>OY987327.1:22336239-22683841 GCA_963920685.1 Polydrusus tereticollis
AGATTGGGTGACTGATTGGGATTCTTTGGTCGAGGCCATAAGAGAAGAATTTCAGGGTCCAGATTATGATAAAAGGCTTTTTGAAGAAATCAAGCATCGTACTCAGGGTGAGAATGAAAGTATAGGTAGTTATATTGCTGCTATGAATGGGTTGTTTTCTCGTCTTCAGCAACCAATTCCAAATGAGGCTAAATTAAAAATTTTGTTAGATAACGTAGCTCCCTATTATCAACCACACTTGGCTTTTAAAGAAATTCTGTCTGTAATGGAGTTACTAACATTGTGTCGCAAACTTGATGCAAAACGACTTTTAGCTCATTCCTACGTGCCCCCACCTAGGAAAAGTAAGTGTTTGGAACCTGATTTGGCTTATGCAGAGTCATCGAGTACAGCATCGACTTCACATTCCAGCAATGTAGATCTACACGATCAAATGGCTCCTTCGTATCGTAGACCACAGCATCGTAAGCCCTCACACCAAGTATTTGCAGCGTCGACCAAACCTTTTTCCTCTAATCTGAAGTGTTGGAATTGTAATGGAAGTGGGCATTTTTCTTCTAATTGCCAAGAACCCCAAAAGCGTTATTGTTACCGGTGTGGATATGCTGATGTAACTATCCGTAACTGTCCTAAATGTAATAACCGGCAGGGAAACGGGAGTGCGAGACAATAGGAAACGGCCACCTATTGCCTAACGCATCCAATATGGCCGATATTGAAAGGATGTCATATCGTCATGTTTTAGATTTTGTTCTTTCACATGCCCATGGCGATGAGAGACCGTATGTAAATGTTTCTATTTTTGGTAAGAGTATTTTAGGGCTTTTAGACTCCGGAAGTAATAGTACTTTAATTGGAGGTAAAGGCTGGGATATATTGAAAAGTATAGGTTTAGTTTCTTTAGAGAAATGTTCTATGCAGGTAACTGTTGCCAATGGACAAAAATGTAGTTGTCTAGGTATTTTACGGGTCCCCATAAAATTGAGAAGTAAAGCAAAGCTTGTAGATATTTTAGTAGTTCCTGATCTTCCACAGACCTTGATATTAGGTATCGATTTTTGGCGGAGAATGGGAATTGTTCCAGATTTGCGTTCCGGTGAATGGCAATTTACTAATCCTGATAATGTAAACTTGGCCATGGTTGAAGTTCTAAAGTCGCGGAGTTCTCTGACTTCTGAAGAGGCTTTAGTTTTGGATGAGTTAGTGAGTAGTGTTTTTATGAAAATGGGTACGACTTTAGGTTGTACTAGGTTAGTGGAACATAAAATTAGTACTGACGCAGAGCCTATAAAACAGAGATATTATCCGGTATCCCCAGCGATGATGCAGCATATTGACGTCGAACTTAAAGATATGCTAACTAAAGGTATTATTGAGCCGTCTAATAGTCCCTGGTCTAGTCCTATAGTCATGGTTCCTAAAAAAGAAGGAGGCTGGAGATTCTGTTGCGATTTTAGAAAACTTAATAATGTCACGACTCGTGATAGCTATCCCCTCCCTTATGTGTCACAAATTTTGGATAGGTTGCGTGATGCTCACTATTTGTCGTCGCTAGATATCAAATCAGCGTATTTTCAGGTCCCTTTGGAAGAAAGCTCAAAGGAAAAAACTGCTTTTACTGTCCCCTCTAGAGGACTATTTCAATTTAAGCGGATGCCATTTGGCCTCCATAACGCTCCGGCAACGTGGCAACGACTAATAGATCGAGTGCTTGGCATGGACTTGGAACCCTATCTGTTTGTTTACTTGGATGATGTGATCATAGTAACTCAAACCTTCGAAAAACATATAGAGGTATTGTCTGAGGTCTTTTCCCGTTTAATTTCTGCAGGATTGACGCTAAATAAGGACAAATGTCAATTCTGTAGAACCGAGTTACGCTATTTAGGCTACGTCGTTGACAAAAATGGCTTACATGTAGATCCCGACAAAGTAAATGCAATTTTACAAATTCCGACCCCTACGAAGGTTTCAGAAGTAAGAAGTATTGTGGGTACTGCATCGTGGTATCGTCGGTTCATCCCGAATTTCTCTTCCATAGTTTCTCCACTGACTGAACTAACGAAAAAGAATAGTAAGTTCCGTTGGGCGGAACGTCAAGAGGAAGCCTTTCGTACCGTCAAGGAACACTTGGTTTCGGCACCAGTGTTGTCTTGTCCTGACTTTAATTTGCCTTTTTGTGTTCAGACAGATGCAAGTGGATTCGGCATCGGAGCAGTCTTGTGTCAAAAACATCTCGATGGAGAGAAAGTTGTATGTTATTTGAGTCGATCCCTTACAAAGTGTGAAAGACAGTATTGTACTACGGAGCGTGAATGTTTGGCAGTGGTATGGGCCATCGAAAAATTACGTCCGTATCTTGAAGGATCACACTTTACTATCATTACCGATCATTGGAGTCTAAAGTGGCTGGCTAGTCTAAAAGACCCCAATGGCAGATTGGCTCGTTGGTCCGTGAAACTACAGCAGTATAGTTTTGATGTTATACATAGGAAAGGTGCAGACCATCATGTTCCAGATATGTTATCTCGATCCGTTCCAATTGTAGATTTCCTTCAGTTGGGTAATATTTCGTCCGAGAATAAAACTTCTGAGGAGGAGCAAGAATCGTTCACTCCAGATAGGTGGTATCGCGATATGATCATTAAAGTTAATAAGAATCCAATCAAATTTTCCTCTTGGAGAGTCGTGGGTTCGACTTTGTATAAATATAATAAAATTGGCACATATCCTGTGTTGTCTGATGAAAACGACTATTGGAAACGGGTAATTTCTAGAGCGGAAAGACCAGATATTTTGCGTAAGTGTCATGACGACCCATGCGCTGGTCACCCCGGTGTTTTAAAGACTTTTTATAGGGCAAGTCAAAAGTTTTACTGGCCGAAGATGAAGTCGGATATTACTCGTTATGTAAGGAGATGTTCGGTATGCCAAAAGAATAAACCGGAACAAAGTAAACCAGCTGGACTTATGCAACCTCACCAAGTTGCTAATAAACCTTTTGAAGTAATTACATGTGATTTGATTGGACCTTTACCACGTTCAACCCGTGGGTTCAAATTTATTTTAGTTATTATAGATAGTTTTAGCAAGTTTATGGTAGCTATTCCGCTGAGAAATTCAACAGCAAATTTTGTTTGTAAGGCAATTGAAGACAATTGGCTTCTAATATATGGACAGCCAAGACGTATAATTTGTGATAATGGTGTTCAGTTGCGAGGGAAGGAATTTTGTGGACTAATGGCATCATATGGAATCAAAATGTCTTTCACAGCGAATTACCATCCGCAAGCCAATCCCACTGAAAGAGGAAATAAAACTTTGGGTACGATGATTCGATGCTATGTCAACGAAAATCACCGTGTTTGGGATCAAAATCTTTCTAAACTTGCATGTGCCATTCGCACTCAAGTACATGAATCCACCAAGCATAGTCCTTATTTTGTTGTTTTCGGTCGTGATATGCCAAATAATTTGGATGTCCATGATAAAGGCTTGCAGGAATCAAAACCTCTTGCAAATGATAGTAAATTATTCAGAGATAGAGCAGAAGCTTTTAGTAAGCTCTACGCTGATGTTAGGAAACATTTAGAAAGAGCGTCATTGCGTAATAAACGTATTTACGATTTACGCCGACGCGACGTGAAATATGATATTGGTGCTAGGGTTTATAGGAAAAACTTTGTGTTGTCAAATGCACCTAATTTCTTTTCAGCTAAGTTAGCAGATAAGTATGTTGGTCCGTTTATAGTTAGTAGAAAAGTATCGCCATGGACTTATGAACTAAGCGACTTGGACGGGAAAAGTCGGGGTGTTTGGCATGTGAAAGATCTAAAACCGTATATAGATGATGATTCGTAGGTATTAGTATTTCGGTTAAGATTAGGAAAAATTTGTATAGGGTGTTGACGAAAATTGTGAAATTTTCTTTGGGAGGTTAGGGTGGAATTTGTAACGACCTTTTTCGGCGTTACAAGTATAAATATATTTACGACATCGAAAAAAATCAATAAGCACCCAATTTAGCTATCGAAATTCATCGTAAAAGGGGTCTAGTCAAAATAAAATTCAGCCAAAAATATGAATCTTGTCAATGGCAATTTTTAAATTAATATTTGCAAAATAATCACCTACCATATCGAGAAGCAAGTATTTAAAACAAACAAAACAATCATTCCAGCATATTGTCCACATCACTTTATTATTCTAAAACTAAGAATACTTTAAGAAATAAATTATTGTTATTAACATCACGCAAATTAGTTGTTTTGGACTGGCCATTGTTGAAACCGGAATGTCAAATTTACCTTCAAGGTGTGCGCGAAATAAATCTACGCACGAGAATCACTGATAACACGGCAGGTTGCCCGATTTCCTTGCTATTGTTATTAACAATTTATTTTAGCAGGATTGGCTGTTTCCAATATGTAATATCGTTTCCATATCTAGAAATTAAGTAAAATTCAGATTCTTTTCCCTAAATCTTCCGTGGAAGTTTTACGATTTTTTTTTGTGTATCGAATGTTTAATTGTATTGGTTGTGGATAATTAGGTCGAAAATGGGAACCTTGGAGTATGACGTCATGGATATTTCGCTTTAGTTGCAATTATTTGCACAAATTGGCAAACACTTTCTGAAAATTTAGTTCCTTTAAGGTTTCAGGACTGAAACCAAAAATCAGCAAAATTAAAGATCTTCAGCATTACGCTAAATAACACTATTGCGCTCTCTCTCTCTCTTTATAATTATTTTAATTAACCGGACAGATGTTGCAATTATTTAGGAACTGCTTGAGAGTTGGTCAAGTGGTGGTGGTTGACCAAAACTACCCTCTTTTTGAATATAAGTATCATAATAGACCGGAAACTTATGAAAGATAAATAACGTTAGCGTTAGGATAGAGGTATTTGCGTAACGCGACTAAGAAATTTGGTGACTGCTTTTGGGCGAAGGCATTGTCGATTCCTGGAGAACGGAGTGGCCTTCTTTTTCAATAAAGTACGACGAAAGAAGACTGTAATCTTTAACGAATTAAGTTCGTCCGCGAATTGTGGGATCTAGAAGACAGTTTTTTTATAATAAGTGCTTCTTGTGGTTTGTTTGGGAGAATTTTGAAGGAGATTTATCGTGTGCAGAAGCATTTTCCTCTATTTGAATATTGAAATTCGTCGTAACGGACGCCGCCATTTTCATCAACGGCTCGGCAAGCGTGGTTTAGAATAATTATCCACAGGTATGTTTCTCTATTTTCTTTTATTTTTGTACATCGTTATATTGTGTCTCGTCATTAGTACAATCACTAGGAATTTATTGGGTTTTTTCTATTATTTTAAGGGTTCAACTAGGTTCTATTAAGGGTGGTGACAATTATCCCGATTGTCGTGAACAAATCATACGATGGACCCTCACCGAAACTAAGGAGGTTTGGACTACCATAATTGAGTAAGTTCGTTCCTTTTTATTTATGGCCTGTACTTTTTCAGGGTTTGGTGGAACAGCCCATTTTTTTTTAAAAGAAAAAAAAAAAACAGTTTCATGGAATAGCCCATTTGTTTCTTTTTATAAGCAGTCTTGATGGGACATTCATTTCTTGAAGTACGATAGGACCATAGTTATAAAATAGTTTTCCACTGGCCATGTTTATGGGATGACTATTTATTTTCCATCGTATAAGTTTTTATAATATTATTGCGGTTTGTAGCTAGCAATATTATGGTGGTTGTGCCGCGAAATGTTATGGAAATTTTTATTTAGACGTAAGGGTAATATAAAATTTATTTCTATGTAATAGCCCAAAGTGAAAGTGAGAAAACCGTATGCCAGTCATTAGTTGCATGTGGATGGGCGTAACCTAATAATATCGGTATATAATATATTTAAAATATGGCATTCCCCTTCCTCTACGCTTACGTAAGCTGCGGTAGCGGTGACTATTCATTCACCTGTCCCAACGAAACCTTTTGAAATAGTAATAGTATTAAATAGTGATTTAATAAGTTGTCTAAGGCTTTCACAGGTGCGCTAAAATTTTTTTTTTATTTTTATTTTTATTTTTTTTTGTCTTTCTACTAACATACTGCGCTTTAGATGATAGATTTGGATGTTGGAAAATATTTTGTCTAAAGTAATAGTGGAAATAAATTACCCAATGTTTTAAAGTTAATGCGGTGTCTCATTACCTTTATCTTGTTGTGCCTATAATTAAGGATTGGATTGTGTATCTATAAAAGAAATAAACAGGGAATAGAAAGAGGTTCCGGTTTCATGGTTTTACGAAGTTTCTTTTGGTTGGTACTGGTGGTTTAAACTATGTGGCGCCCTTTTTTTTTATACTTTTGAACCTAGCCCTTCTCCACTGATTAAAGGCTGGCGGCAACCATTCAGTACAACAATTTTCTATTTTAGTCAACAATATATAATTTGTTTTTTTTTTAAGAATACACATAACCTAAAGATAAAGAATTACGCCACACAAAAGTGGCGCCCAACGTGGGGCCTATTGTTTGTTTGGTTAGAAAACTTTAACTTTTTTTTTGAGACTTTACAGTATAATTTTTTTTTTTCACTTTACAAGATAAAGGTAATTTAATAATTTAAATGTTTCGAGATAAGTTTCACTCTTAAGTAATTACGTAGTATAGTTACCCCTGTGCATATTGCTTTGTTGCTTAATTTTTTTTTGAGATATTGTGGTGTACTACTGAACTTAGTAGAGGTAGAACTAAAAATATATATTATATTTATTTCAGTTTATTGTAGTTATCATGGCTGAAAAATTGAAACTTGAAGTAAATAGGCTTTCGAAGCCTGAGATTTTATACGAATTAGCTGTTAGGGGAGTTTCTCATCCCGATGAGACTGGCATCGATGACTTGCGAAAAGTTTTAAGAAAATCTTTAAGATTAGATAAGTCTTCTCTTGCATATAAAAAACCAGCATATCCATTTACTTTTGCGGCTGATTTGGAGGCATTAAACGCTGTTTTTACTGAGTTAGAAACTATTATAGATAGCTTAGACGGTGATGATTTAAAAGCAAACAAGAAAATTTCAACAAAAATTGCTTATGCTTTAGGTAGATTAAATAATTCGGCTCCTAAAAATGATACCGATAAGAAAGAAAAATCTGAAATGCGTTTTAAGCTTCTCCTAGCTTATGATAATTTTGTTTCTAAGATAAAATCTGATAAAAAGAATAAAAATGTAACTTTACTCGATTTAACCGTCATGAACAGTTCGACACCTTCGGGTTCTTCGTCAGAAAGCGACGATGAGTCTAGTTCTGATGATGACGATAATAATAGGAACAAAAATAAAGTAAAACCTGTCCCTTTGCGTGATTGGGGTTTGAAATTTACGGGAGACAAATCAGATAAAGCTTTGTCTTTTAGTTATTTTATTGAGCGTGTCAATGAATTGAGGCGTTCTAGGCATGTTTCGCGTCAAATGTTATTCGAGGAAGCTGGCGATCTTTTTGATGGTGAGGCAAAGAAATGGTATAATTTAATAAGAGATTGGGTGACTGATTGGGATTCTTTGGTCGAGGCCATAAGAGAAGAATTTCAGGGTCCAGATTATGATAAAAGGCTTTTTGAAGAAATCAAGCATCGTACTCAGGGTGAGAATGAAAGTATAGGTAGTTATATTGCTGCTATGAATGGGTTGTTTTCTCGTCTTCAGCAACCAATTCCAAATGAGGCTAAATTAAAAATTTTGTTAGATAACGTAGCTCCCTATTATCAACCACACTTGGCTTTTAAAGAAATTCTGTCTGTAATGGAGTTACTAACATTGTGTCGCAAACTTGATGCAAAACGACTTTTAGCTCATTCCTACGTGCCCCCACCTAGGAAAAGTAAGTGTTTGGAACCTGATTTGGCTTATGCAGAGTCATCGAGTACAGCATCGACTTCACATTCCAGCAATGTAGATCTACACGATCAAATGGCTCCTTCGTATCGTAGACCACAGCATCGTAAGCCCTCACACCAAGTATTTGCAGCGTCGACCAAACCTTTTTCCTCTAATCTGAAGTGTTGGAATTGTAATGGAAGTGGGCATTTTTCTTCTAATTGCCAAGAACCCCAAAAGCGTTATTGTTACCGGTGTGGATATGCTGATGTAACTATCCGTAACTGTCCTAAATGTAATAACCGGCAGGGAAACGGGAGTGCGAGACAATAGGAAACGGCCACCTATTGCCTAACGCATCCAATATGGCCGATATTGAAAGGATGTCATATCGTCATGTTTTAGATTTTGTTCTTTCACATGCCCATGGCGATGAGAGACCGTATGTAAATGTTTCTATTTTTGGTAAGAGTATTTTAGGGCTTTTAGACTCCGGAAGTAATAGTACTTTAATTGGAGGTAAAGGCTGGGATATATTGAAAAGTATAGGTTTAGTTTCTTTAGAGAAATGTTCTATGCAGGTAACTGTTGCCAATGGACAAAAATGTAGTTGTCTAGGTATTTTACGGGTCCCCATAAAATTGAGAAGTAAAGCAAAGCTTGTAGATATTTTAGTAGTTCCTGATCTTCCACAGACCTTGATATTAGGTATCGATTTTTGGCGGAGAATGGGAATTGTTCCAGATTTGCGTTCCGGTGAATGGCAATTTACTAATCCTGATAATGTAAACTTGGCCATGGTTGAAGTTCTAAAGTCGCGGAGTTCTCTGACTTCTGAAGAGGCTTTAGTTTTGGATGAGTTAGTGAGTAGTGTTTTTATGAAAATGGGTACGACTTTAGGTTGTACTAGGTTAGTGGAACATAAAATTAGTACTGACGCAGAGCCTATAAAACAGAGATATTATCCGGTATCCCCAGCGATGATGCAGCATATTGACGTCGAACTTAAAGATATGCTAACTAAAGGTATTATTGAGCCGTCTAATAGTCCCTGGTCTAGTCCTATAGTCATGGTTCCTAAAAAAGAAGGAGGCTGGAGATTCTGTTGCGATTTTAGAAAACTTAATAATGTCACGACTCGTGATAGCTATCCCCTCCCTTATGTGTCACAAATTTTGGATAGGTTGCGTGATGCTCACTATTTGTCGTCGCTAGATATCAAATCAGCGTATTTTCAGGTCCCTTTGGAAGAAAGCTCAAAGGAAAAAACTGCTTTTACTGTCCCCTCTAGAGGACTATTTCAATTTAAGCGGATGCCATTTGGCCTCCATAACGCTCCGGCAACGTGGCAACGACTAATAGATCGAGTGCTTGGCATGGACTTGGAACCCTATCTGTTTGTTTACTTGGATGATGTGATCATAGTAACTCAAACCTTCGAAAAACATATAGAGGTATTGTCTGAGGTCTTTTCCCGTTTAATTTCTGCAGGATTGACGCTAAATAAGGACAAATGTCAATTCTGTAGAACCGAGTTACGCTATTTAGGCTACGTCGTTGACAAAAATGGCTTACATGTAGATCCCGACAAAGTAAATGCAATTTTACAAATTCCGACCCCTACGAAGGTTTCAGAAGTAAGAAGTATTGTGGGTACTGCATCGTGGTATCGTCGGTTCATCCCGAATTTCTCTTCCATAGTTTCTCCACTGACTGAACTAACGAAAAAGAATAGTAAGTTCCGTTGGGCGGAACGTCAAGAGGAAGCCTTTCGTACCGTCAAGGAACACTTGGTTTCGGCACCAGTGTTGTCTTGTCCTGACTTTAATTTGCCTTTTTGTGTTCAGACAGATGCAAGTGGATTCGGCATCGGAGCAGTCTTGTGTCAAAAACATCTCGATGGAGAGAAAGTTGTATGTTATTTGAGTCGATCCCTTACAAAGTGTGAAAGACAGTATTGTACTACGGAGCGTGAATGTTTGGCAGTGGTATGGGCCATCGAAAAATTACGTCCGTATCTTGAAGGATCACACTTTACTATCATTACCGATCATTGGAGTCTAAAGTGGCTGGCTAGTCTAAAAGACCCCAATGGCAGATTGGCTCGTTGGTCCGTGAAACTACAGCAGTATAGTTTTGATGTTATACATAGGAAAGGTGCAGACCATCATGTTCCAGATATGTTATCTCGATCCGTTCCAATTGTAGATTTCCTTCAGTTGGGTAATATTTCGTCCGAGAATAAAACTTCTGAGGAGGAGCAAGAATCGTTCACTCCAGATAGGTGGTATCGCGATATGATCATTAAAGTTAATAAGAATCCAATCAAATTTTCCTCTTGGAGAGTCGTGGGTTCGACTTTGTATAAATATAATAAAATTGGCACATATCCTGTGTTGTCTGATGAAAACGACTATTGGAAACGGGTAATTTCTAGAGCGGAAAGACCAGATATTTTGCGTAAGTGTCATGACGACCCATGCGCTGGTCACCCCGGTGTTTTAAAGACTTTTTATAGGGCAAGTCAAAAGTTTTACTGGCCGAAGATGAAGTCGGATATTACTCGTTATGTAAGGAGATGTTCGGTATGCCAAAAGAATAAACCGGAACAAAGTAAACCAGCTGGACTTATGCAACCTCACCAAGTTGCTAATAAACCTTTTGAAGTAATTACATGTGATTTGATTGGACCTTTACCACGTTCAACCCGTGGGTTCAAATTTATTTTAGTTATTATAGATAGTTTTAGCAAGTTTATGGTAGCTATTCCGCTGAGAAATTCAACAGCAAATTTTGTTTGTAAGGCAATTGAAGACAATTGGCTTCTAATATATGGACAGCCAAGACGTATAATTTGTGATAATGGTGTTCAGTTGCGAGGGAAGGAATTTTGTGGACTAATGGCATCATATGGAATCAAAATGTCTTTCACAGCGAATTACCATCCGCAAGCCAATCCCACTGAAAGAGGAAATAAAACTTTGGGTACGATGATTCGATGCTATGTCAACGAAAATCACCGTGTTTGGGATCAAAATCTTTCTAAACTTGCATGTGCCATTCGCACTCAAGTACATGAATCCACCAAGCATAGTCCTTATTTTGTTGTTTTCGGTCGTGATATGCCAAATAATTTGGATGTCCATGATAAAGGCTTGCAGGAATCAAAACCTCTTGCAAATGATAGTAAATTATTCAGAGATAGAGCAGAAGCTTTTAGTAAGCTCTACGCTGATGTTAGGAAACATTTAGAAAGAGCGTCATTGCGTAATAAACGTATTTACGATTTACGCCGACGCGACGTGAAATATGATATTGGTGCTAGGGTTTATAGGAAAAACTTTGTGTTGTCAAATGCACCTAATTTCTTTTCAGCTAAGTTAGCAGATAAGTATGTTGGTCCGTTTATAGTTAGTAGAAAAGTATCGCCATGGACTTATGAACTAAGCGACTTGGACGGGAAAAGTCGGGGTGTTTGGCATGTGAAAGATCTAAAACCGTATATAGATGATGATTCGTAGGTATTAGTATTTCGGTTAAGATTAGGAAAAATTTGTATAGGGTGTTGACGAAAATTGTGAAATTTTCTTTGGGAGGTTAGGGTGGAATTTGTAACGACCTTTTTCGGCGTTACAAGTATAAATATATTTACGACATCGAAAAAAATCAATAAGCACCCAATTTAGCTATCGAAATTCATCGTAAAAGGGGTCTAGTCAAAATAAAATTCAGCCAAAAATATGAATCTTGTCAATGGCAATTTTTAAATTAATATTTGCAAAATAATCACCTACCATATCGAGAAGCAAGTATTTAAAACAAACAAAACAATCATTCCAGCATATTGTCCACATCACTTTATTATTCTAAAACTAAGAATACTTTAAGAAATAAATTATTGTTATTAACATCACGCAAATTAGTTGTTTTGGACTGGCCATTGTTGAAACCGGAATGTCAAATTTACCTTCAAGGTGTGCGCGAAATAAATCTACGCACGAGAATCACTGATAACACGGCAGGTTGCCCGATTTCCTTGCTATTGTTATTAACAATTTATTTTAGCAGGATTGGCTGTTTCCAATATGTAATATCGTTTCCATATCTAGAAATTAAGTAAAATTCAGATTCTTTTCCCTAAATCTTCCGTGGAAGTTTTACGATTTTTTTTTGTGTATCGAATGTTTAATTGTATTGGTTGTGGATAATTAGGTCGAAAATGGGAACCTTGGAGTATGACGTCATGGATATTTCGCTTTAGTTGCAATTATTTGCACAAATTGGCAAACACTTTCTGAAAATTTAGTTCCTTTAAGGTTTCAGGACTGAAACCAAAAATCAGCAAAATTAAAGATCTTCAGCATTACGCTAAATAACACTATTGCGCTCTCTCTCTCTCTTTATAATTATTTTAATTAACCGGACAGATGTTGCAATTATTTAGGAACTGCTTGAGAGTTGGTCAAGTGGTGGTGGTTGACCAAAACTACCCTCTTTTTGAATATAAGTATCATAATAGACCGGAAACTTATGAAAGATAAATAACGTTAGCGTTAGGATAGAGGTATTTGCGTAACGCGACTAAGAAATTTGGTGACTGCTTTTGGGCGAAGGCATTGTCGATTCCTGGAGAACGGAGTGGCCTTCTTTTTCAATAAAGTACGACGAAAGAAGACTGTAATCTTTAACGAATTAAGTTCGTCCGCGAATTGTGGGATCTAGAAGACAGTTTTTTTATAATAAGTGCTTCTTGTGGTTTGTTTGGGAGAATTTTGAAGGAGATTTATCGTGTGCAGAAGCATTTTCCTCTATTTGAATATTGAAATTCGTCGTAACGGACGCCGCCATTTTCATCAACGGCTCGGCAAGCGTGGTTTAGAATAATTATCCACAGGTATGTTTCTCTATTTTCTTTTATTTTTGTACATCGTTATATTGTGTCTCGTCATTAGTACAATCACTAGGAATTTATTGGGTTTTTTCTATTATTTTAAGGGTTCAACTAGGTTCTATTAAGGGTGGTGACAATTATCCCGATTGTCGTGAACAAATCATACGATGGACCCTCACCGAAACTAAGGAGGTTTGGACTACCATAATTGAGTAAGTTCGTTCCTTTTTATTTATGGCCTGTACTTTTTCAGGGTTTGGTGGAACAGCCCATTTTTTTTTAAAAGAAAAAAAAAAAACAGTTTCATGGAATAGCCCATTTGTTTCTTTTTATAAGCAGTCTTGATGGGACATTCATTTCTTGAAGTACGATAGGACCATAGTTATAAAATAGTTTTCCACTGGCCATGTTTATGGGATGACTATTTATTTTCCATCGTATAAGTTTTTATAATATTATTGCGGTTTGTAGCTAGCAATATTATGGTGGTTGTGCCGCGAAATGTTATGGAAATTTTTATTTAGACGTAAGGGTAATATAAAATTTATTTCTATGTAATAGCCCAAAGTGAAAGTGAGAAAACCGTATGCCAGTCATTAGTTGCATGTGGATGGGCGTAACCTAATAATATCGGTATATAATATATTTAAAATATGGCATTCCCCTTCCTCTACGCTTACGTAAGCTGCGGTAGCGGTGACTATTCATTCACCTGTCCCAACGAAACCTTTTGAAATAGTAATAGTATTAAATAGTGATTTAATAAGTTGTCTAAGGCTTTCACAGGTGCGCTAAAATTTTTTTTTTATTTTTATTTTTATTTTTTTTTGTCTTTCTACTAACATACTGCGCTTTAGATGATAGATTTGGATGTTGGAAAATATTTTGTCTAAAGTAATAGTGGAAATAAATTACCCAATGTTTTAAAGTTAATGCGGTGTCTCATTACCTTTATCTTGTTGTGCCTATAATTAAGGATTGGATTGTGTATCTATAAAAGAAATAAACAGGGAATAGAAAGAGGTTCCGGTTTCATGGTTTTACGAAGTTTCTTTTGGTTGGTACTGGTGGTTTAAACTATGTGGCGCCCTTTTTTTTTATACTTTTGAACCTAGCCCTTCTCCACTGATTAAAGGCTGGCGGCAACCATTCAGTACAACAATTTTCTATTTTAGTCAACAATATATAATTTGTTTTTTTTTTAAGAATACACATAACCTAAAGATAAAGAATTACGCCACACAAAAGTGGCGCCCAACGTGGGGCCTATTGTTTGTTTGGTTAGAAAACTTTAACTTTTTTTTTGAGACTTTACAGTATAATTTTTTTTTTTCACTTTACAAGATAAAGGTAATTTAATAATTTAAATGTTTCGAGATAAGTTTCACTCTTAAGTAATTACGTAGTATAGTTACCCCTGTGCATATTGCTTTGTTGCTTAATTTTTTTTTGAGATATTGTGGTGTACTACTGAACTTAGTAGAGGTAGAACTAAAAATATATATTATATTTATTTCAGTTTATTGTAGTTATCATGGCTGAAAAATTGAAACTTGAAGTAAATAGGCTTTCGAAGCCTGAGATTTTATACGAATTAGCTGTTAGGGGAGTTTCTCATCCCGATGAGACTGGCATCGATGACTTGCGAAAAGTTTTAAGAAAATCTTTAAGATTAGATAAGTCTTCTCTTGCATATAAAAAACCAGCATATCCATTTACTTTTGCGGCTGATTTGGAGGCATTAAACGCTGTTTTTACTGAGTTAGAAACTATTATAGATAGCTTAGACGGTGATGATTTAAAAGCAAACAAGAAAATTTCAACAAAAATTGCTTATGCTTTAGGTAGATTAAATAATTCGGCTCCTAAAAATGATACCGATAAGAAAGAAAAATCTGAAATGCGTTTTAAGCTTCTCCTAGCTTATGATAATTTTGTTTCTAAGATAAAATCTGATAAAAAGAATAAAAATGTAACTTTACTCGATTTAACCGTCATGAACAGTTCGACACCTTCGGGTTCTTCGTCAGAAAGCGACGATGAGTCTAGTTCTGATGATGACGATAATAATAGGAACAAAAATAAAGTAAAACCTGTCCCTTTGCGTGATTGGGGTTTGAAATTTACGGGAGACAAATCAGATAAAGCTTTGTCTTTTAGTTATTTTATTGAGCGTGTCAATGAATTGAGGCGTTCTAGGCATGTTTCGCGTCAAATGTTATTCGAGGAAGCTGGCGATCTTTTTGATGGTGAGGCAAAGAAATGGTATAATTTAATAAGAGATTGGGTGACTGATTGGGATTCTTTGGTCGAGGCCATAAGAGAAGAATTTCAGGGTCCAGATTATGATAAAAGGCTTTTTGAAGAAATCAAGCATCGTACTCAGGGTGAGAATGAAAGTATAGGTAGTTATATTGCTGCTATGAATGGGTTGTTTTCTCGTCTTCAGCAACCAATTCCAAATGAGGCTAAATTAAAAATTTTGTTAGATAACGTAGCTCCCTATTATCAACCACACTTGGCTTTTAAAGAAATTCTGTCTGTAATGGAGTTACTAACATTGTGTCGCAAACTTGATGCAAAACGACTTTTAGCTCATTCCTACGTGCCCCCACCTAGGAAAAGTAAGTGTTTGGAACCTGATTTGGCTTATGCAGAGTCATCGAGTACAGCATCGACTTCACATTCCAGCAATGTAGATCTACACGATCAAATGGCTCCTTCGTATCGTAGACCACAGCATCGTAAGCCCTCACACCAAGTATTTGCAGCGTCGACCAAACCTTTTTCCTCTAATCTGAAGTGTTGGAATTGTAATGGAAGTGGGCATTTTTCTTCTAATTGCCAAGAACCCCAAAAGCGTTATTGTTACCGGTGTGGATATGCTGATGTAACTATCCGTAACTGTCCTAAATGTAATAACCGGCAGGGAAACGGGAGTGCGAGACAATAGGAAACGGCCACCTATTGCCTAACGCATCCAATATGGCCGATATTGAAAGGATGTCATATCGTCATGTTTTAGATTTTGTTCTTTCACATGCCCATGGCGATGAGAGACCGTATGTAAATGTTTCTATTTTTGGTAAGAGTATTTTAGGGCTTTTAGACTCCGGAAGTAATAGTACTTTAATTGGAGGTAAAGGCTGGGATATATTGAAAAGTATAGGTTTAGTTTCTTTAGAGAAATGTTCTATGCAGGTAACTGTTGCCAATGGACAAAAATGTAGTTGTCTAGGTATTTTACGGGTCCCCATAAAATTGAGAAGTAAAGCAAAGCTTGTAGATATTTTAGTAGTTCCTGATCTTCCACAGACCTTGATATTAGGTATCGATTTTTGGCGGAGAATGGGAATTGTTCCAGATTTGCGTTCCGGTGAATGGCAATTTACTAATCCTGATAATGTAAACTTGGCCATGGTTGAAGTTCTAAAGTCGCGGAGTTCTCTGACTTCTGAAGAGGCTTTAGTTTTGGATGAGTTAGTGAGTAGTGTTTTTATGAAAATGGGTACGACTTTAGGTTGTACTAGGTTAGTGGAACATAAAATTAGTACTGACGCAGAGCCTATAAAACAGAGATATTATCCGGTATCCCCAGCGATGATGCAGCATATTGACGTCGAACTTAAAGATATGCTAACTAAAGGTATTATTGAGCCGTCTAATAGTCCCTGGTCTAGTCCTATAGTCATGGTTCCTAAAAAAGAAGGAGGCTGGAGATTCTGTTGCGATTTTAGAAAACTTAATAATGTCACGACTCGTGATAGCTATCCCCTCCCTTATGTGTCACAAATTTTGGATAGGTTGCGTGATGCTCACTATTTGTCGTCGCTAGATATCAAATCAGCGTATTTTCAGGTCCCTTTGGAAGAAAGCTCAAAGGAAAAAACTGCTTTTACTGTCCCCTCTAGAGGACTATTTCAATTTAAGCGGATGCCATTTGGCCTCCATAACGCTCCGGCAACGTGGCAACGACTAATAGATCGAGTGCTTGGCATGGACTTGGAACCCTATCTGTTTGTTTACTTGGATGATGTGATCATAGTAACTCAAACCTTCGAAAAACATATAGAGGTATTGTCTGAGGTCTTTTCCCGTTTAATTTCTGCAGGATTGACGCTAAATAAGGACAAATGTCAATTCTGTAGAACCGAGTTACGCTATTTAGGCTACGTCGTTGACAAAAATGGCTTACATGTAGATCCCGACAAAGTAAATGCAATTTTACAAATTCCGACCCCTACGAAGGTTTCAGAAGTAAGAAGTATTGTGGGTACTGCATCGTGGTATCGTCGGTTCATCCCGAATTTCTCTTCCATAGTTTCTCCACTGACTGAACTAACGAAAAAGAATAGTAAGTTCCGTTGGGCGGAACGTCAAGAGGAAGCCTTTCGTACCGTCAAGGAACACTTGGTTTCGGCACCAGTGTTGTCTTGTCCTGACTTTAATTTGCCTTTTTGTGTTCAGACAGATGCAAGTGGATTCGGCATCGGAGCAGTCTTGTGTCAAAAACATCTCGATGGAGAGAAAGTTGTATGTTATTTGAGTCGATCCCTTACAAAGTGTGAAAGACAGTATTGTACTACGGAGCGTGAATGTTTGGCAGTGGTATGGGCCATCGAAAAATTACGTCCGTATCTTGAAGGATCACACTTTACTATCATTACCGATCATTGGAGTCTAAAGTGGCTGGCTAGTCTAAAAGACCCCAATGGCAGATTGGCTCGTTGGTCCGTGAAACTACAGCAGTATAGTTTTGATGTTATACATAGGAAAGGTGCAGACCATCATGTTCCAGATATGTTATCTCGATCCGTTCCAATTGTAGATTTCCTTCAGTTGGGTAATATTTCGTCCGAGAATAAAACTTCTGAGGAGGAGCAAGAATCGTTCACTCCAGATAGGTGGTATCGCGATATGATCATTAAAGTTAATAAGAATCCAATCAAATTTTCCTCTTGGAGAGTCGTGGGTTCGACTTTGTATAAATATAATAAAATTGGCACATATCCTGTGTTGTCTGATGAAAACGACTATTGGAAACGGGTAATTTCTAGAGCGGAAAGACCAGATATTTTGCGTAAGTGTCATGACGACCCATGCGCTGGTCACCCCGGTGTTTTAAAGACTTTTTATAGGGCAAGTCAAAAGTTTTACTGGCCGAAGATGAAGTCGGATATTACTCGTTATGTAAGGAGATGTTCGGTATGCCAAAAGAATAAACCGGAACAAAGTAAACCAGCTGGACTTATGCAACCTCACCAAGTTGCTAATAAACCTTTTGAAGTAATTACATGTGATTTGATTGGACCTTTACCACGTTCAACCCGTGGGTTCAAATTTATTTTAGTTATTATAGATAGTTTTAGCAAGTTTATGGTAGCTATTCCGCTGAGAAATTCAACAGCAAATTTTGTTTGTAAGGCAATTGAAGACAATTGGCTTCTAATATATGGACAGCCAAGACGTATAATTTGTGATAATGGTGTTCAGTTGCGAGGGAAGGAATTTTGTGGACTAATGGCATCATATGGAATCAAAATGTCTTTCACAGCGAATTACCATCCGCAAGCCAATCCCACTGAAAGAGGAAATAAAACTTTGGGTACGATGATTCGATGCTATGTCAACGAAAATCACCGTGTTTGGGATCAAAATCTTTCTAAACTTGCATGTGCCATTCGCACTCAAGTACATGAATCCACCAAGCATAGTCCTTATTTTGTTGTTTTCGGTCGTGATATGCCAAATAATTTGGATGTCCATGATAAAGGCTTGCAGGAATCAAAACCTCTTGCAAATGATAGTAAATTATTCAGAGATAGAGCAGAAGCTTTTAGTAAGCTCTACGCTGATGTTAGGAAACATTTAGAAAGAGCGTCATTGCGTAATAAACGTATTTACGATTTACGCCGACGCGACGTGAAATATGATATTGGTGCTAGGGTTTATAGGAAAAACTTTGTGTTGTCAAATGCACCTAATTTCTTTTCAGCTAAGTTAGCAGATAAGTATGTTGGTCCGTTTATAGTTAGTAGAAAAGTATCGCCATGGACTTATGAACTAAGCGACTTGGACGGGAAAAGTCGGGGTGTTTGGCATGTGAAAGATCTAAAACCGTATATAGATGATGATTCGTAGGTATTAGTATTTCGGTTAAGATTAGGAAAAATTTGTATAGGGTGTTGACGAAAATTGTGAAATTTTCTTTGGGAGGTTAGGGTGGAATTTGTAACGACCTTTTTCGGCGTTACAAGTATAAATATATTTACGACATCGAAAAAAATCAATAAGCACCCAATTTAGCTATCGAAATTCATCGTAAAAGGGGTCTAGTCAAAATAAAATTCAGCCAAAAATATGAATCTTGTCAATGGCAATTTTTAAATTAATATTTGCAAAATAATCACCTACCATATCGAGAAGCAAGTATTTAAAACAAACAAAACAATCATTCCAGCATATTGTCCACATCACTTTATTATTCTAAAACTAAGAATACTTTAAGAAATAAATTATTGTTATTAACATCACGCAAATTAGTTGTTTTGGACTGGCCATTGTTGAAACCGGAATGTCAAATTTACCTTCAAGGTGTGCGCGAAATAAATCTACGCACGAGAATCACTGATAACACGGCAGGTTGCCCGATTTCCTTGCTATTGTTATTAACAATTTATTTTAGCAGGATTGGCTGTTTCCAATATGTAATATCGTTTCCATATCTAGAAATTAAGTAAAATTCAGATTCTTTTCCCTAAATCTTCCGTGGAAGTTTTACGATTTTTTTTTGTGTATCGAATGTTTAATTGTATTGGTTGTGGATAATTAGGTCGAAAATGGGAACCTTGGAGTATGACGTCATGGATATTTCGCTTTAGTTGCAATTATTTGCACAAATTGGCAAACACTTTCTGAAAATTTAGTTCCTTTAAGGTTTCAGGACTGAAACCAAAAATCAGCAAAATTAAAGATCTTCAGCATTACGCTAAATAACACTATTGCGCTCTCTCTCTCTCTTTATAATTATTTTAATTAACCGGACAGATGTTGCAATTATTTAGGAACTGCTTGAGAGTTGGTCAAGTGGTGGTGGTTGACCAAAACTACCCTCTTTTTGAATATAAGTATCATAATAGACCGGAAACTTATGAAAGATAAATAACGTTAGCGTTAGGATAGAGGTATTTGCGTAACGCGACTAAGAAATTTGGTGACTGCTTTTGGGCGAAGGCATTGTCGATTCCTGGAGAACGGAGTGGCCTTCTTTTTCAATAAAGTACGACGAAAGAAGACTGTAATCTTTAACGAATTAAGTTCGTCCGCGAATTGTGGGATCTAGAAGACAGTTTTTTTATAATAAGTGCTTCTTGTGGTTTGTTTGGGAGAATTTTGAAGGAGATTTATCGTGTGCAGAAGCATTTTCCTCTATTTGAATATTGAAATTCGTCGTAACGGACGCCGCCATTTTCATCAACGGCTCGGCAAGCGTGGTTTAGAATAATTATCCACAGGTATGTTTCTCTATTTTCTTTTATTTTTGTACATCGTTATATTGTGTCTCGTCATTAGTACAATCACTAGGAATTTATTGGGGTTTTTCTATTATTTTAAGGGTTCAACTAGGTTCTATTAAGGGTGGTGACAATTATCCCGATTGTCGTGAACAAATCATACGATGGACCCTCACCGAAACTAAGGAGGTTTGGACTACCATAATTGAGTAAGTTCGTTCCTTTTTATTTATGGCCTGTACTTTTTCAGGGTTTGGTGGAACAGCCCATTTTTTTTTAAAAGAAAAAAAAAAAACAGTTTCATGGAATAGCCCATTTGTTTCTTTTTATAAGCAGTCTTGATGGGACATTCATTTCTTGAAGTACGATAGGACCATAGTTATAAAATAGTTTTCCACTGGCCATGTTTATGGGATGACTATTTATTTTCCATCGTATAAGTTTTTATAATATTATTGCGGTTTGTAGCTAGCAATATTATGGTGGTTGTGCCGCGAAATGTTATGGAAATTTTTATTTAGACGTAAGGGTAATATAAAATTTATTTCTATGTAATAGCCCAAAGTGAAAGTGAGAAAACCGTATGCCAGTCATTAGTTGCATGTGGATGGGCGTAACCTAATAATATCGGTATATAATATATTTAAAATATGGCATTCCCCTTCCTCTACGCTTACGTAAGCTGCGGTAGCGGTGACTATTCATTCACCTGTCCCAACGAAACCTTTTGAAATAGTAATAGTATTAAATAGTGATTTAATAAGTTGTCTAAGGCTTTCACAGGTGCGCTAAAATTTTTTTTTTATTTTTATTTTTATTTTTTTTTGTCTTTCTACTAACATACTGCGCTTTAGATGATAGATTTGGATGTTGGAAAATATTTTGTCTAAAGTAATAGTGGAAATAAATTACCCAATGTTTTAAAGTTAATGCGGTGTCTCATTACCTTTATCTTGTTGTGCCTATAATTAAGGATTGGATTGTGTATCTATAAAAGAAATAAACAGGGAATAGAAAGAGGTTCCGGTTTCATGGTTTTACGAAGTTTCTTTTGGTTGGTACTGGTGGTTTAAACTATGTGGCGCCCTTTTTTTTTATACTTTTGAACCTAGCCCTTCTCCACTGATTAAAGGCTGGCGGCAACCATTCAGTACAACAATTTTCTATTTTAGTCAACAATATATAATTTGTTTTTTTTTTAAGAATACACATAACCTAAAGATAAAGAATTACGCCACATAACTTAATAGTAAATTAGTTAATAACTAATATTTCTTACCTTATAATTGTATCTAATAATTAATAGATAACAACACTCCAAGCTTTTAATTCCCAACTTCACTAGAATGCTGTGAAAATAAATTGCAAATAATGCAAATGACGTGGGCGTCGTATCACATATACTCATCTTTCAACGCCTATTTACATACATCATATGTCGATAAGCGACAGAAGACAAGTGCGGAACAAAATGCTCCGCAGTAGTCCGGTGGTGCCAGCAGTAGAAGTAATAGTATAAACTGTTGAATTAAGCAATAAGAATTTTGAAATAATGTTAAACTGGTTTTAAAAAATATTGAATGTTTATTAAAATAGTAAAATAACGATGTTACATGGATAGATAGATAATGGGTTAATACAATAATTATTTTTATAGAAGTAAAATATGTTGTTATTTCACAGAGCATCTTCGCTAGCATCAACTTAACAAGCTATATGATGACATAAATAATTTGTTCCGACGATTAAAGTTTACCAAATTTAAATTATTGCTTTAAACCCGCAAAAATAACTACCACAAAGGTTTTTTAATTCAAACAAACATCTCAACGTTGATAGTCATGTGACTGTTTAATCAACCAATTGAGTTTTCTTAGTGTATAGGTTTTCTTGGCATTGAATTCTATTTACTGTCCATCCTAAGACATAATGTCTTTGTTGGGATGTGAGACTTCTTGCTGCCTATAAAGATAAGCATGGACAATCGATGTTCGAGCATACAAAATAAAATAAAAAATGTTTGTACATCGGCTGATAATTAGTTTTTTTCTTTAACATTGTTAATGTAGGTGGAAACACTAGAAAACCTTAAGGAACTCCGGCATTGATAATTATGTTTGTCGTCTATATGGTGCTTGGGTATGTTATGGATTTACGCTATGTATGGTGGCGGTATAATATCTTGCAACACCCAGAGAAATATCGTCACAAGAAGGGATCGATTCTAATGTTTCCTAATTAATATTATTATTGAATGGAATAATTTCCGTACAAATAGTACAGTCCGCAAACAAAATACAAGAAATAATATACATAATTCAAAAAATGCATGAACTAGCAAGGAAAAAAGTAAAGGTTTCGGCTTGAATTCTTGGAAATAGATTAATCGACTCATTTTTATATAGGATAATCGAGAAAATAAAAAAAAGTCGAAGAAAATAAATTAGCCTTGTACAAACGTCAGACAAATTGACATCACCGAAATAATTGGATGTTCCATGAAGTTTCTTATTTATGAATAAATATTACAAGATCTAAAGCTGATATTAAAAATTCCCAGGCTAATTTTAAATTTAAAACATACTTGACAGTCTTGCTTTAAGGTTTACTGACTATTTTACGGATAATATTCTATTATGTAAAATAATGCACCCCAAGAGCCCAGCCTACATAGAACCCTTGTGTCTGATATACAACGGGTAAAAAATGAACTTTTGTAAGACATAGCTCTACTTTAAAGCTCTTTAAAATGATGCCTTTATTATTATGCAGTACCTATACCGTCTAGGTATATAGGCGCCTTGCTTTTATTTATGACTTTCTTCTACACCTTTCCGTTTTTGTGTAAAGAAAATTGTTTTTAGTTTTAGTAGTTTGATAAGATCAGAAATTAATTGTCCTAGCTCGGGGAACCTAATTTAAAACTATTTTATTTGAATCTAACAGTTTACCTGTTTAGCTATACAAACACCACAACTTGCAGCATTGGGAAGACATTTAAATAGATTATCATGCATATACACCTGGGATGCCCTAGTGCAATGTAGGGTAAAGAGAGACACCGAGTTTCATTTAATGATTGAAAAAAATCGTTTTCTTTACTAAAGACATAAGGAATAATACAGGGTGTTAATGAATATCACGTAGATATTTAAGGGAGTCATAGTGCTCGTAAAATAGAAAAAAAGACTTGTGTGTCCCATTTTTGACGCTTTTATAGGGTATCTCCGTAATTGTTAGTGCTCATCAAAAAAGTAATATAAGTGACATGTGCTTTTTTTGGGTCAAACTTAAAATGGTAAAATCAAAATTTGAAAATTTTCGGGGGAAATCAAAAAAATTAACAATTTCAAAATTGCTTCATTTAAACGAACATCATCAAGGATATCCAAAAGGTTTAATTAAAGTATGTCCAGATATTTATCTGCGTTTAAATTTTCTACAAAAAAAGCGATACACCAGTTTGTTTTGAAACAAAACACAACGTATATTTACCCCAAATCGACCTTGTTGGCAAACAGGTCGTACCATGTGGGGATTTGTAGAGTTTCAATGTCTTTCATTATGTCGGTTATGAATAAGCGCAACTTGTAATTCGACATTCATCTGATCAAATTATTTTTTGGTGAAAAGATCGATCGTCGATAGATTTATTTAAAAACCAGTAACAAAATTTCAATCGTCTCAATTTTAACAACATAGGGAACATATTTATTGGACGCCAAAGTTCTTTGCGCCTTAAATTTTGTAATTCCAGTTTCAGTTTCTACGTTTCTGACGGACGTAGATTTTTATTCCTAAAATTTCAAAGTGACTTTAAAGAATAAAATAAGAATGTGTGCTTAAGGCCACAAAACAGAAGTGAAAACCTCACCAAGACGAGATTCTCTATTAACCTTTCAGAATCTAACATCCGCAAATCTCAAATTCAAGACGATAAAAGAATCGATCCATAAAAAGCAAATACACTATGCATTTGGTCAAATTTTAGTATCTTGCTTATTTCCCCGACTGCATCATGAGCGTTGCATAGCCAAATCTGACGGCTCTACCTCATTCAATACCCACTAAAAGTGCTAAAGAAGTTTTCACTAAAATAAAAGTTGAGATACTACTATTCAAAGCTATCACAGGATATATTACATGATAATTGGCTTCGACAAATCCTCACACGCTTATTTCTTCATTTTCCTTGTTTTCTTTATTATAAGATTTTGATCTCAGCATCGTAAAAGAGCCGTATGTTTTTAAATCATGTTGAAGTCGTCGGAATATGTCCTTAGATGGTTGCCGTCTTTCCGAATAGCGAACAAAATATAAATTTTGCGCCATTTCTTCGTTTTTCCACTTTCAATATAAACTGATATGATATCAAATTTTTCAGAACGTTGATAAGTCATTAATATGTAAAAATAAAATTGACGTTAAATGTTAATAACAACTAAAATGTCAACATAGTTGTTTCTCGGATATTAGCTTTTGTTCCATGGCCTACTGTGGTTTAAAGTAATAAAGTTTAAATAAATCGCCTAGGAAACCAATATTATCCATGTTGTGTTATATGCGTAAAAAGATAATTTAGAATGCTATCTTTTTAGATTACAATATACAGGGTGTTCTATTTAAAAAAAAATGAGGTTAGGTTCGATAACTTTTTTACCTGACCCCGTATACTTATTCTGAAGACGGCATATTATTTAGCAATCATTCTAAAGGACTTTTGTACAAAACATTTTTCTGTATCTCTTTTCACTAAGAAAATATAGGGTAATTTTAAAATTGTTAATTTTTTGATTTTCCCCCGAATCTCTTAAGCTAGCGAAAATTTTCAAATTATGATTTTACCATTTTAAGCTTAACCCAAGAAGAGCACATGACACCTATATTACTTTTTTGATAGCACTAACAATTACGGAGATACCCTATTAAAGTGTCGAAAATGGGACAACCTGTAGATACATACAGGGTGTGAAAACTTTAATATTTTTCGTTTTTCTCCCATATTTTCCGAGTTAATTATTTAAGTGTAACATTCTTTGCGCTACCAACACTTTCACTCACCTGAACTATTTTTTGAGATACCCTGTATAAATACTGATATCATATTTTGATTTACCGTTATTTTCTCATTCTGTTTGATGCCCTACATTTTTATCGTATCTGTCATCGCTTTCTAGTTTATTTTTTTTTAGTTTGATACTAAACCGGCTAACCGATTTTGTATCACACAACAACATTACCACCAGAGCAGTTTGGTTTTCGAGCTGCTCATTGCACGGTGCGCCAGACAACCCAACTGGCAACCAATATCCTAAGAATAAGGGCAGGAATCCCTGATTACCTTATCAGGCTATTGATATCATATCTTGAGGACAGGTCATTCGCGGTATCGCCTAAAAACACAGTATCAACAATAAGAATAATCAAAACGGAGGTCCCGCAAGGATCGCCCCTTGCAGCGACTGTAATATAATATATACACACTTAATGGACCGCGTGATCAATTCACGCAACTATATCTATTTGCTGATGATACAACGCCATATTCTGATCCCGCAGAAGTGGCTTGAAACATGGAAGATCAAACTTAATGAGGGTAAAACATAGGCAATTTACTTTTCGTAGGCCATACCAATTAATTGGAGCAACCAAGTTAAGTATCTGGGCCTTATCTTTGACAAGAAAATGTCCTGAAATGATTACATTCATGACTGAAAAATATCAAAAGCAAATGGGGACAATGTATCCTTTAATATCTAGAAGTAGTTAAGTTAACAACTCGACAAAACTGACAATATGCAAGACAATAATACGACCTGTCCTAACATATGGAGCATCAACATGGTGCACAGTAAACAAGGCGAAACTCAAAAAAACTACAAATAATACAGAATAAGACGTTACGAATAATAACTAACTCACAAAGACATATACCAGTGACAGTACTTCATAACGATGCAAACTTAGAGACAATGGAACAACACATTACTAAACTAATAACAAACTACCATAGACGGACAGACTTATCGACCAACCCACTTACAATAAATACACATACGTTAAAATCCTCTACACTCACACCGTTTCCCTAAAGATTAGCTCCCACCCTAGCTCAACTAAATGAAATAGAATAAATTTAAAAATGGCAACAAATTAATCTCAAGAAATAATGAAAATAAACAAAGAAGCAATAAATAATATAATATAATAATATCTGGAAGAACAATGGAAATAGAACACCCAAACCCAGCTTCAATAGTCACTGTAAAGGAAGACACGAATAATGAATAAAAGTAAAAGCCAAGTAAAATTCGCCTAAACTTTAAACATAAGAAACTGACAATATAACGACCTAGTGACCAACATCTAAACCTTATAAATTTTCTTCGGCCCGCCAATTTTATCGATTGACAACATTGACGTCTTTAGTGTTGGTACTCTGGTACACTCGTAATTTATATTGTTGGCATTTACATTTTGGGCTAGAGTTATTCTTTAGGTGCCTGCATATCGTATCTGTCATCGCTTTCTAGTTTATTTTTTTTTAGTTTAGGAACAAACAAAAATATTGCAAACTTAAGACATGAAGATACCTGTAACTAAAAAAATGTGTCCCAATTTTTATTCAGTACTAATATGTATTTTTAAAAGGACAGATTTCTTGATGTTGTCAATATTTTCCCAAAAATAGGAAAATATACGCCGCCTTAATGCTGAGGTTACACGACAAACTAAAAGAGTTATAAGAACTGCTGAAAATTACCTCCTTTTGCTAAATCAAAAAAAGTGTCCATATTTCTCTAAGAGACCTGAATATAATTTTTAAGCAAAGGAACCAACACAAAGTTTCGGCCTCAATTAATTTAATATTTAAACAATAGAAGGTAACATGTTTCGCCTTTAAGGCATCATCAGACCTAAAAAGATGTCAGTTAACCCACATATGAGTCTATGAGTGAGCAAATGTCACTAGTAAACCTACCTGATACACCAAAAAAACAATAAAGAAAAGGGGAATAGAAATGTCAATATACAAAAAACAGATAAACGCTACAATTACACCATTACAGGTCAACAGTCAGAACATAAACTAAAAATTGTATATAAACAAACTAATAGAATAAAAAATCAAAAGTATAAAGCCTGCTAAATAAGTACTAGGCATAGTGAGTGTGGGGGGGGGGGGGGGGGGGGATATGCAGTCACCTAAAGAATAACTCTAGGCCAAAATGTAAATGCCAACAATATAAAGTACGAGTGTACCAGAGTACCAACACTAAAGACGTCAATGTTGTCAATCGATAAAATTGGCGGGCCGAAGAAAATTTATAAGGTTTAAATGTTGGTCACTAGGTCGTTATATTGTCAGTTTCTTAAGTTTAAAGTTTAGGCCAATTTTACTTGGCTTTTATTTTTATTCATTATTCGTGTCTTCCTTTTCAGTGACTATTGAAGCTGGGTTTGGGTGTTCTTTTTCCATTGTTCTTCCAGATATTTATTGCTTCTTTGTTTATTTTCATTATTTCTTGAGATTAATTTGTTGTCATTTTTAAATTTATTCTATTTCATTTAGTTGAGCTAGGGTGGGAGCTAATCTTTAGGGAAACGGTGTGAGTGTAGAGGATTTTAACGTATGTGAGAGTTTATTATAAGTGGGTTGGTCGATACGTCTGTCCGTCTATGGTAGTTTGTTATTAGTTTAGTAATGTGTTGTTCCATTGTCTCTAAGCTTGCAGCGTTATGAAGTACTGTCACTGGTATATGTCTTTGTGAGTTAGGTATTATTCGTAACGTCTTTTTCTGTATTATTTGTAGTTTTTTTAGTTTCGCCTTGTTTACTGTGCACCATGTTAATGCTCGTACGGACAGGTCGTATTATTGTCTTGTATATTGTGAGTTTTGTCGAGTTGTTAACTTTACTACTTCTAGATATTAAAGGATACACTGTCCCCATTTGCTTTTGAGCTTTTTCAGTCATGAATGTAATCATTTCAGGACATTTTCTTGTCGAGGACAAGGCCCAGATACTTAACTTTGTTGCTCCAATTAATTGGTCCGGCCTACGAAAAGTAAATTGCCTATGTTTTACCCTCAATAAGTTTGAGCCACTTCTGCAGGATCAAAATATGGCGTTGTAGACGTAAAATCACTCTAGACGGCGCCCTTGAGGTGGTAGTCATAGCAGTATCATCAGCAAATAGATGTAGTTGCGTGAATTGATAACGCGGTACATCAGGTGTGTATATATTATACAGAGTCGCTGCAAGGGGCGATCCTTGCGGGACCTCCGTTTTGATTATTCTTATTGTTGATACTGTGTTTTCTGACGATACCGCGAATGACCCGTCCTCAAGACATGAAATCAATAGCCTGATAAGGTAATCAGGGATTTCTGTCCTTATTAATGTTATTACAAGTCCGTTGTGCCAGACCTTGCCACATGCTTTAGAAACATCGAAAAACACTGCTCCTGTCGACATGCGGCGGTTAAATCCACTTAAGGTATTGGTTGCCAGTTGGGTTGTCTGGCGCACCGTGCAATGAGCAGCTCGAAAACCAAACTGCTCTGGTGGTAATATCGTTGTCTGATACGAAATCGGTTAGCCGGTTTAGTATCAATTGTTTAACTACTTTGCCTAGACACGATAACAGGCTTATTGGTCTGTAGCTGGCAGCCAATGTCAGATCTTTCCCAGTTTTTGAAATTAACACCAGCTTGACCCTTTTCCAAGCGTCTGAAAAACAGCCCTTTTCAAGTATTGCTTGGGCTATGTTTACTAAGTCCACTGCTGTTTTTTCGGGCAAGTTTTTGAGCGCTTTATTCGTTGTGCCGTCAAAGCCGGGCGGCTTCTTTGCGTTATTTGACTCAGTACTGAACGAACTTCCTCAACCGATACACGTGGAATATTTCTCACGTCCCTCTGCGTATTTTTGTATATTTTGATAGTCCTGGCGACACACGCATCTGTTAAAGGGTCTGTAGAAAGATTTTCGCTGAACTGTTCGCTGAGGCTGTCAGTGAGCAGTTCAGCTTTCTCTCCGGGATCAAACAGTGTTTGACCTGTTTCAGGATTTCTGATATATGACATAGCTTTCCTCCCTTCTTTTGTTAACGATCTTGTGAACTTATAGACTAAATTGTCCTCATGTCTTAAATTTTCTATTGGTCTAGCAGTCAGCTGTTAGAAATTTAAATTGTTAAAAATTAAATAACGCTCGAAATTAAAGACATCGTTAATAACATGCAGGAATCAACTTTTCGTCTCATAGACTGACGAACTCTTTTAAATATCCTAGGAATATTGCGAATTATTTCACATGAAGCTATAATTCTGTTCCTTAGATCTTCCTCTGTCTGGATAGGAGTATGATACAACAATGATTTTAATTGTCCCCAGAAGAAATAATCTACCCAATTTAAATCGGGGGACCTAAGGGGGCCATGGTTGAGGTCCACCTCGCCATATCCAACGGTTGTAGTTTTGATGTAAAATCTCCTTTAACGCCAAACTGAAATGTGGCGGTGCACCATCATGCATAAACCACAATCGTTTTTTTTTATTCAAGTGGTACCTCATCTAACAGTACCGGAAGTTCCTCTTTTAAAATTGACGATAATATTGCCCGTATAATTTTTATGGCAGGAAAAATGGCCCCATGAAATAGTCTCCAATAAAGCCAGCCTACACATTTGCTGTAAACTGATTCTGGACATGACTTTCGACTGTCGCATAAAAATTCCCTTCCGCCCAAAAATGATTGTGATTAATATTTCCCTCATATGTTAAAGTTCTCATAAGAGAAATGCAATTTTCGCAAAATTACAGCGAATATTTCCCTCATATGTTAAAGTTCCCATAAGAGAAATGCAATTTTCGCAAAATTACAGCGACTATTTCCCTCATATACTGTAACTACAATGCGCTTTTCACTTGATTTTCGGTGAAAATCAGCCCTCGGTCGCGATTGAGCTGAAAATTGCACTCTTCTGGTTTTTCATTGTTGGTTACCTACGAGAATAACCGTCACTGTCACAACAAGTTGAAATTTCTGCTTTGACAATTTCGCGTCAATTTATCAGAATGATTCGTTTCGGAGCATTGTGTTTTCAATTGTAATACTTTGTATTGCTCGAAATAAAAATGTTGTCTTATATTTCTGCACCTACTAGTTTTTCATTCAGGAAATAGTCTAAAAAATATATTTCGTGCATGTAAAATGGCTTGATAATCATGCACTCAGATTTGTTGCCCTAAAGAAACAGCTTTCATGCATTTTTATTGTTATTTACCTTAAAAAGTGCCCTCCCTTCGGTCGGGCACTTTTTTGTAAATAACAATAAAAATGCATTCAAGCTGTTTCTAGGGCAACAAACCTTCATGCATGATTTTCAGCACTTTTACATGCACTTAACATATTACTATTGAAAACAGCACTGCCAGAAATCGAAAATTGCATCGCAAGTTTATATTGTTGACGAAACGTCAAAGCGGGATTTTATTGTTAACAAACGTCAAAAAATGATTGAAAAAATGCGGGACAATGACCAACCGTCAAGCTCAAGGGAATCCCCCACCGAAATAAGCTCTCGCTCGTTGACTGCATCAACCACCATGTCTACGAATTCAAAGCAAAATATTGTTAATTACAATAATTGTACTTTTCATTGCAATTCTTGTAATTTTTAAGCATTTTAATTTTATTGTTAGTATTTTCTGTTAAATAAAATATTTAAATTTACTTGATTCGAGTTCTTAATTAATTTGGGAAATATTCAAATAAATTACACTCGTGCATAAAAATAACCAGATAATTTTTTTATTCAATGTGTTTTTTTTACAAATTGCAATCGTTTGTTTTCATATTTTACGAAAATGCCCTCCTCCTGCGGAGTCGGGCTTTTTCGCGAAAATTTGGTCACTCAGAATAAAATCAAAATACATTTTGTTGTTAAACGTCAAAGTAAAATTCTCTTGTGAAAATACAATATGTCATATTTTTCTAAAATCATCGGAAATAATTTTTTTTAAGCTTTACTTGAAACTATGTACACATAATTTCAGATGTTATGGTTGAAAACGAATTAATGTTTTTAATGTTCCTGAAATTTTAGTAATAAACCTTAGTACTAACAAGTAAAATCAACTTCTATTGTAAAAATATAGTGCGTCATATTTAACTAAACTCATCGGAAATATGTTTTCTTAAGTTTCATTTGAAACTATGTAGACATGTAAAAACTCCAATTTATGAAATTTTCTTACCGAATCTCCCACCCAGCAGAATTAATTCCCGATAATTTTTTTCTCGGTTTCACTCATGTTTTTGTTGATAGAAAATTATCCCGAGTCGAAGACATTCGTGACCTTGAAAAAAATTATCGGTAATAATTCTGCTGCTAGGGAGATTATAAGTGAAAATTTCTCATGACATTTTTCAAAAATCTTGCTTCATCACTAAGTAACACTTTATTTCCGACGGCTAACATTTGAGTGAACCAATGGCAAAAATTTAATCGGGGTGGAAAATCGCGTGAGAGAAAAGCTTGGATTGTCTGGATATGGTAAGGATACATTAAATTATCCATCAACTAGCACAGTTGAAATGTCTACAGTTGCCGCAATTTTTCTTGTACTTGTACCTAGTTTGTTTTCTACACCATTCAGGACTGCTTCCTCAATTTTGACAGTTCTTACAGTGCGATGTGCCCCTGTCAAATGAGTGGATTTTTTAGAAGCTCCATTTTTGCGTCGTGAAGCAGACTGTCTTTGATTTGAATAATGCTGCCAATATAGTCATTTAGCTTCAATGTAATTACCATTGGTAAGACCATAAATAAAATGCTTATCGGCATACTCTTGGCTTGTGAACTCAACCATCATTAAATAGATCTTACTGACTTTTTAAACATCAACTAATAAGAACTGTGACACTAAACGTCACAAAAGTTAACAAACAAAACGGAAAACAAATTCTGAGTAGTCCCAACGAACTACTTTTTTTAAATTTTGTCACCTGGATAATACTTGGTTTGCACCGACGGCTATTTCCGCCAATAACTAGAAAACGATGACAGATCAAAAAATTCAGGGTTTTCTCAGTAGAATCCAAATATGTAATCATATGCAGGGTGTTCCATTTAAAAAAGTAAGTTAGTCTCTATGGCAACGAACCCAGAAATGACAGAATAAATTCATGCAGGTAGAAATGTGGGGAATAATTTATTGAACAACTTTCATAAAGGTCACTTTTTCTTTCGTATACGGCTCTTCACTGGTATACAAATTGATAATCTAATATTATTAGACTTTTCGAAAGCATTCGATCCCATCAATCATCAACTTCTAGTATCAAAATTAAAATTTTGTGGCTTCCAAAAAGAATCTTGTTTAACAATTGAATCATATCTTTCTAATCGTTACCAAAAAATATTTTCTGATAATAAGTACTCGGAACAGGTTAGGATATTATCCGGCGTTCCGCAAGGCTCTATATTGGGCCCTTTACTTTTTCTTATCTACACTTCCGATATTCTTAGATCATTGAAATATTGTAAAGTTCAGGCGTATGCTGATGACACACAGATATATTACTGTTTTGATTTTGAGGACAATATTAATGCTGACGCACTTATTAATGAAGACTTAGAGACTTTAACTCGGCTTGCTTCTGCTCACAATTTAAAATTAAATCCCTCGAATTCCTACCTTATGTTGTTTGGTTATAAAGGTAAAGTTGAATATCTTAAGAATAATATAAATATAGTATTGAATGGTATAAAGCTGTCGGTAGTGAAATCTGCAAAAAACTTAGGAATAGTTTTGGATAGCGAATTAAGATTTCGTGATCATTTAAAAAAAAAATAAACCAAAAGTCTTACATGACCATTAAAATACTCTACAACAATAGACATATTTTAAATTTTAAATAAAAAAATACACTTTGAGAATCATTAGTGCTCTCAAATTTTAATTATTGCGATTTTGTTTACGGTTACTGTTTAGATAACGTAAGTAAGTCTCGTATTCAAAAGGTACAAAACGCTTGTGCTCGATTCATCTTTGGTCTTAGAAAATATGATCACATCTCGCATACATTTTTGGAACTAAATTGGTTAAGGATGGATTCCCGTAGGGTTCTACATTTTTGCACTTTTATTTATAAAATTTTGAATGAGCCGAACTCTCCTGTCTCTGTCCGCGAACGCCTAGTCCCCCGCTGTAACGTTCATTCCGTCAACATACGCTATAGGGGTAGATTAACTCAACCTCACCATCAGAGTGCCCTGTTTTAGAGGTCGTTTACTTACAATGCTGTAAAAGCTTATAACTCCTTACCTAATAACTTGATTGGTTTAAGTGTTCAACTATTTAAAATAAAATATAAAAAGCATCTTTAAGCTTTACAAGCCTAATAATTTTTTTTTTGGTTCACTCCATTTTACCTTAGTACGATCAGATATGTTGAATTTTCTGGTTTAATTTGTCCAATGCTTGTCGGCAGGCTGTCGATTAAAATAGTTATTTTTATTAAAATAAAACTAATTTAAATTTCCCAAATGATCATTGTTTTACTTCTTTATTAATTTCATATTTCATATTATGTAAATATCTTATTTTATTAAGTTTGTTGTTGTGGCATGGTTCAGTAGAGTAGCTACAAAAGCTAGACTGCGCCATGCTACCTCAATAGATATACGAGTATATATTTAAGTTCTATTGTAAGTAACATAAAATTGTAATTTCTTTTTTTTCCTGTAATATAAAGGCATTATTTATTTATTTATTTATTTATGAAAAAAATTAATAACTAATAAATCCAGAGGCACGCACTTCTGCAAACTGTATTTATTTCAATGTTGTATTGACGAGCAACTTTTATCGAACAAATGGCAGAAAATAATAAAATAAATAAGAGTACAGCTTTTCATTACAGTTTTAATTAACTGTTAATCAAAATCGCAGAGAAGGTGTCATCGCAGAAATGGTTTATTTTTTTTTTAATTGTTAGATCTTTACACTTTACAACTTCTGTCCCACGAAAATTTGGAGACCTCTGTAATAAATTAAATTGCTTTAGAACTAAAACTGATTTCGAGCCTATTTTGTTATTATCACATCAAAAAACGGTTCTATATTAGTTGTAAATCTTATTTCCTATATAAGCATAATACATACATTGTATTACATGTTTGAGAAATTATTTGTTTTAATTATCATAGATATTAGAGCATAATCTCAGTACACTATTATTGTTTTGATTACAAATTTAATAATCTGTTATCTTCAACATAATGCTATTAAAATACCTACCTGAGTAAATTAACAGTATCTCGCAAGCAAGCAAACAGTATAAGCTTCAACTAGTTTAGGCAAAATATTTACTTACAAATTTACTTGGGCAGTGATGATATACCTGTTTAAATTGTTCAATATTAATTGCCACTTTAGGTTGTTATTCCCAATATTATTACTATATTAACTCTTTCAAAACCACCAGGGTCGTTTCTTATTGAGTTATACCCAGCAATTATTCGATTTCTTAAATCTTTCTCATTCTCCACTGGAGTAGTATGAACTAATAGTTTTAGGGGGGTTAAGTCCGGGGATCGAGCAGGCCATAAGTGAGGTCCACCTCGACTAAGCCAGCGACTGTTGAAAAGTCACGAGCAACTACAATAAAATGCGCTGGTGTACCACCGTGCATAATCCACATTGCATTTCATGTTGCCAATGGTATCTTCCAGAAACTGATGTAGCGCTTGTTCCAAAAAGTTGCGATACATCTCGGCGGTAAGTCTGACTGGTAGAAATACCGGTTCAATTAGCCGGTCATTCCAATTCCAACCCAAACATTTAACGAGAACTGATGTTGTTGTGAAAGATCCTTATTGCGTTTCTTGAGATATTCGATTCATCGGTAAAAAGAATCGGCGTCAGTAGTTGACAGATTTAAACCAGTGTGTGCAAAAGTCATTGACAGGGTGCATTCTATAAAGGAATATCAGCAGGAAGCGCCTAAATCTGTTGTATGTGGTATGGGTATAACAAATAGTCACTAAGGATTTTCCAAACAGTCCCATTACTTACATTGGAAGTATTTGCAATTTTTCGAGTAGAAGTACCTGGATCTTTTTTATCATGTCCAGAAAATTATCTTCCTCTTCTACTGTCATTAGCCTTCCTAGTCCCCCACTTCATTTCAATGTGCCTGTTTCACGAAGACGTTGATAAATACATAAAACAAAAGCTACGTTTAAAGAAAAAATACGAGAGCTTAATGAGCTAAATAAGAGAAGGAGAATGATTGGTACTCCAAAGGAACTGAATCAAAGAGATGAATAAAAGTATAAACGACAAAATGTCAAGAGACGAACCTTTCATCTTCCGCAACTGTTGCAAACGAAACACCCAAACAAAATCTTCTCTGTGAGAAGACCATCATCCATCGAAAGAGACAATTACTGATCATAGCAGGTCAATGTGCAAGGAGATTTGCATTATTGTTCAAGGGGTGTTTGATAAACTGCCAACTAAGGTCAAGATCTCTTTTGTAGCAATTGTTCAGAAATGTAAGCAACTAGTTAGGAATATTAATAAAGAGAACTATATACAGTGTGTGTATAAAGTCTGAACACGGCTTAATAACATCACAATTTATTGGCCGATATAAACCAAACTTGGTACAGTTGTGTAAGAGGATTTAACTTATTGAATGATATATTGGCGTTGTTTCCAGCTTTTTAGTTTGTCTGTAATTCGAAGGGATTTTATATTTTTAAATGTAACACCCTGTATATTTTTCATTTATAGTTTTTACTTTAAATTTGGTACACTTTTGGTATAACATTCTTTGTTCCTAATATCAGTAGTTTTCGAGATAACGAGTACAATTCAGAAAAAATATATTTTTTATACTAAATGTTAAAACTGTTTTCCCTGTACAGCTTGACAGTGTGCTAATTGAAAATAAAATTTTTCAATTGTGTTGTAAATCATTTCTGGCGTTATTAATTCAAATTCGTCCAAAATTCGACGCTACAAATCGGCCAAATCTTGAGGTTTTGTGGTATAAACTCTGTTTTTCAAGTGTCTCCATAAAAAATAGTCGTTAGGCGACAAATCAGGGGACCTAGGTGACCACTCGATTATACCCCCTATACCGATCCATCTATTCGGAAAAATTTTGTACAAAAATTTGCTCACGTTTCGACTAAAATGGGGAGGACTTCCGTCCTGTTGTAAGAATGTACTTGCATAATTTGGACCCATCACATTTAGTATAGTAGGCACTATTTGCGTTTACAAGAGCTCAAGGTAAAGTTGTGATGTCAAATTTCCATCAATAAAAAATAGACCGATCTTGTGGTTACCCAGAAGCCCAGCCCACACATTCAATTTTCCAGGGCTTTGTGTATGATTTTCTCTCATCCAGTGGGGATTTTCATTTTCCCATAACCTGCAGTTGTGCCCATTGACTTTACCATTTAGCATAAATGTTGCTTCGTCCGAAAATACTATAAATTTGAAAAACTGGTTATTTTGGTCAAACCTTGACATCATAATATCACAAAATTCAATTCTACGCTCATAGTCATCTTCTGATAACTCTTGAGCAACGTGTATTTTGAAACGGTGATATTTACGTTTTATTAAAACATTATAAACGGATTTGAAACAGACGTTACTTACTTGAGAAATTTTTCTTAATGAAGAAACAGGGACTTCAACAACATGTCGTAAAATTTCTAAACTTTTCTCTTCATCTACTACTGCTGGTCGTCCTGATCGTCGCCTATCTATACAATTTCCAGTTTCTTCGAACCGTCGGACAGTTTTTAGAATAGTTGCTTTGGAAATTTTGGTTTGGAAATACGCCATTAAATAGATTTTTAACCTCTTCGTAAGACTTGACCCTGTCGCCATATCCTCTCATCATAAGAATTGTAATTCTTTGACTTTCAGTTAAAGACATTTTTGCATAAATGAAACACAATTTGTTGATATTTTCAAAACACGTCGTTATTTCGAAAACTACTGATATTAGGAACAACGTATGTTATACCAAAAGTTTAACAAATTTAGAGTAAAAACTATAAATAAAACAATATACAGGGTGTTACATTTAAAAATATAAAATTAATTCGAATTCCAGACAAACTAAAAAGCTGGCAACAACGCCAATATCGTCATTTGGTGCGTCAGATCCTCTTACATAACTGTACCAAATTTGGTTTAAATCGGCCAATAAATTGTAATGTTATTAAGCCGTTTCCAAGGCTGTATAAAATCATGAAAACAAATAGAGAACCCAGGCTGGACACTCTGAGGCTTCCGGGCGGTACATACACAAGTACCGAGCGGGAGGCCTTGGAGTGTCTAGTAGAGAAACACTTCCCTGGGTCTATCGTGCAAGTAAATCCACCGCAGGCTCAGGGGCCTCTCCCGGACCCAGATATGATAAGGGACTGGGAGACGGCTTCTGAGGTTGTAACAGTGGACAGAATCAGATGGGCAGTACAGACCTTTGAGCCATATAAGAGTGCGGGGGTTGATGGAATCTTCCCGGCCCTTCTCCAGGAGGGGCTGGGACATATCATCGGCCATCTGCACAGGGTTCTGACGGCTGTACTGGCGACGGGCTACATCCCCAAGAGTTGGAGAATCGCGAGAGTGGTATTCCTACCAAAGGCAGGCAGGGCCTCATATGACGAGGTGAGTGCCTTTAGGCCAATCAGTCTCACGTCCTTCTTGCTAAAACTGCAGGAGAGATTGGTAAAAAGGCATCTTAGGGAGGGCGTCTTGATGGCGACGAACCTGCACTGGTCACAACACGCATACCAAACAGGCAAATCTACTGAAACAGCACTGCATTCAGTGGTTTGCAAAATAGAAAAATCATTACAGCAGAAAGAGCTCGCTTGCGGGACTTTTCTGGACATTGCAGGGGCCTTTGACAATACGTCATGTGGCTCCATAATCATGGGATTGGAGAGTAAGGGCGTCCACAATACCATCGTAAGATGGATAGGGGCCATGCTCAACAACCGAACAATTACCACCACACTCAATGAGGAAACGGTTAGAGCGCTCGTCGCAAGAGGATGCCCACAGGGGGGAGTTCTGTCCCCTCTATTGTGGTGCGTCGTCCTAGACGGGCTTTTCAGGAGGCTTCATGAGAAAGGTTTTATACTCAGGCATATGCGGACGATATTGCGGTGGTCATCTCCGGCAAATTCCCGGGGACCATCAGTGGTCTCGTACAGGGTGCTCTGAGACAAATAGAACTATGGTGTACAGACCAAGGGCTATCGGTGAACCCCACTAAGGTGGAACTGGTACTCTTTACGAAAAAAAGAAATATAACTGGGTTTAAGGATCCGGTAATATTCAACACAGCCATCCCGAGAGTATCGTCTGTCAAATACCTGGGTGTTCTCCTGGATCATAAACTGACATGGGGACCCCACGTGGATAGACAGATCCAAAGGGCTACGGCTTCACTCTGGGGATGTAAAAGGCTCCTGGGCAAAACCTGGGGACTTAACCCCAAAGCCACCCTGTGGCTTTGGACAGCGGTAATCAGGCCCATGCTGCTCTATGCTTCGGTAGTATGGTGGCCTGCGGCAGAACTAACAACAGTAAAGACCCGCTTAGCTCGGGTACAACGTCTGGCGTGTACGAGCACGACGGGAGCTATAAGAACGACTCCAACTGCGGCCCTGGAGGCTCTACTTGCGCTTCCGCCTCTTCATATAATAGTGAAAGCGGAGGCCATGAGAGCGTCCTACAGGATAAAACAATGGGGTATGTGGTTAGATAAGGGCCATGGCCTAGGCCATGCCAGCATTCTGGGAACGCTTGTGCGGGGGGAGGGTATGCTGGAATCGCCCAGTGACATTCTTCCTCCCACATACGTGTTCAGAAAATCGTTCAGCACAGAGATACCGACTAGAGACGCCTGGGGCGAGGACCAAAGAGCTCAGACGGAAGGTCAAGGGCTCATCTGGTATACAGACGGGTCTAGGACTGACGGGGGCTCGGGTGCTGGCGTCTGGGGCAGGAGGCCAAGGTGCGAATTAACCTTCGCACTGGGCTCACACGCCTCAATTTTTCAGGCGGAAATATTTGCTATCAACAAGTGCGTACTGGCGAACCTCGATAGAGGTTATAGGAATCAGCAAATCACGATTTGCACCGACAGCCAAGCAGCCATAAAGGCGCTGGCATCAAACAAATTCGTGTCGAAAGGAGCCCTAGACTGTCGAGAAAATCTCAACGTCTTAGGCAACTCCAATAGGGTGCGGCTTATCTGGGTTCCAGGACACAAAAATATACAAGGCAACGAGGAAGCTGACACGTTGGCTAAACGTGGTTCAGCGGCCTCATTCAGGGGGCCCGAGCCAGTGCTGGGGCTTCCAGCGGGCCTTGCCAACAATGTCATTGACAAGTGGGTAAAACGGGAAGCCAAAGAGAATTGGACAAATACAGCGGGGCTCAGACAGGCTAAGCTCCTCATTCAGGGGCACTGTCAAAACTTCGCCGACACGCTATCCAGAATGAGTAGGAAAAACCTAAGGATCGTTACGGGCATCCTTACTGGGCACGGCGGTCTGAATAAGCATCTGTATACAATGGGGCTGAACAACTCAGCAGTATGCAGGTTCTGCAAGCAGGAGAACGAGGACTCACTGCATGTCCTATGCTTTTGTAATAGCCTTATACGAAAAAGGCACCAGTACCTGGGTGCAGGACTACTTGCACCAGCGGATATCAAGGAGCTTTCACCAACCCTAGTGCTCGCCTTCGTGAAGGGCATAGGTTTGGCGCAACCCTAACCAACGCGGCAGAGCACAATGGGTCGACAGGCCTGAGTGCTGCGGTGTCAGAGCTGCCCGCACTTACATACATACATACATACATACAAGCCGTTTCCAAACTTTATACACACACTGTTTGTTTGATTGTGATGAGCTGCAGTTTGTATATGAACAGACCTATTCTAAACAACCTCTTGCATTAGCAGAACGCTTTTGTAAATTCGTAGTTGGAGCAGAGAGAGGTCGTATTTGTTCCACTTATTGCTACAAGCAGTGAAGGTACTATAGACTTCAAAACCAAGAGTGATCTTTGTTCTGGAAAATATATGTCTGACATCTCAAAAGAAATATTATTTAAACATTTTCAGTTTCGCAGGCAGACGAGGCGCTGGTAGAGCGTAAATTGTGGGCATTTTCTAGCTATTATCAGAACGTTGGTGGTCTTCGGACAAAAACCGCGGAATTTTACACCGGTTCCAGCTGTGGACTATGATTTAATATTTCTCACTAAAACATGACTTAAAAATTAAATTCACAGCGCGTAGATTTTCAACTCAAATTACGTCGTTCATAGATCTGATCGGAATTATTCTGTCTTAAACTGTACTAGAAGTGGCGGTCTGGCGGTATAATAGTTGCTGTTCGGTCAGATTTTGCCTTAAGTAATTAAGTATTCTGCCAGGTTCGGATGATCCAGCATTTGAATATTTATGGATGTCGGTTCAGATTAACGAAACAAAACTTACTGTTGCTTGCATTTATTTCCTCCCAATTGATCTATTGAGTTCTACAATAAATTTGTGCACACCTTAAAGACTACTAAGAAAAAATATAATCGTGCTAAAAGTATACTGTCTGGTGGTTTTAATGTACCTACAGTAACATGGGAAGTTGACTAGGGAGTTACTCTAAGCTGCGTAAGAAGGCTAAATGCTTGGTAGAGATTAGCTACCTTCTGTATGTTTCCAACACTGAGCACATGGCAGCAAACAACAAAAAATATTTTTGGTCATTTGTAAACTCTTTGAAGGGGACAAGAGAATTCCTAAAACCTTGGAACTTAATAACGAAACTAAGAGAACCCCAAGAGAAATTGCAGACGCATTTGCAGACCATTTCGAAAACTACTATAAGTTCTACACAAAACAACAACTTGATTATCTGCCGTCGACTAAAGGCCGGATTGCTGTTCTGATATCTCACCCCTTTACACCTGGTGAGATTCACAATAAACTGAAGTCATTCGACAAGAACAAAAGCACCGGTTCTGATGAAATACCTTCGGTGTTTTTAATAAATTGCAGCAAATCAGTATCTGAACCATTGTGTTAGATTTACTAATTGTCATTTGATGGGGGCACCTTTCCATTCATCTGGAAGCACTCTTAGCTTGTTCCAATACTCAAATCTGGTTCAAAAAGTGACACAAAATAGTATAGAGGCGTCTCGCTCTTGACCGTCACTGCAAAAGGGGTTGAATACATCGTAGGTGACGAGATTTTTGAAGCCTTTAAGCATGTGATTTATACGAACCTTACAAAGGTCATGCATCAGATGGATTCCATCCTATCTCACAGAGCGAAAACAGTGTGTCAGGATTGGAAAAGTGATTTCTCGCGAAATAAACGTTTCTTCTGGTATGCCACAGGGATCTCATTTGGTTCCCGTTCTGTTTTCAATGTATATTAATAGCGTTACATCTATATTTCAAAAGGGTCAATGTTTACTTTCCGTTCCGTTAGATTTCTAGTATTGTATTAGTAGTGCCCGTTTGGAAGTTATTCAAAATTTTAATTATCTGGGTGTTATTTTTAGTGGTAACTTAAGTTTTAGCAAACACATAGACTATACAACTCTGAAAGCTGCTGGCATGTTTAGTTTCTTGCGATGTACTTGAATATTTGGGATACTGGAGTCATTATGTTTCTTCTTTGTCATGTTCAGCGTTTAGAAAGTATAAAAAATAAGTTTGTTACATTTTTATTGTATAAATTATGGTTTCCATACCATGGTCTTCCACATGCTACGCGCCTTTAATTGGCAGGGTTGAAAGAGCTTGAGTGGCGTAGAGAGAATGCATCTGCCTTGTTCTTATATAAACTGATGAAATAGTATGTGAACCACTTTTGCCTATAGTACGTTTTGGAATACCACAAAAGTCTACAAGGTCAAGGCAGCTTTCCTATAACTTTTACCACAGAACAAACTATGGAGCGCAGGGTTTTTCAACAACGCTAATGGGCATTTACAATAGCTACTTTGGCGACATAGATATACTGAGACTATGTCTTGCAGTTTTTAAAGGTAAAATTAAAGAGATTCTGTTCTGAACTGGTAGTATCGCGTTATAGTACATTAGCGCATTGACTGTCTTTTACTGTTGGTGATTAATTAATTTTTGTTTATTTTTCTGTACTATTTGGAGTTTTGATGTCTGCAAGTGGGTGTACTGAATAAATAAATAAACTATACTCTTAGGTGAATTCTTGGCAAAATTTGGGCGTGGCCTACTGCGGCACTATGCCTCCGGCAGGCTTACTGCCGGCTCTTCTCACCGCACGCCCCTGCCTTTACTCAATGGCTAGGATCACCCCCCCCCCCCTAAAACTATTTTGCATTTTACAAAATAAATACGCGATAGTTCAGCGCAAATGTTTAGCCTAAAATATGAAAATATAAAACCACATGATGTTTAAAACGTGCTCTGCTATTTTAAAATTTTAAACTAAAACGATTCATTTATACCGTTCATGCAAGCCGTACTTTTTTATTAATATGAGCACTTTGTGAGCTCGCAATAAATTGCCCTCAAAACAAACCAATTTTTTTCGTTATGTCAGTTTTTCTAGATAAAAAGGAACATTTGAATAGTTCTACAACATCAATCTAAAATGACTAATCACCAGATATAAGGGATTAATTTCAGTTCAATGTATAAGAGGAATTTAAAACAAACTCATGAATTTGAAAACATAATTCATCAGAGGAAGAGAGTACTAGGGAGGATAGCGCGGCGGAAACGACTAGTAAAGTAAACAAGAGGAAGCGTCCAATAAATAAAAAGTCACCAATCGAAGCCAGAGTTTTGAGAAAAAAATAAACTACCCCTTGGATATTTTACGAACACTGTACTTTGTGCCTTTTGCTTTAATTTCTGTTCTGTATTCGATTTAAACTTAAATAAATAATATAGTTTCATAATGAATACATATATAAAAGACTTTGTTAATCCTGTGTTTCATACAAACGAGGTATGTGAGGCGGATATTTCGAGCTGCGTATTGGCAAGCAATGATGATTCTGGTGAGTTTTTGATATTGCATAATAATATTCGTAGCATTGCAAACAATTTTGATGAATTTTTGTTGTTCTTGAACAAATTTAACGATAAAGTAGATATGATAGTACTCTCAGAAACGTTTCAACTAAGCGATCCTACTTATTTTAACTTAGAGGGGTATGATCTCCTATATAATCATGGAAAAATTAATCGGTATGATGGGGTAATAGTGTTTATTAAAAGCGAATATGATTACACTTCTGAAATAGTGACATTTAGTAATAACCTAAAAATTATAAAAATTAAAATAAAATGCTATGAGAGGAGTGTGGTCGTGTAAGCTTTATATCGCTCCCCTTCAACGTGTCCAAATGAATTTATTGTAGAACTGAAAAGATATTTAAAAGAAAACGTACTAAATGAACATTATCATTTTCTGGTCGGAGACATAAATATTGATTTAAAAAAAATATGGACATAACAGAAGGATACTTAAATAGTTTAAGTGAAGTCGGCTTTATTTCACTAATAAACGGTTACACTCGTGTAGAAAACGACTCTAAATCTTGTATAGAACACATATTTCTATAAAAATCAACAAAATGATGCGGGAGATCTAACATCAGCTTATATAATAAAAACAAAAATTTCGGATCATTACCCTACTCTAGTTAGATGTAAAATTAAGAAGCAATGCATTGAGAACACTGATAAACTGGTATTTGTTAAAACAAATCAAGAAACGTTAATTAATTTCATAAAAAAGGTCTGACTGGCAGGACATTTATGCAGAACCTAATCTGGAAAAAGCTACAACTAATTTTGTAAATAAATTAAAAGCGGCCATTGATCAGGCTAAAATAACAATAAAAATTAATAACAAACAACGTAAAAGAAATCCTTGGATCACGAGCGGTTTAATGAAATCTAGTGATACTAAACAAATGTTATTTAAAAAAACACTAAAAGAACCAAATAATACGACCTTAAAAAACCAATATGTCAATTTTAAAAATAAACTTGCTAAACTAACAACTAAAGTAAAATTAAATTACTACACGAGAGAAATTGAACAAAATAAATATGACAGTAAACATCTTTGGACAGTAGTTAAAAAATATACAAACGCAAAACCAGCTGTCAAGTCAACTATGGTTCAGCCTTAACACTTATGTTATTCTTACTGTGTATCCGTAGGCTGGAATAGCTGGCTCGTGTGTAGATCTGTTGATTTAATAAAATACTGTATTTAATTCCAACAGCATTTTATTCGTAAGGTAGAACTAACATTTTATTTACAATATTCACTTTATAACTTCCCACTATCTGAGAATATTACACTACATCAAATTACTAGTTACACTTCAAATTGCATTCACACATACGTTTCCATAGTACTCCATACTTTCACATTGTATTAACTTATTGAACTTTGTTTTTGTTAACTTTAACTACATAGTACAAGAAATAATGTGGACAATTTCCACTCGGTGACGTGCTTTACTTTTTAAAACAGTCGTGTGACATGCACCGCCGAACTTTCGGGGAACAGTCCTTTTGATAAACTTATATTTTATGCGTTTAGCCAAACTCTGCTTGGCGACCGTCTGGAGGCTGCGTTGCCTCATCCCTTCTCGCGTCTGTCTCCCTTCCTCACGCAGCTTGGTAGGTGATTATTTTGGGTGAAGCGCCTAATTACACATGACAACAATGCCGCGCAGTTACTATGTGGGTTTTATGATAAATCTTGGATATTTACTTACACGTGAGAAAGGGAGACGAACTAATAAAAACGCAGACAGCACAGGATTTGTCCTTGCCTCGTGCGGTAGACACATAAGCTTTATGTATGTACACTATATACATCAAGTAGACTTCCAAGAATGCCATCAGTGGCGTACTTTGCTTCAACACTCAGCGTGTTCTCAACACCAGCAACACAATTAATTAAAGAAATAAAAGTTAATAATGAAATAATAGATAATAAAACCGACATGGCTAATAAATTTAACTCTTTTTTTGCATCAGTAGGAGAGTTAATGGCTAATGAAATACAAAAACCAAAAAACTTTTCGCCTAAAAAAGAAAACGTTCCTGCGGTAATATTTTTATTCCCTGTCAATCATGCGGAGATAGTCAAAGTTATTTCTGAATTAAAACCCCATAGGGCTCCTGGCTTGGACCAAATTACATCGGAAGAGCTAAAAAGTTTATCGCCTTACATAATAGACCCTTTAGTTTATATAATAAATAAAATATTAGAAACTGGTTATTTTCCAGATATACTTAAAATCGCAGTGGTAAAATCAATTTTTAAAAAAGGAAATAAATGTGACGTGAACAATTTTCGGCCGATATCTTTAATATCTAGCGTGGCCGAAATAGTGGAAAAAATAATTAAATCTAAAATAAACAATTTTCTTAATAAATAAAATATAATTTCAAATAGACAATTTGGTTTTAAAGAGCAAATATCGACTGAAAATGCAATATGTTACCTAACTAATAATATATATAAAGCTTTAGATGAAAAGAAACCGGCAATAGGTGTTTTCCTAGATTTGGCTTAGGCCTTTGACACGGTTAATCATCAAGAGTTAATTGACAGTGTCGAGAGAATGGGCTTTCATGGAGTCGCATTAAATCTTGTACGGTCATATCTTAAGAATCGGGTGCAGTATGTTAACATCGACGGATTTCTGAGTGATCCTGAATCAGTTAAATGGGGAGTTCCTCAGGGGACAGTCCTCGGTCCTCTATTTTTCAACATTTATATAAACGGCCTCCTTAATTTAAATATTAAAGGAACAATTACTTCATTTGCGGATTACACTGTCATTTTCTTTACCGGCCAAACATGGCAAGAGGTAAAAAAAAATAGCTGAAAGAGACCTTAAAACGGTTAAAATGTGGTTAGATTATAAGATGTTGTCTCTTAATTTTAGTAAGTCCAAATTTATTGCCTTTAGCAGTTATCAAACAAATATAAATTTCAATAGTTTAAAAATTAACGTCGATGGCAAGGAATTTGTTATCGAAGAAGTAAACAATATAAGATATTTGGGCATTAAAATTGATAAATATCTGCGATGGGATGTTCATGCTAACACACTCATTAAAAAGCTCAGAGTTAAACTATATAAATTTAAACAATTAAGTAAACTTCTTCATAGACAAGGTCTTAAAATAATTTACCATGCATTAATTGAATTACACTTGCAATATGGACTGGTAGGATGGGGTGGGATATTGAATACCCATCTAAAAAATCTAGAAATATTGCAAAAATATTTTTTCAAAATATATAATAAGCAAAATAGAATGTTTCCCACCAATATTTTATATTCCATAGCCAGGTCCTTGATATTAGACAACTTTATTTCTATAAAATAGGCATCCTGCAACACAAAGAAAAAACCAATTTACAAAATATAGATCACAAATATAATACAAGGTATAAAAATCAATCTGAAACCAAAGTAGAAAAGGCTTATAAATCGATAGCGCAAAGATCGTTTTACTTCATTGCTCCTCGGATATATTCACAGTTAGGTACCCTTAATTGTCAAAAATTCTCGAAGTATTTATAGATTTAAAATAGAATTCAAAAAGTGGGTCTATTCCATGTCTAGACAAGAGGTTCATAATCTAATTAACTTAAAATGTAATTGATTAAAATTTCTATAAGCTTGTTAACTAGATTTAGTTTTTTTTATTGCATTGTTTCTTGATTACCTACAACAAAAAAAAAAAAAATAAGGAACACAAAAACAAATCAAAATAATTTCTAATAATTATAATAATAAACTTTTAAAATTACTTATTGTAAAAAACTTAATTAAAGATAAAAATACACATGTACCTATGTACAATGATTTAATACTAAATATAACTAGTCATCATTGCTTTTCAAAAATTACTTTCTATAACGGACTAAACTCACATACAGAGAGCAGTCGCTGTCTCGTGAGTGTCCACCTCCCTTATTTCCAAAATATGAAACAAAAGCTGAATTTAATTTTATTTATTTTTTCAAACAATAAAATTTTTACTAGATTTATATAAATATAAAAAGCATAATATTATTACTAACTGTATTGTATTGTAATTGGCTGTATATTCTTTTTTGGAAATATAAAGTTCAAAAGTTCAATAGTTATTTGTAATTTTTACCTTCACTTTATATGTATATCGATTTAAATAAATAAAGTTTTTTCAATCAAACTGAAGCTTTAATTATTTTATTATTATTATAAATATTAAATTAATAAATTAAATAAAAATTATACAGGGTGTTCGGCAAATGCGTTAGGAAACTTTACATGCAAAAATAATGTTAGATCATTTGGTGAAATGTCGAAATCTCCATGGTTACCAAGGTACAGGGGTTTGAATTTGATTTTTTAATTTTAGTTATTCGTCATACTACATATATTTTCGAACCGATCCATTTAATATTCGGCACACACACTAAACTCGAGCGACTTTACAATTTGAAGATAAAATTCCTTCTTTTCAATACCGCGAGAGGGCGCTTTACCTGGGACATAAATATTATTACCGTCATAACTTCTTTCTTTCGATAGTTAGAGCAAAACCGAAGTTGCCGCCTTAATGGCAATTCAAAACATAAAAAATAAGTTACTGTTGATCAAGGTCAATAAACCCCACCATTTAGCCACTAATCGAAAGCAAAGTTTTCATCGCTCTAAACCAAATGCCTACGTATTTAAATTTAATCGCGGCAAATCAAGTGGCCTGGTTTCAAATTATGCGAAATTTGACAACAAAGTAATTTATTTTATAGGTATATTAATATATTTTTCAACAAGCAAAACTTAATAGGTACTACTTTGAAATTTAGAATCTATGACAGTAATTAATAAAATACTTTAAAAAATTATAGAAAATTTTCAAAATGTTCTCCATTCATTTCTATACATTTTCTTACACTCTTTAAAATATGCCTTCTAACGCGAAAAAAGATACCAACTCTATTTTAAATAACCATTTTTGTCATTTACCGGCGTCTCATACACCAAAGCCTATAAATGGCCCCAGAAAAAGAAGTCCATAGGATTAAGATCTGGCGAACGGGGCGACCAAGGTAAAGGCCCGTTTCATCCGATCCACCTATTAGGAAATGTTTCATTAAGGTTTCTTTGTACTACTAAACTAAAATGGGGTGAAGAAGCCACATGTTTGGTCTGGTTTATATGTCAACATCTTCCAACAAAGGTGGTAGTACATTTTGAAGAAAATGTAAATAAACTTCTCCGTTTAAAGGCCCTTCAAAGAAATGGGGACCTATTAGGTGATCTCCTGCGATTCCGGCCCACACGTTTAAAGAAAACCGGCGTTGATGTGGGCTTTCTACGATGCAGTGTGGGTTATCATAAGCTAATTGATGAGTATTATGAAAATTTATAATCCCATCTCGCGTGAATCCTGCTTCGTCGGTAAACAATATGGTTTCCATAAAGTGGTTGTTTTCTTCACATTTTTCTAAAATAGAATTGCACATATCTACTCGTAATCGTAAATCACCCTCATAAAGCGCTTGAACTTTCTGTGTATGAAAAGGGTACAGTAGCTCTTCATGAAGTATTTCCCAAACTATAGAACTAGCAATCCCTTCTTGCAACGCCATTTTTCTTGTACTTGTACCTGGATTTTCCTCTACTCTTTTGAAAATCCCTTCTTCCCTATCGACAGTTCTAACATGCCTTGGTCTGCCTCTCATCTCACCCAAACTATTTTTAAACGAACCTACTTCGCCAAGCCGTCTGTGAATACTGATAAAAGTTCGGGCACATGGAGCATTTCTATCAGGATAAGCTGCGACATAAAGCCGTCTAGCCTCTTCCGCATTACCATTTGCTTGCCCGTAACAGAAATGGATATCACGGTACTCAACATTTGAATATTCTCGTTCCATTTTAACTTCGTCTTTTTATGACAAAAAACTCTACCTATCTAAACTTGACAGTAAAAAAATTATTTAGTTGTCAAATTTCGCATAATTTAAACCAGGCCACTTGATTTGCCGCATTTATATTTAAATACGTGGGCATTTGGTTTAGAGCGATGAAAACTTTGATTTCGATTAGTGGCTAAACGGTGGGGTTTATTGACCCTGATCAACAGCAACTTATTTTTTATGTTTTTAGTTGCCATTAAAACGGCACCTTCGGCTTTGCTCTAACTATCAAATGAATGAAATTATGACGAAAATAATATTTATGTTTCAGGTAAAGTGCCCTCTCGCGGTATTGAAAAGAAGAACTTTTATCTTTAAATTGTATAGTCGCTCGAGTTTAGTGTGTGTGCCGAGTATCAAATGGATCGGTTCGAAAATATATGTAGTATGACAAAAAAACAAAATTAAAAAATCAAATTCAAAACCATGTACCTTGGTAACCATGGAGATTTCGACATTTCGCCAAATGATATACTAAAATTATTTTTGCATGTAGAATCACTCCCTAAAATTTCCTAACGCATTTTCCGAACACCCTGCATAATATCAATATATTGATATCGGCTTGACTTGTGACGAAAATTATCTTGCCTTATAGATGAACTTTCAAAGACATCAAAGTTGCACAGCGTAAACTTTTAGTAACACTAACCTAGCAGTTAACGACTAATTACACGTTAACAAATTACCTTTGAAGCTGCCTTTTAGCTATTAAAACAATGTTTGCGTTTACTAGCAGGTAACAGAGTTAACAATTGAGTTTGCCCATAACGTTAATTAGATTTATACATGTGAAATTTTACTAAAACACAAAATAGGCGTTAAGTATACTGTAAATTTCTAACAAAAATTATGAAATCGAACTTAATCCTGACCAGAATCTTTATTCACATTAATCCCTTTTGACCACCGAATCTAGTTCTAGTTTTTCTGAATTTCCTCTTTCCAGCGTACATCTTGTGGTTCTTTTAATCTTCGTTTTTATACCGGGTGTTGCATCGTCGAGCGGGACATAGGAAATCCCATGTAATTTTAAATGGGGTCAATTATTGGCTTCCCTAATTATTTTAGAGAAAAATTCTATTTAGGTTTATTAAAGAGCACTAAAACCCACATTCAAAAGAATAACTTTAGATATTTTTGATGAGCCCGTTTACGGGTTATCGCCGATTTCTTTTTAACTATTTCTCCTTTTTATGGCCCCGTATTTGCGGGCACCAGTCAAGGTAAAAGATGACTGTCAAATAAAGTTGTCATTTTGAAATGTGTGCTTTATTGTTATAAAAACTCGTACATCGAAAATATTAGCCATGAATTACACTTCTGAAGAAAAAATATTGATGATTAAATGGTATTATCAAGGAAATAGTTATCAAAATGTGTCAGACATGTTTGCTGCTCTGTATCCGAATAGACCGATACCTGCAAAATCTACAGTCGAAAGGACTATCAAGAAATTTGAGACAAAAGGCACTGTAATAAATAACTGCAGATGTGAAGAAAGGCAGGAACAAAGAAGAGATGCAAGAAATGATAGGGACTTGCAAGTTTTATTGTGCGTGGAAGAAAATGATGGAAGATCAGCACAAGGAAACTTGAGGATGACATAGGATTAGATCACACCACAGCGTTACGAGCTTTGAAACGACATAAATATTATTCATACAAATATGAAAAGCACCAAGAGCTAAGAGATAGGGACGAAATACGACGACAGGAGTTTTGTTTTGGTATGATGGAAAGAGCAAACATGGATAGGGAATTTTTAAAAAACATTTGTTTCACTGACGAATGCACATTTACCTTAAACAATGAACCCAATGTTCAAAATTATCGATATTGGAGCAAAGAAAACCAACACAGGTTTGTGGAAACAAGGACGCAATATCCACAAAAAGTTAATGTATGGGCTGGGATTTTCGGAGAAAATATTATCGGGCCATTATTTCTTACACGAAATTTAAATGCAGAATATTTTTTGGAACTACTTGAAGATCATATTTTACCTACTTTACATGATGCCGCCAGGGAAAATCAGGAAGTGTGGTACCAAATGGATGGCTGCCCGGCACATAGTACCCTGGCTGTCCGGGAATATTTAAACCGTGCTTTTAATGGAAATGTTATTGGCTTAAATCATACAGTAAATTGGCCAGCCAGGTCTCCTGATTTATCGCCAAATGATTTCTTTCTCTGAGGCCATTTAAGAAACAGGATATACAAAGATAAAAAATACCCAAATCTAGACGAGTTAAAAAATGCTATTTCTGCCGAATGCAATAGAATTTCAGTTTACCAACTAGCGAATGTAAGAAGAGAATTTTATGATCGCATCGGTTATTGTCTAGCAGTCAATGGAGGAATATTTGAACATCTTCTTAAATCCTAAAGTTCTAACAATTTAATAGTACCTACCTATTAATTAGTAAAATATTGAAACATGTAAAATGTCATAATTAACCTTGTAATTGGATACTTTATTTTAGTTTTATTCAGATTAATTTGTACTCATAAATACACCTTTAATATTTTCGATGTACGAGTTTTTATAACAATAAAGCACACATTTCAAAATGACAACTTTATTTGACAGTCATCTTTTACCTTGACTGGTGCCCGCAAATACGGGGCCATAAAATCCTGAAATAGTTAAAAAGAAATCGGCGATAACCCGTAAACGGGCTCAACAAAAATATCTAAAGTTATTCTTTTGAATGTGGGTTTTAGTGCTCTTTAATAAACCTAAATAGAATTTTTCTCTAAAATAATTAGGGAAGCCAATAATTGACCCCATTTAAAATTACATGGGAATTCCTATGTCCCGCTCGACGATGAAACACCCGGTATATGTTTATGACAAAAATAATGTTGCTTCTTGTTATATCTTCAAAATAAGGCGCCAATGTAACGTTCTCCCTAAAATATTCTTGGGTGGCAGTATTCACCTTAAACCTAAAATAAACTGTGACAAGGCAACCTATCCACCCTTACTCTGGCAAGCCTACGCCGTGGAGGATGTACTTCAGACAACAGTCCCTAAAAATGACCTATGTTGTGCTGCCTAAAAACTCACCCCTTAGCTAGCTCAACTCAGGGTAGGTTCGCTATTTGATTAGATTGAGTGGTCTAGCACTCTTATAAGTAAGTTAAAGTCAAATCCTGAAGGCGCCACCTTAGTATTTTGCTTAAAAGCCTTTAAATGTTCTAGTGTTTGGCCTCAGAAAAAAACAAACTGGAAAAAAAACTTATGTCACAATCGATATACATTAGCTTCTTATAAGCTCTCATTCACTCAAGTCCTTCAAATTCACTGTCTTTCAAATAAAACCCAAATTTTAGCAGAGGCCAATACAGATATTTATTCTTAAAGTCGTGTTAAGCCCTTGGCTACTTGGATTTATAAATGCAAGCTCCTCTTACTTTGGTGGACAATAGATACTTAAAGTTAAAGGTAGATAAGTGAAATGTTTTGAAATAAAAGTTCTGAAGGTTTAAATTTACAAAGTTATCATCAAAAGAATAAGTAAAAGTCAAAGCCTGTTTGACAAGGTCTTGCACTAGACGGCAACTGTCAGACCTACACCATAAAAGACGACTGTTTAATCTGATCTGGCAGCCACATAGACCTACATCCAGGACGTGATGAGATATGAATCAAAATACACCTGCCCAGACTTGCAATTTCCGCAAGGTCTGTGCAAGAGCCTCTCGCTACTAACTGAATCTACCATAAGAGCATTATTAAAGTACAATACAAAATCTTACGAGTACCTGTTGTTACTCGATAAGTATACTAGCCACTCGGGCGTAGATAAGTTAAAATGTTAAAGTTACAAGTGTTAAAGTTAGAAGAAAGAAATGGCCTTTAGCCGGGAAACAAAAATATTCACTTTAAAATAATAAATTCTACCTATATTTACAACAAGATGAGCTGTAACAGACCACCTAACGTTTTAAACTACTAGAGACTCTTGTGACGTCTTAACGCTATGTCGACATACGCTACACGTTTACAATGCACAAGCTGTATACATAACATGGGTGCAAAACTTTACCAAAACATATAAATATGCAAATGCAAAATATTAATATGACTAAGATCTTAAAGAAAAAATGATATCAGTGTACTACTTAATACTTGGAAAAATGTTACTTAGCTGAAACTTTACTTCAGTAAAACGCACATGGTCTCTCAGACACCTAACGTGGATACCGCTATATTGCTACTCTCCAAGTATTCCAATAGTACACGGCAAGTAGCACGACCCGCGTTCAGGGACTCCAATAAGGAAATACTTGTACTCCAGTTTAAGTTGGACTTTTAGTCCTTACCAAAAAAAACCCTAAAATCAAATTTTAGATATACAACATGAAAGAGAAAACTTTCATAAGACCCAACGAGGGTAATTAGATACTAAAGTTTAAACCTACCTCAAATAACTAACGGGGGTTCCAATTTACGAAATGACGTCTATGACCGCTTGTTGAAGTTGATGGCAAAGCATTTTAAATCGGCATTCCGCCTAAAGAGTAGGTAAACTACAAAGCCATATCCTTTTTTAATACATTTGTGGATGTTTTATCGGCACCGCATGGCCTTCCCTGCCCATGAAAACTAGAATTCGGGAGCTACATCCACAAACGTGCTTTCCTTCAAGCGTCTATTGTCGAAAGGGCTGGATGTTAATTCGTCTCCAATGTACATAGTTACTAAAACAAGACGACGACAAATTAGTCAAATCTATCGATGAAAACTAACCTCTTTCAATAACAAAAACCTTGACAACCCGCGTCAATCACTAAAATATGCCTAAATTAAAGGTGGATTTATAAACTCGAAAAGTTGGCGAGGTTGAGGTTCAGTTGGTGTTGGAAATAGGAGTTCAATTTAAACTAAAGGGAACACTCAGTTCTATTTATACACTCGTTCATGTTGTTCATGTAAAGCTCATGTAAGGTTCGAAAACTTCCCGGGTAGTTCGAGATAATCAATTTTTATGCTCGGAATTCGGAATATCTAACCTCACAACTTGACCATAACCTCACCAACTTTTCGAGTTTATAAATCCCCCTTTTACGATCTTTAAATTAACCTAGATCCACAAGTAGTATAAGACAAAGAACAGAAGAAATCAATCCACGGGGCTATGTATTACTAGATACAAAACATTCCTAGAATATAAACATCAACAAAGGTTTCAAACTACACAAAGTGAACTATTGACTATCAAGTGGTAATTAGATTATTAATTAATGTCTAAGTTGAGAGTCTGCATAGGTACTTTAACAATTTAAAACCGAAAACTTAACATAGATAACCAAACTTATGAAATGCAATTTTCGAACTGTAACATTCTATAAAAAAATAAATTAGTAGCGGATCAAATGGGTTAGTTATGATCAAATATTTACTGATGGCTCTCATTTGAATAATAAAACAGGTTGTGCGTTTTATCACAAGAATGCAAAATTAATTAAAAAATTTAAAGTTCCGAACGGTACGTTTATTTATTCAGCCGGGCTATTTTTGAATCACTAAATTATATAAATGACCTACAGGCAACAGGAAAGCTTTCATGCCCTGTACCCAAAACAGAAAAAAAATTGGTATTTCACACAATGAAAAGAATGGTTGCGTCAAAACTGGTGATTTGGAACGCTGTTTATGAATTTACTCTAGATTCGATAACTAACTATGGGGATATATTTTTGAGGAAGATAACCTTTTAATTTAAACCAAATTATTGTATCAAATAATGCAGTTATTTTTAAAGCTATGTTTGAATTTGTAACTAATAATGTATAAAACGTAATAGTAATAATAATAATAATAATAATAATGTCTTTATATTTTCATATTACATTGACATATACGAACATATAGATTGATATATGAACTAACTTAGACGCTCAGAAGCTGAATTACAACCTGAAGATCGAAACCAGCAAGAAGAGCAGCTGATCGAAAACCCACCAGAAAACTGTCAGCTCGTCGAAAATCTGGCTATGGAAGTGAAAAGAGCTGAAATGAAATACGAAGGTACAGATCCACTGGTGTATACCACCACTACCCAAGCTAAACTCTTTCAAAAAACTAGCAGCCACACTAGAGGTAATAAACAACAGAATCTTACCAGAATATGTTGCAAGAGCAGCATCATTGGAAGCAATACACACGGTAATATATTGTGCAGTATTAGCAGTAATCAAATGAACTGGAGCTAAAATAAAGCAAAATGGCCACCAAGCAAGAGCCGAACCCCGAATACCCGCATGGCAGCATAGAATCCAGAAGAAATTAGAAGCGCTCAAAAAAAATATTGGACAACTTCAATCTTACATAAGTGGAGTTAGATCAGAAAGAGTACTACGATCTGTAGAAGCTATAATGACTTAAAATAGGATCCACTCAAGACAAGATGCAGAAAATATCTCCCCACAACAAGGCCTTGATACATTAAAACAAAAACTGTCCATATACGTAGGCCGTTTGAGACGATACAAAGTCAGTAATGCGCAGAGACAAGACAACCATCTGTTTCAAAGATCGGAAAAAGCTTTCTACAGGGCACTAAATGATGGAGATAAAGAGGAGAAAAGCACCTATTCAACAAAAGAAGCAATAGACCAATTCTGGAAGGACCAGCTAGCCAGACCTGCAAACTACAACGTTAACGCTAGTTAGATTCGGGAAGAAAATGTAATCTCCCAGAACTACAACATACATAATTACTGGATTAACTGGATGAAACTCTGAAAGACACCCTAAAGCTGCCACCATTTCTCACTCAAGGAACAACGTATCTTCTGCCAAAAGACCGCAAAAATACACACGATCCATCAAAATATCTACCAATCACTTGCCTCTCCACATTATACAAGCTGATAACATCCTGTATTACTAAGAAAATTTCTTCCCACTGTAAAGGATACAACATTATAGCCCCACAACAGAAAAAGTGCACCAAAGGAGTCATGGGATGCAAGGAACAATTATTAATTGATTCAGTCATCAGCAATCACGCTTATTCTAAGCAAGGAAACCTATGTACTGCCTTTGTAGATTACAAGAAGGCCTTTGACTCCGTACTGCACGAGTGGCTCCTTTGCATATTAAAGATCTACAAAATCGATCCTTACTCGATAAAATTCTACAGCGCGCACTGGGGGTGTGGAAGACCAAGATCCATCTTAATGCCCACCACCAATATAGCTCCAATAAAACGAGGAATATTCCAGGGTGATTCCTTGAGTCCTTTGTAGTTCTGTCTAGCTATGAACCCTCTCTTCACTCCACAAGATATGGATTCGCTGTTAAAAACGGCAACCAAGAAGCAAGTAGGGTTAACCATTTTCTATTATGGATGGTCTAAACTAATGGCCGCTACCAAAAACCAACTGGATCAGATGCTTAAAAGGAAGGGAAAGGGTGAACAATAAATATGAAGTTGTAGGCCACGTGTCATAGACGTGCGTACAACTTTCCTGAATATAATTTTTTTATTATAAACTTAGGTTTTATTAATAGAAAGGACAAAATTATATGAAAATAAAATAAACTAAACGCAAAAGTTTGCTTGAGACGTCTCAAAATTTATAAACATGTAAACAACCACAACGCGTAATACGTCTATACATTCACCTTGAAAATCGCATTTATAATGCTACGCTAATGACGCACCATCAGCACACGCCTGACGCTTCTCAGGTATTTTTTGGTTATGTGGCACCTGAGTCAATTTAATTACTTTTCCTGCTCCACTGCCTTAAACTCGTCGCCTTAGTCTGTTGCTAGATTTGAATAATCAGATTAAATTATAATTTATTAATTAAGATATTCGACGACAGAAATCATACATATTTCTTCAGTAAATAATAGGTTGATCTCATAAAAATTTAAATAATTTGGTAATATAGGGATATTTTAATACTCTTACAAGTTCTAATGATACCTAGTATAATATAAATAAAAATTTAAATGTGCTGTATTAAAATATGTGCTATTGGCAATATTGCACTATTTTATTCGCATTCTTTTCATAGGGCGAGCCTTCTTAGCCGTATTAGTCGAATTCAAATCCTATAGAGTCTAAAGAAGTTGGCACGTATAAAATGTGTGGACTGGAATTTTTGGGTATTATCTTATTGGGTCGTATTTTATATCTGGTAACTAATTGAAATAGTGAACTATACCTCGAGTTCTTGGAAACCACCATTGGCCCTGCTGTAATAAATGCTATTAAAACAGATTACTATCATCGGCCAGGAACTATAATTTTTCAGCAAGCTGGAGCATCCCCGCACTATTGTAATTCACTTCCCTTTATAAATAAAATATCATTCGAGACGACTTTTCATTTATTTATTCCAAGGGGTAAGGTAGCAAAAAATATACTCCCCTATAAACTAAAAGTTTAAGAGTGCGAGCGTTTTTTGATTTATACCTTTATTTATATTATTTATAATACACCTGGGTAGAATGATGTCAGTTGGCCACGCTGTTGTGAGAAAAATTATTTATAGCTTTAGCATAAAGCTTAAAGCTATAGCAAATTTGATGTAACTGCCTGCGGACTCGCAAACAGCGAATCAAAAACCATAGGATATGTGAGGTCTAGTCCCTAGTTCTTTCTACTTGTTTTTGTGGGGCTTAATTATTTTAAACGGATATGAAAATATTTAAAACGAAAAGAAAATTTTTTCTTTTAGCACGCTGCAGTCCTAACGGATAAACTTTGCTGTAGTTACTAAAAGGTAGCATTAAAGTAATTTAAGATGTGCTACAGTGCCAACTTTAACCTAACCGGAAAGTTAGTTCTATTTAAAGTTGATAAAGTGTTGCGACCGCATCCTTTAATTAATGGCAACGACAAAAAGTTTCGACTTACCTTTCCACAAACTTTGTGCTAAAAAACCCAATAAAAACAAATTTAAATATGGAAATTTACATTTGACGTATTTTCGTGTAATTTATCTAGGTATACAAGGCCCTAATTAAGTAAGTACGGAAACTTTAAGGAACTATTCTTTGATTCGCTATCAGATTTTAACATTGAAAATAATAATAATAATAATAATAATAATAATAATAAATCGACTTTTATTGGCAAATATATAACAAATAATACAATATATTTCAAAAAATCAGATGCCGATAGGGCGAAGTTTAGCTGTAGCCTGCAGGATACAGCTATTCTTACACTTAACCCTAGTGATCAAATTACAATGTTAAATATTAATACAATACACTTATCAATAATTATAAACGAATAACTGTGGCAAAAAAAAAAAAAAAGTAACGGTTAAAGAAATATACCTACCCAACAACACATAACAAGGAGCAATAAACCGTATAAGTAAATTATGTAGTGTTTTTTTATAATTTTTTTCTTATTATTATTATGGAGCACCTTACCTATGTAATATTATTAATTATTATGTCTATGTTAAAATCGGGTTGCACAGCCCATCAATTCAAAGGAAAGTCCGGTCACATGACTAATGAGTAATAAAGAGATTAAAAAAACATTAATTCTGACTTAATAGCAATATACGCTTCAATTTCCTTTTAAAAGGTAAAACATTAATTAATGTTAATATTTTCGCACGGGTACGTTAGTATGGGTACGGAATTCAACGAAATTCTTGTGTTGCATTTGTCCCATACGTCATACAGTCTAACGACACCGAATTGAAATGATCCACAAGCGGAACTACGCGAACCGCCGCCGCACCATTGTCGATTTTGCTGATTTACGAGGACGCTGGGTCATAAAGTCTTATTCCATAAATTAATTATTTATATGTATTTCTTAAGTCTATAAAAGTTGTTTATTTTAAAACCACCAACAGTTTTTTGTGTAGTACAAAAAATGATTGATAAGAAGAAAGTCCCAGTTAACGGTATTAAAAATATCAATTTAGTGTGGATTTTTCATCGATGTGTGCTTGTTATTTTTGCGTGGTTCGGAAAAGTTTATATTATTGTTATATTTCGGTATTATTTAGACATGGCTGCAGATTCCTTGGGTAAGTTTTATTTTAGTTTTTTTGAGTCAGTTCGAAATAAATATTTTTTTGTATAGTAATGCAATTTTTACTTTTTTCAAACTTCTGTGGGATGTAAAAAAAATGTCCCCTTTCGAACGGGCCAAATTAAATTTTATTTTAAAGCTTTATCAATTTTCTTTAAAACAATAGTAGTCCCAATGTGCGGAGATGTGCGAAACATATTTTTTATTTTGTTTTTTGGTTTATACCAGGAGTCACCCGAATGGAACTATTCGAGTTTCTCTGCGTGAATTCGATGATTACAAGCGCAAATACCAAAGAGGTAAGACAGAAAATGGTAGATTACATAATGAAGCGAAGCTCACATGCTGATGAGTTGGAGGTTATCAATAAAATGATCTTTGTTTTCTTGTAAAATTGTAAATCGCTGGAGAAACAAGAAATAAAAAGCAGTTTCTCAAAAAACACGTTATTTGACTAAATAATTTTGTGTACAGATTTAAAACTGCAGGTACTTTTAAAAAGTATTCGGAAACTCCTAATCAATTTAAAACTGTAAAGGACTTTGAGAATGTCAGCGAAAGAACCAAAAGAAGGCGGACTGAAACCTTGATTAAAAAGTATAGCCCTCACGATTTTGCGTTTGCTGCGCAATCAAGTTTTACCAACGAAGGAAAAATAAATGTTGCTTTTGTGATTAAGAAAGCAACTTTTCAACAGCACAAGAAATAAAATTAATTAAGGATATTGATTGTTCTGCAAACATTTCTTTACCTTATTCCCCAGAAGACGCTTTAGCTTCAATAGTCGAAATAAAGCTAAGCAAATCGCAATACATTAAGCTAAGAGAATGTGCTAAAAGACGAAATTGCGATATTTTCCCTTCTTACGAATCAGTTCTTCGAGCCAAAATAATAGTGTTATCCAATGAATGTCACTATCACTGAATCTATGGACGAAGTAAAATTACAAAGTCTCTTATATCATACAAGCAAGCGTTTATGCATGGTGCAAAACGAAGTGTTGGAGCAAGTTTTGGAGGATGAAGTTTCTGATTTTCAAATGGTTTACAAATGGGGGTTTGATGGTAGCTCCAACCAATCCACATATAAGTAAGTGTTTCAAAATTACCCTAATTTAACTAAATCAGATTTGTTACTGACATCTATTGTACCATTCAGAAAGACATGCAAGACAAATTCGGGTGTGAAGGTTATTTGGCAAAATCCCCGATCTTCTTCTACACGTTTTTGTATACCGATCAAGTTTCAGTTCATTAAGGAAACATATGATGTTATTAAATAGAAAGTGAGCGCATAGAATATCAGATTAAGAACTTGGTTCCAACATGTTGCGTAATTATAGGAAAAGATATCGAGATAAGTCATATTCTGTTAAAAACAATGCTGGATGGTAAGATAATACGCAAGTACTCTGGCAGAAAATTCTTCGAGTCAAGGTTGTTATATCTGCAAGGCAACACCCAAACATATGGACGACATAGGAAATATTCTCAATAGACCCTGCAATACGGACACGTTTCAGTATGGTCTGTCTGTCCTCCATGTGAATATAAGATTTTTTGAGTGTATTTTGCATGTTTCAAATCGTCTAAAAAACCAAAAATGGCGTGTTTAAGGGCCTGAGAACAAAGAAATTTCAAACGAAACAGAAAGAAATATTATCTCTAAATTTCGCCAAGAGACTGGGCTTCTTATAGACGTTGTTAAGCAGTGTTCGGGCAATACTAATGTTGGCAACACAGCAAGACGTTTCTTCAAGGAGTCGATAAAGACCTTATCTTTAGGTTTGCGGTAATCTTACAAGCGATTTCTTGTGGGCACAGACTGGAGTATGAAAAATTTAAACATTATGCGCTTCAAACAGCCAAAGTATTTGTTGAGTTATATAACTGGTATAACATGCTAACACTGTACACAAAATATTGATTCACGGTGCTGATGTTATAGATACTCTTTTGCTACCCATTGGACAACTGAGCGAGGAAGCCTTGGAGGTACGTCATAAAGAGTGTCGTTATTTCCATCTTAATAGTGCAAGAAAAACTAGCAGAAAAGATTATGTCGAAGACCTCATTCATATTCTGCTAGTCTCTTCAGATATGATAATTTCATCATTGATACCACTACCTAAAAAGAAATTGTGTACCTTATTTCCAGAAGTCCGGAATCTGCTAGATATTGCCCATACACCATTTGTACAATCAACAACTCAAGTAAGGAATCTCTTGAGGAGTCTGAAGATGATTATGAATGAGAAGTTGATAATTTTCAAAAATATTTATAGTTAGAAAAATTGTAATCTTTTTAGTTTATTTCAATTTTGATATATTTCGTTTATAAACAGTTAAAAATAATAGTAATCAATTCATATTACTCTAAATTAAGCATATTTTATGTACAAACTGTCAAATAGTGTAATTCTGCTATTTTGATGTCCCCCTAAATCATCAAAATCGACCACTGTGCGCCGCCGCCGAGCCGGTGGCCCGATGATGAAGGGGAAAAGAGAAAGGACGAAGGACGACGGGATCAGACCAAGTCGAGAGTTAGAGGCGCGTTAGAGTTTATAACCTTTATTTTACTATTTTTTATATTATGAATCAATAAAACTTATATTGAACAGATGGCAGATTTTATCTGTCAAACTGAACCTCGCCTTTTTGTACATTATTAAGTATATAATAACAACTAATTGTTATAATATGTAAAATGTTATAAATGTACAAATAAAGACCTTTATTATTATTATTATTATTATATCAACTACCTAAATCTTACATTTAAATCTATGAGTTTTCGCAGATCTCAAATCTCACAATAGTCACAACTGTAATATTTTCTATATACAGGCTGTTTCTTAAAAACTTGTTAATATTTAAGGAAGTTATCCTTGGGTCCACTTTGAGGAGAAAACTTCATATAAACATATCGTCGCTTCCCTTGCAAAGGGGCTTATCTCAATAAATGGTCAAATTGAGTTAGGACTGTACCCGGGGTCAACTTTTTAAAGCGCAGCTACACTCCAAAGGGCGTATCTCAAATATAAATGGATCCAAAGATAACACAATATTAGCAGCAGGTGTATCTTAAAATTAGCAAAAAACACATCTTACAATGTGGCCCAACTCAAGATAAGCCAGTTTGAAAATTAATTGATATGCAATCCTTTAAATTTCAAACAGGCCTATATTGAGATGGGCCCGTTTGGGAGACATAATTTTGTTAATTTCTTTTATATTATATAGAAAAAATTAATGAGTTACGCCCCTGTACCACGTGAAATGTATGCTATTCTAAGCGCACTTTTTAGTGTTTACTTTGGGTTGTTGGGATTGGGATTGGAAAGCATTGTAAGGACTTTACAGAAGAGCAAAGAATCGATATACTATGTGCATTTTATAAATTGGGTGATTTGACTCGTCAAAGAGAGTTTATAGCTAGGCATATTACGGTGACGAAAACTAAACAGAAAACAACTACTAAAGAGAATTCGCGCAGAAGTAAGACTAACTACTATTTTCTTCCCTGTTCAGGAAATAATTTACCAGTATGTAGGTCCTTTTTTTTGGCGACTTTATCCATCTCACAAAAAGCCGTTCGGACTACTTTAAACAAAATACAAAGTACAGGGTCTTTACAAGAAGAAAAACGTGGCGGAAGATATAAAGCAATTCAAGAAAGAGACAACATTAGTAGACAACACATTGAAAATCATATTAGAAGATTTCCTCGAGTAGAATCCCATTAATGCCGCTCAAACTCTACAAGAGAATACCTTCATAGCGACCTAACCATCCCAAAAATGTATGCCTTATATTTAACTGATCACGAAAATCCAGCATCCATTACTACTTATCGTAGGGTTTTTAAGACAATGAGCTTATCATTTCATTCGCCCAAAAAAGATCAATGTTGTTTGTGTATGATGTATAAGCAAGGAGATGAAGATACTAAGCTGAAATTGGAAACGACTTTTTTAAAACACACAGTAGAAAAAGAGAAAGTTAGAGAACTAAAGCAAAACAGTAAAATCAAAACTAGTAGTAACGAAAAGTGGTTATGTGCAGTATTCGACTTGCAGCAAGTAGTCCATCTTTCCATATCAAGAGAAAGCGCAGTATTTTATAAACAGCGTCTTTCTAATTTTAACTTTACAGTTTATAACATCGGAACTAAATATTGTTTCTGTTACAAATGGCATGAAGCTATTAGTAAAAGAGGGGCCTCTGAGATATCAACTTGCGTTTACCTTTTTTTAAAACAACACGACAAGGAACAATTTCAATTTGTAGACTTATACTCAGATGGTTGCTTTGGACAGAATAAGAATAGTGTCACAACAACAATGCTTCTATATTTTGTAAGAAATAGTCAATACATTGAGGAGATCTCCCTTAGATTTTTTGAAAAATCTCACGGACAGAATAAGGGAGATTTAGCACATAGTGCAATGACAACCGCCATACAAAAATCAGGTGATCTATTTTTGCCAAGCCAGCTAGTACCTATTATTAGATTAGCACGTATGAGACAGCCCTATAATGTTTTCGAATTAAACTTTACTGACTTTCTCGACCTTAAAACGTACTCCAAAGATCTCCGGATACTTACTATAAGAAAAGATAATGAAACCCAAGAGACAATAAACTGGACAGAAATGTCTGAGATAACGGTAAAAAAAAAATGAAACCGACAAGATATTTTTTAAAACCAGTCATTTACAAGACGAATATAGAAGTATCTCTCTAAAACGCCAGCATGATGATGTGTTGAACCTTAGTCCCCCAAAGCTTAATAAAGCACCACCAAATATTTCTTCTGAAAAATATAAAGCTCTAGTGTCATTATGTGAGGGAAATACTCCAGTTATAAGGGCCCTAGAATACAAGAACTTTTATATGTCTCTGCCGCATTTGTAAATTTTTTTTAAGGGAATATACTATTATTTAGACTTTGTGTATTATTTTGACTTGGGCGTAACTAAGAAATGAATCATAGGAATTTAAAAATCTGTGTCTGATAAAAGGGCTTATCTCTTTTTAAAATTTTTTTCTTAGTGATCGGAATGTAAAATGATAAAATCATTCATGCCAATAACTACAGAGAGCTAGTAGTAACAACATTAAGCCTATAAATGTGTATGATTATATCTGGTTTTTATGTACAAGCATGCTGAATAATAGCAAAATCTTCTTTTGCCTCTCCTGAACAATTACGAAAAATGAGATAAGCCCCTTTGCAAGGGAAGCGACGATATGTTCTAAAAGTCTTAACTGTTGAACTACAGGGTGCCAAAGTTTTAAGAAAAACATCTTTTTTTTATGATAACTTTGGTATGACCCTATATATTTTTGTGAAACGAGGTAGGCATCTTCTATGTATCAAAATGCATTTTCTGCTGTACAACATAATTTTCACGAATCATTTTAAAGAGGAAAGTGATACGCCACTGCTTTCTCAAAGTTAAAATTGAATCCTCATTCCCTTCTGAGCTAATCTGGTCTCTTTATTTTGTTTAGTTTGACGTATGGTTTTCGCATGAAAAAATAAAATTCATTCATTTGCATCTCGCTGGACCACTTACGAGAAAAAATAATTTATGTAACTTTAAACAATAATTTATTTAAGAGAATAATTTTTAAACGGTCAAATTATGAAATTATAGTAATCCAAATACATTTTGAAATGCTAACACAAAATTACCCTGAACGGACGAAGAAATAAATTAAATCAGATGTTAGAAAAGTCCACCTCTTGCAAATATGCATGCCTCTGCTATTTTTCTTATGGACTCACGTACTCTTTGGAACATGCAGGGACTGTTTCTAATAGTTTCACAAGAAACTATGATTCGATTTCTCAACTGCTGTTCAGTATGAACTGGTGTGCTGAAAACCAATGTTTTAAGATGACCCCATAGGAAGTAATTTAAACTATTTAGGTCCGGGGACCTAGGTGGCCATGTCTGTGGTCCTCCGCGACCTATCTATCCAACAATTACTGTAATTCTGGTTTAAATGTTCGCCCGCCACAGTACTGAAGTGCGCTGGCGCCCCGTCGTGCATAAACTACAGTTGATTTCTTACTAAAATGTGAAAATTTGTAACGACCTTTTTCGGCGTTACAAGTATTAATATATTTACGACATCGAAAAAAATCAATAAGCACCCAATTTAGCTATCGAAATTCATCGTAAAAGGGGTCTAGTCAAAATAAAATTCAGCCAAAAATATGAATCTTGTCAATGGCAATTTTTAAATTAATATTTGCAAAATAATCACCTACCATATCGAGAAGCAAGTATTTAAAACAAACAAAACCATCATTCCAGCATATTGTCCACATCACTTTATTATTCTAAAACTAAGAATACTTTAAGAAATAAATTATTGTTATTAACATCACACAAATTAGTTGTTTTGGACTGGCCATTGTTGAAACCGGAATGTCAAATTTACCTTCAAGGTGTGCGCGAAATAAATCTACGCACGAGAATCACTGATAACACGGCAGGTTGCCCGATTTCCTTGCTATTGTTATTAACAATTTATTTTAGCAGGATTGGCTGTTTCCAATATGTAATATCGTTTCCATATCTAGAAATTAAGTAAAATTCAGATTCTTTTCCCTAAATCCTCCGGGGAAGTTTTACGATTTTTTTTGTGTATCGAATGTTTAATTGTATTGGTTGTGGATAATTAGGTCGAAAATGGGAACCTTGGAGTATGACGTCATGGATATTTCGCTTTAGTTGCAATTATTTGCACAAGTTGGCAAACACTTTCTGAAAATTTAGTTCCTTTAAGGTTTCAGGACTGAAACCAAAAATCAGCAAAATTAAAGATCTTCAGCATTACGCTAAATAACACTATTGCGCTCTCTCTCTCTCTTTATAAATATTTTAATTAACCGGAACAGATGTTGCAATTATTTAGGAACTGCTTGAGAGTTGGTCAAGTGGTGGTGGTTGACCAAAACTACCCTCTTTTTGAATATAAGTATCATAATAGACCGGAAACTTATGAAAGATAAATAACGTTAGCGTTAGGATAGAGGTATTTGCGTAACGCGACTAAGAAATTTGGTGACTGCTTTTGGGCGAAGGCATTGTCGATTCCTGGAGAACGGAGTGGCCTTCTTTTTCAATAAAGTACGACGAAAGAAGACTGTAATCTTTAACGAATTAAGTTCGTCCGCGAATTGTGGGATCTAGAAGACAGTTTTTTATAATAAGTGCTTCTTGTGGTTTGTTTGGGAGAATTTTTAAGGAGATTTATCGTGTGCAGAAGCATTTTCCTCTATTTGAATATTGAAATTCGTCGTAACGGACGCCGCCATTTTCATCAACGGCTCGGCAAGCGTGGTTTAGAATAATTATCCACAGGTATGTTTCTCTATTTTCTTTTATTTTTGTACATCGTTATATTGTGTCTCGTCATTAGTACAATCACTAGGAATTTATTGGGGTTTTTCTATTATTTTAAGGGTTCAACTAGGTTCTATTAAGGGTGGTGACAATTATGCCGATTGTCGTGAACAAATCATACGATGGACCCTCACCGAAACTAAGGAGGTTTGGACTACCATAATTGAGTAAGTTCGTTCCTTTTTATTTATGGCCTGTACTTTTTCAGGGTTTGGTGGAACAGCCCATTTTTTTTAAAAGAAAAAAAAAACAGTTTCATGGAATAGCCCATTTGTTTCTTTTTATAAGCAGTCTTGATGGGACATTCATTTCTTGAAGTACGATAGGACCATAGTTATAAAATAGTTTTCCACTGGCCATGTTTATGGGATGACTATTTATTTTCCATCGTATAAGTTTTTATAATATTATTGCGGTTTGTAGCTAGCAATATTATGGTGGTTGTGCCGCGAAATGTTATGGAAATTTTTATTTAGACGTAAGGGTAATATAAAATTTATTTCTATGTAATAGCCCAAAGTGAAAGTGAGAAAACCGTATGCCAGCCATTAGTTGCATGTGGATGGGCGTAACCTAATAATATCGGTATATAATATATTTAAAATATGGCATTCCCCTTCCTCTACGCTTACGTAAGCTGCGGTAGCGGTGACTATTCATTCACCTGTCCCAACGAAACCTTTTGAAATAGTAATAGTATTAAATAGTGATTTAATAAGTTGTCTAAGGCTTTCACAGGTGCGCTAGAATTTTTTTTTATTTTTATTTTTTTTTTTGTCTTTCTACTAACATACTGCGCTTTAGATGATAGATTTGGATGTTGGAAAATATTTTGTCTAAAGTAATAGTGGAAATAAATTACCCAATGTTTTAAAGTTAATGCGGTGTCTCATTACCTTTATCTTGTTGTGCCTATAATTAAGGATTGGATTGTGTATCTATAAAAGAAATAAACAGGGAATAGAAAGAGGTTCCGGTTTCATGGTTTTACGAAGTTTCTTTTGGTTGGTACTGGTGGTTTAAACTATGTGGCGCCCTTTTTTTTATACTTTTGAACCTAGCCCTTCCCCACTGATTAAAGGCTGGCGGCAACCATTCAGTACAACAATTTTCTATTTTAGTCAACAATATATAATTTGTTTTTTTTATGAATACACATAACCTAAAGATAAAGAATTACGCCACACATCTTCTATCAAAGCTGGCAATTCTTCTTCGAGAAACTACCGGTAATTATGCTCATGCAACCTCTCATGAAGAAAATAGGGTCCAATTAAACAATCACCGCATATTCCAGCCCACACGTTAACCAGCCATGTCAAACATGCGGCCCACTGAGCATTTTCCTGCGGCCCCGAATCAATTTTGAAAACAGCCATGTAATGCGGCCCGCGAGCCTGTTAAAAACCGAAAATAAAGTACTGTTGCGATTGGTAAAAAATGGCCCAAATAGTGCCATCTATGTTTAGGAGCATGAACTAAGATGCGCGCTCAACCTAAAAGCCTGGCTTGTTCCGGAAAGTTCTATCGCGCGAGAATACAGATGACGCTACCTGAACATTCTGGAAAGAACTGTCGAGAAATCACAATCCGTATATAAGCCAATACCGCTCGATTGAGTTCAGTTGTTCAGTTAGTTATGAGTCAGTTGCGATAGAATTGCGAGTTTAGTTGCGTACTTATTGTTACAACACGTAACAGTACTTATTGTTATTTATTTCGGATAAAGTTTTTAACATGTCTGTTTCAAAACCAAGTGGAAGTAAGAGGAAACTTGGAGATGAGCATCGTATCTTTCAAGAAAAGTGGGAATTAGAGTTTTTTTGCTGTGAAGTGAAAGACAAACTTATTTGCTTGATTTGTAACAGTACAGTCGGTGTCCCAAAATTATATAATATAAAACGTCACTATGATAGTCATAAAACTAAGTTTGACAAGTATACAGGCATGATTAGAAACGAAAAGTTAAAAGAGTTAAAATCACGGTTAAAAGATCAACAGCTTATGTTTACACGTCCAAAGCAAGAAAATGAATCTGCCGTTCAAGCGAGCTACGTACTGTCGGAGTTGATCGCAAAACACTCAAAACCATTTGTTGAAGGTGAATTTATAAAAGAGTGCCTTGTAAAGGCCGCGGAAATTGTAAGTCCCGGGAGCGTGAAGGCTTTTCAAAATATATCCTTGTCCCGGAATACTGTCGCTAAAAGAGTTACCGAGTTGGCTGCCAATAATATAAGCGAACAGATAAAAACAAAATCAGACTCTTTCATTGCATTTTCTATTGCCTGTGACGAAAGTACAGATGTGTGTGGTGTGACGCAACTCGCTATTTTTCTTCGTGCTGTTGATAGAGATATCAACGTTTATGAAGAATTACTGGAATTAGTACCATTGCATGATACAACAACTGGGGAGGATATTTTCAATGCTGTTTATGGACTTCTGCAAAAGTACAATTTAGATTTGTCAAAACTGTGTTCCGTTGCAACAGACGGAGCTCCTTCAATGACTGGAGTAAATAATGGCTTCATTAAAATATTACAAACAAAGATCAGAGAAACGGGCAGTGACAAACCAGATTTTCATCATGTTCATTGCATAATCCACCAAGAAGTTTTATGCTCAAAAGTGATCAAGTTGGAAAGCGTTTTAAAGTCAGTGAAAAAAATGATAAACTTCATAAGGTCACGTGGCTTGAATCAGCGACAGTTTTCTGCGTTTTTACGTGATTTAGAAAGTGAGTACACTGGTTTACCTTATTATGCAGAAGTGATTGATGGCTTTCGTGTTCTATGGTTCTCGATCGGTTTTGGAAACTCAAAGAAGAAATACGCCTTTTCATGGAAGTGAAAGAACAAGATGTCAGCTTATTATCCGACGTACCTTTTTTATAAGATCTTTCATTTATGGTAGACATCACAAAACACTTGTCGGACTTAAATACGAAATTGCAAGGACCACGTCAAGTTATAACAGATATGCATGATCATGTTAAAGCTTTCAAGTGTAAGATGATGCTGTGGAAAAACCAGTTAGCGGTGGATAATCTGTCACATTTTCCGACTTGCAAGGCGTATCAGGAAAGTACAAGTGGCCCAATATCATACAAAATGTATACAGAGAAAATGGGAAGCCTTCTGTCAGAATTTGAAAAGCGTTTTCAGGATTTTAAGTCCCAAGAAAACAATTTTTCTTTATTTACTGGTCTTTTCACTATCGATATTGATAAAGTTCCCCCTCACTTGCAGATGGAAGTGATTGAGATTCAGTGTCAAACCCATTTAAAAGAAAAATTTGATAGTGTTGGTACATTCGAATTTTATAAGTACTTGCCTTTTCAATACCAAGAAATGAGAAAATTTGCCTGTAAAATCCTGTCAATGTTTGGAAGTACCTATAAGTGTGAACAATTATTTTCTTTGATGAAAGGAAACAAATCTCCCGCAAGATCGCGATTGACGGACGCACACTTGGACGCAGTTTTAAAAGTTATTTCCGCCGATAAATTCACGCCACAAATAGACAACTTAATTAAAGACAAAAGATGTCAAATATCTGGCAAAAGAAGTTAATGTTTGTAAGTTTTTGTAATGTCCTTTTTATTGGAAATTTAATAAATATACTTCTAATCTAACATAATAGTACTTTTTTTCGTTAAGATTTTCAGTAGTCTAGTCTTCTTTAAGATTAGGTTTTGCGGCCCACCTAGTCTATGGTCTTCATGCTTTTGGCCAACCAGTGATTTTGAGTTTGACATGACTGCGTTAACCGAAAACTGCTCCTGGTGACGGGATTCCAAGATTGAATGTGGATTTTCTTCAGCCCAAAAATGATTATTGTGAAAGTTTTGGATGGCGTTTCTAGAAAAATTGACTTCATCGGTGAATAAAATTTCAGCGTAAAATAATGGATTTTCAAAAACTTTTTGAAGAAACCATTGGCAAAAGTTCATCCGTAAAGGAAAGTCGCGTGAGAGTCGAGCCTGGACACGTTGGATATGGTAGGGATATAATTAAAAGTGATTGGGAATTTTCCAAACAAGAATATGTAAGATATTCACATTGTTTCCAATTTTTCGTGTACTTAATTCGGGATCTTCCTCGACTGAATTCAAAACCGCTACTTCATTTCTGGTGTTCTTACAGTATGTAGGTATGGATGAATGTTTAAAAGTGTTTGTGCATCCGGAATATTTCTATTTGGAAAGCGGTTTTCGTACAACCGCCTGGCTTCCAGTGCATTGCCATCAGGAAGCCCATCATAATCATCATCATCATAAATCAGCCTTGTCTCGTCCACTGCTGGACATAGGCCTCTCTCAACCTAATCCATCCTGCTCGGTCTTGGGCATCTTGGATCCAATTTGTAGATATCCTCTTGATATCATCTGTCCATCGAGTGGGCGGTCTACCCCTGCTTCTATGTGCAGCATCTCTAGGTCGCTACTCCAATATCTTCTTAGTCCATCTATCATCTGTCATTCTTGGAACGTGGCCCGCCCAGTTCCACTTTAGGTGTGTTATTCTTTCAACAGCACCTACAACTCTCGTTGTCCTACGGATCTCTTCGTTGCGGATTCGGTCTCGCAATGTCACCCCCAACATAGCTCTTTCCATGGCTCGTTGGGTAGCTCTTATTTTGTTGATCGTTTTTTGTGTCAATGTTAATGTTTCTGAGCCGTATGGGAGGATGCACTGGTCGATAACCTTACGCTTGAGGCACACTGGAAAGTCCGATTTGAGTACATGTTTTAAACGGTCGAAGGCAGCCCATGTTAGTCCTATTCTTTGGCTAAGCTCGCAAGTTTGGTTATATCTTCCGATTCGAATTTCATGTCCTAGGTATTTGTACGATGTTACGTGTTGGATTTATTTTTCTTCTATTTTAAGGTTACAGCTAGGGACCATGATTTGTCATAAATTGGGTTTTAGCGATGTTGATTTTTAATCCAACTTTTTGGGAAGCTGATAACAGTTCCGTGAGCATTTCATTTGCTTCATCTAGTCGGTCTGAAATCAATACGATACGCGAAACGCAAATGGTTCAATTTTTCTCAATTTACGTTTATTCCCTTGTTGTCTAGTTCTATCTTTTTAAACATGTACTCAAGCAAAGCTGTAAAAACTTTGGGAGAGATCGTATCCCCTTGTCGAACGCCTTTTTCGATTTTAAACTGGTTTGTTTCATCTTGCAGTCTTACTTTTGCTGTTGCATGTTTATATATGTGTCGTAGTAGCGAAATATAGCGGTGGTCTATACGACAGTTGGCAAAAGCTTTAAACAATGCGTGGTGGTCTACGGAATCAAACGCCTTCTCATAGTCAACAAACGTTAGCATCAAGGGTTTGTTATATTCTACACTTTTTTCTATTAATGCCTTTATAACCTGAAGGTGATCATTTGTTCCGTATCCAGCCCGAAAGCCCGCTTGTTCTCTTGGCTGATATTATTCTAATTTATTAGTAAGACGTGCAGTAATGATTTTGGTAAACAGTTTATATAGATGTGTGAGCAAACTAATCGGCCTGTAGGTTTGCAACTCTGTAATGCTGCCCTTCATATGCATAATAATAATGATGGCATTGTTCCACATCTTTGGGGTTGTTGCTTCGTCTAGACATTGAGTTTGGTTATCCATTTTAGTAACTTTCCTCCTCCCAGCTTTACAGCCTCTGCGACAACACCATCCTCGCCCGGTGCTTTGTTGTTTTTCATTTCTGAGAGTGACCTTGAGACCTCTTCTTCGCTTATCGGTGGCATTTCTTCTGATCCCTGATTCAATATTCAATATTCAATATATGGGGTGTATTATAGGAAGCCATACATGTAATGTATATCTGCAAACTCAGAATTCGTGAAATGGACCATGTTCTCTTAATAATATTATTAATTTTAATGACTTAAATACGTAACAAATAGACTAGGTAGACAACTGTCAAAACTGTTAATGTTTACAAAACAAAATCTGCTTCTTACCTACTAGATACGTTTTTAATCCTTGATACTACCCAATTTCATAACAACGTGCAAATGAATTAATTTTATTTTTTTATGCGAAAACTATACGTCGAACGAAACAAATTGAAGAGACCAGCTTTGCTTAGAAAGGAACGGGGATTTCAAAAATAATTTTTGCTTTAAGAAAAAGCAGTGGCGTATCACTTTTCTCTTTAAAATAAGCAGTGCAAGTCCCGCGCAAACGCCACTGGCAAGAATAAAAAGTCATGTTGTACAGCAGAAAATGCCTTTTGATGCATAGAAGATGCGTACCACGTTTCACAAAAATATATAGGGTAACACCAAAGTTATCATAAAAAAAAAGTTATCTTCTTAAAACTTTAGCACCCTGTAGTTCAACCGTTAAGACTTCTAAGACTTCCTATAAAGTTTTTTTCTTAGAATCGGCCCAGGAATAACCTTCTTAATTAGCATATAGAATAGCTGTATATATGGGATGGTGCCAGCTACTTCATTGAAACTTGGTACACACTAACAGATATTTAGAAACTACATTTCGCAAGTATTAAGTTATCTCTGATTCAACCATGAACGTAGATATGGGTAATCTTCTTAGGATTTTAAAGTAAAAAATGGCACTAGACTGACTTTTTTAAACCTTTAAAGCATTACCAGGTAAGCCTGCTAAGAAATACATAAAAGGTGTTCCATGATCATTTTTAATAGGCTGAACCATTTTCGAGCCGATTTCCTAATTCGGTTTTCATACACGCCTATTGACAAGTTTAAGTGGGAATTAAACTTGTTCAGAGCTCAACAAAAACATGTATACGAGATAGATCTCGAAAACAAATTTAAGAAGTTATGCACCCGTGTCGGGAACCGTTTAATTTCCGCCATAAAGGACATTGAAATATTGATAGACACTTTTAATTTTTGCGAAAAATTTCTTTTTAATTAACAATAATGTCAATCTCAACAAATAAAAACTAAAACATTTCTTAAAATTCGCTAGAAACTAAAGTGACATTTTCTTAAGATTAAGTGTTCTCTCGAAAATACCTGTTGTTTTTTTAATTATTAAACGTGAATTGACTACTCTATTTCGCAAGTTTCCTTCAATTTGAATAGGTCGAGTTTTGTACACAAATTAATGATTTAAGGTGTCCCCATAAATAGAAATATAACGGAGTCATATCAGGCGATAGAGAACGCCATGGTTGTGGACCTGCTCTCCTGATCCAATGACTAGGATAATAATTTTCATCCAAAATTTCACGCGCAACTAGACTAAAATGTGGTGGAGCACCGTCGTGCATGTACCACATACGATATCTTTCTCCAAGTGAAACTTCCTCTAATAGTTGAGGTAGATCGTGGTCTAGAAATATTTGGTATTGTTCTCCATTAAGTCTAGGTTGAAGAAAATGAGGGCCGATAAGGTGATCACCGACAATTTCAACCGAATCGACTGAAAGCTGTTCTTACAAATTATTTTCTATAATGGCGTGTGGATTGTCTTTGGCCTATAGGTAATTAATATAGGAATGAATGATTGAATAACGAGAAAAATAAGCTTTGTCCGTAAACAACGTTGACTTAAAAAGAAAGAAGTTTTTTATCACTTTACTCCATAACTAATAACAAAAATCTACTCCCAGAGGCAATAAAGCTTGCACACGTTGCAAGTGATACGGATTATAGCTGCTGGTCTCTTAATTCGTGCGCTATTTTTTACGTACTGGTTTCAGGGTTTCTCTCAATTTCGTTTAGGACGGCTTCTTCAATCTGAATTGTTCAAACCATTACGGGTTTCCCTATGACGACCGTAAACCTGTCAAAAGTGCCTGTTTCAGAAAGCCGTGCGTGGCGTCTTATAAAAGTTCTTGCGTAAGGCACCGTACGTTAGGAAATCTTTCATAATAGATACGTATTGCAGCTTCACTGTAACCATGAGCCATTCCATAACAAAAATTCATGTCTGCCATTTTACTATTAGTAAATTGAACCATTTTGAACGGAACAAATTCACCAAAAATATGCCCGAGGAACTTTAAACTACCAACCTGTCAAGTTGTTTCCCAAATACTGAAATTGTTTTTCAAAGCATACCTTGTTTAATACAATAAGGATAAATACTTTTGAATAGTATTTTTAACACTGCTCTAAAAACGATTTTAAGTTCTAAAGGCGTATGTACTCTATTATAATTTTCCAGTGTTTCTTAGTTTCTAGCAAATTTGAAGGAATGTTTTTATTTGTTATTATTAACAATTAAAAAAATAATTTTCCACAAAAAACTCAGTGGCGTGTCATTTTTTGCTTAAAAATCCTAAAAGGGTTACCCATACCTACGCCCATGGTCGATTCAGAGATAACTTAATACTTTCAAAATATTAAGTTATCTAGTTATCGATGAACATTCTGATGGGGTCTTTTGCTATGCTGAAGATGAATCAATAACGTGCGACGCCACTTACTGTTAGCTAGTTGTGTTAAGTTTCCCTGAAAAACGAACAAAGTAAGTGAATATAAATATTAAAGCCCCGCTTCATGCGACAATCATTTTTTTAATTTTACTTCAAACTTTAAGTCCACTACGTATCATGTCTATTTAATATGTACCTATATTATCACCTAAAGTGGGTAAATACTTCTTAAGTAAAGGGATCATGAAAGTTAATAAAGTTCATTAAATTAAGTTCAGGAAGGGTAGGGTCATATAAAATGCAGAATAAATTACCATTTTCTTTATGAGCAAGGAAAAATTTTCATCAAGAGAATACTAATGCTGGAAAGCTGAGGAAAATGTTAATATTGCAAATATATTTACGTCATATTTTAATTATAAAGACGAGACGGACCAAAAATTCCATAAACACCACACCTTTTTTTTGATCATTCACTAATCGCATTAATAAGAACTAAAATACTTTTCATAGCAGGAATTTTGTATTTTGTAGCATTCATTTTTGCTATAATAATAATATATTTGGAATGGTGCATGTCTTGTACAAAACGATTACGTACACCCTCTTTGTTGACGAGAATCAGGCCCAGAGTAGCCAAGCAATTATTCGAAATTTGTTATGAGACTTTGTTACCTTTACGTTACATTAGAAACAATGAAAGCGTGTTTATAAATGAACTCATATAAAATAAGTTCTTTTTTACCAAAGGCTAAATTAATATAAAAAAGCGAGATATATTCTGCAAGAAAGAAGACGACCCAAAGCCTATGAAGTGACAGTCGACTGCTTTGAGACCCTTCCTTCATTTATGAAATTTAAATAAGGTTAAAATTTGCAATTTAAACACACCTTTGATTTATTTTTCTTTGCTAAATAAAAGCAGTTTCTATATCCAAAAGTATAAATGGAATTTAAGCTGCATTAATATTTGAATTTTGTCGCAATAGGCATACGAACAGTTTACTTCTATCAGCAGTAAATTTACTGGGTTAATCGTTTATATCTAGATAGAAAATAATAAAAATTTTAACATTTCTCTACGAAATTTTAAACATTAAAAATTAAAACTATTATTTTTATTTATATGGAATCCTAAATATTTTATTGCTAAAAACATTTACCGTGCTAGTATAAACGCTATGCAATCTTTAGAATCTTTAGAAATGGCTCTATGATGCGATTTAGCTTCGTATATACGTTTAAACCTAATTACATTAATAATTAGACTTGCACTCGCTTCTAATTGGGTAATTTTGCTAGAACACTACCAAGCAATTTTTGTTTACTCTTCAAGTTGTAATTTCAAAACTTATTAGTTAAACGCTCAATTTGTTAAACATCAAAAATTTCAATGTAAAGCTGTAACAGCTAAAGCTAATAAATCAGTATCAGAGGTCCAAAATCAGAAGAATAGGGGCTCATTCGTCATTTCACTGTAACATCAGGCGCTGCAGAAAAAATCCGTGTGCGAATAAAGCAACTCATGTGGGTCTTAAGTTTTTGGAGATTATACTCGTTAAGGCAGTGGCGGCCCGTCGGGGTAGGCAAGGTAGGCGCCGCCTACCCTTAAATTATCCCCAGGCATCCCACTTGTAATATTTATCAGTGAACATTACTCAGACCATAATTGAAAAGAGCCACACATCTGGATGGAATATACGATCTGAAAACCGTCAGAGGAACCGAGTCTTATCAAGAGTAACTTTTTTGTAGCAAATGAGTTAGTTCATCTGAATTTTGTGCCCGAACCCCTCTTGTTCCATTGGCATAGAAATCTGAAACAAGCAATTAGTAAAAAGCCCAGATTCTACGCCCATGGACTGATATTAATCAGTATTCTGGCATGGGTTTTTTTGCCCCATAAAGCTATGCCAAAGCCTAAGACTTTGCCCGATTTTAATCTATGACTATGTGTGTGCGTTACTGATTGTTGAATGTTGATAATTTTTCGTTCTAACCTACCACTCGCGCTGAGGATGATCTATTGATCGAAACGCGTAGGAATTAAATTTTTAAATAAAGGAGGTGATAGGATGAGATAGTGATTCCCAATCTTATCTATCCCTCATTAAACATGTCCCTTCTAGAGAGCAGTTTCGGATTTAATAAGGTAAGTTTACTTAAATCGGCTAATTTTGATCTGAAGAGTATGTGGTAGGTTTTGTAAAGACCTTTTATAGATACCCTGTATAGTACTACAATATACTACAGTATGCTTTACCTTGCAAGAATTTTTTAAACTCTAAAGAAATTCATGACGTCTCAAATGAAGAGGTAAGAGTAGCTGGAGATAGGTATCTAGAAGACCTTTTAGAATAATGCGCCATGGATGGAATCAATTCATTGGATAAATGTTGGACAAAGTACACTGATCTGAAGGAGGACTAAGTCAAAAAGTGAATGCACTTTTGAACTGAAATACACAATATTTCACTGCAAGACAAGATCAATGAACTCAGTAATAGGAGCAGAACACTAAAAGGAGTAACGTCAAAAGTGTGTGTTTTTGGTACGGCCAGGAAGCAAAAAAATACAAAAGCTATACTCTGTAACAAATATTTAACCAAATAAAGGTCTTTTTGTTATTTTGGAATAATATTCATAGACAATCTATTTTACACTAATATAACATAAAGGGTACGGATGTACGACAAAGATAAAAAGGTCAAAGGCCTACATCTAAGATTGCCACCCAATTTAGCTACACCCAGAGTTATAAGTTAACAGACAAAAATCAGGTCTATAGTAAAACAGGCCGTGAACCCGAAACCTGAAGTTCGCTTTCACAGCAATTTGGGCCTAATCAAATAGGCTTTTGTTTCGAGAAAGGTTTGCTACAACAATAACCTACAACCAATGTATTATTTTGGTGAAATCCCTTGTTTAATGGTCGAAATTTGTATAGGGTAGATCAAAGAGCCAATTTCTATTGGCTTTGATAATTGGGACCTAATCCGCTTTAAATATCTTATACGTGCTACGTGGAGAAAGCACTAAATATGTTTCTTTGTCAATTCCACAATAATTTGTGCAGGGTAATTCAGGTTAAGGAAGGGGTTGGGTCATCGTCAAAAAAAGGCAACATTCAATAACTTCTCATACTAAGATCGATTTTAATAAATTTTCGGCACTGCAAAGACACGGTCATTAAGTTGATGCGATGTATTTCAGCTTTCATTAAGTACCTATCATTTTGCTACACTATACATGGAGAAGTAGATAAGTTTTTTTAGTTATTTTTTCTAAAGTTAGGTATAGAAACATTACTTTGTTCCTCCTTGTATAGTAGCAAACTTAAGTATTTATTGAAAACTGGAATACATTGCGCCAACTAAATCAAAGATTCTTTACTCTGCTAAAAATTTCATCTTACGGTCTTAAAATTAGAAAGCTATTGAGCGTTTAAGTCTTTTGATAAGGATAATAGCCAAGAATTTCAAAATAATTATTTTTTGTTACTTTTAATTATTAATACATTCAACACATTATTATTCAAAACACAAATTTCTCTGAAAGTTTCAGGTCGATCCAACGAACGTTATCGGAAATATAGCATAATAGTTCCTAGAATCTCTATAAGCAGGTAATTAAAGCTTTATGAGGTATCTCCACTTGTAACTTAATCGATCATTACAAAATTTATATACAGGATATTTTAGACGTAAAGGTCAAGTGTATAACCGAACAATTTTAATTTTCGTTCCATTATTTTTCTATATACAAGGTGGTTCATTAATATTGCGAAAAAATTGAAGATTGGTTTCCGTGCTTAAAGATATGGAAAAGAGGTTCCTATATCCGGAAATGCTTTGTTTCATTTAAACATTTATTCTTATTTTTGTTTTTTTTTTTTAATAATTTTTGAAACAATGTCGGTAAAATTGGTATCTGGTTTTTTAAAATGAGAAATTCGAATTTGATGTTACTATGGCTCCCACTTGTAGAGGGCACCACCTACATGTCTTTTTACTCTTTTGAGGAGTCGTAACTTCTTTATGCGTGTTCGTGTTACATTTTGGTACTTGGTAAAAGTCGCTACGAGAAACAGTTCAAGAAAAAAAATAAATAACATTTGTTTACAGTACGCTATGCCCAATGCCCATGTCAGACTTATCTCCTAAAAAAGCCGAGAAAATATCAAAAGGTACTTCGCAGTAGCCAGACTTATGTTTATAGGAACTCTTTTTCATATTTTTAAGCAGGAAAACTGAGTTTTTTTGTAATTTTAATGAAACACCCCTTCAGGGGCGGCTCGTCAATAAGTGCGCCCGTGCGCGCGCACTGCCTAAGAAAGCCAAGCACCAAGCAAAAATAAAATTTATATAAAAAAAATATCAAGAAAATTTGTATATAAGAATGGCGAATGCGAAAGACTTCAAGCGCGACTGCAGCGTGCACTTAAATCAACTGATTGAAATGGTCTGCCGTGTGTATTCGTTCGGCGCTCTCGTTAAATGGATTTTCCCTGTGTGGATTGATCGGGAATATTCGGTTAATCGCCCGATGAAAGGGCGTCGCCGTGCGCTATCTGAATACACACTTCAATAATTTAATATGATTGTTTTAGAGTTTTTTTACGCGATTAGAGAAGTTTGAAGTTTATTGACGGTGTTGTGGGTGTTTTTTGTTGTTGTAATTTAATAATGGCTAGTAGTTTGGATTGTTTCACACGAAGTGTTATAGTTATGGACCAAAATTCTGTTGAGAACATTCTAAATAACTTTTCGACAATCGATTTCCAAGGGAAAATTAAAATAAAAATCCCATTTAAAAACCGCGCTTTTTTTTAATATTCTTCTGGGAGAAAAAGTACAAAGAAAATCGATACAAAGGTAAAAAGGGGCGTGGCACCTCGAAAATTTTTCGCCTGCACACCCTACAATAAATGTCATGAGCCGCCACTGCACCCCTTAAAATTCATATGAACATGTGTCCGTAGTTGCTCCGTTCTTGATATACAGGGTGTTAAAGTTTTTTTAAAAATGTTGGTCTTTTATAATTTTTTTAAATGCTTCTCCCGATCTTATTAAAATTTGGTACTGTTATTCGTTATAATAATAAGAGGCTTAATTAGCCCTAACTAGATTTAATTTATTAAGTTCAGTGGCTTCCCGGGGAGCACAATAACGAATATAATTGACAGGAAAATGTACTCCATTGACTTTTTTGTATTTTTGATTTTTTTTTTTCGGATAGTACAACTTATCTGTTCCTTGAATTGTTTTCGCATCTGGCTTCGTTTTCGAGAGAAAAAATAAAAACCACTTTATTGCATGTAGAAAAAAAGCCTATGTATTTCAAAGTTAATTAAACTATGAGGAGGTGAAGGTAAGCTCTGATGTCTAATTTACCTGTTTTGTAAATTACAAGTCTAAAATGAATAACTTTACTAACGCTGAAATGGCCCAGATACATTTCAATTATGGTCTAGCAAATTGAAATGCTGAAAAAGCTCGGCGAATTTATCAAAAACATTATCCAATCAGAGAACTTCCATGTGCAAAAACATTTAGACAGCTCCATACAGGATTGAGTGAGGAGTTTTAAATGTAGTACGGAACTTCCTGGCAGAGCTGCAACAGTAACCACGCCTGAGTTAGAAGAGGCTATACTTTGAGAGATAGAAGAACTAGTGCGAGGAAGGTAGCAGTGCATCAACTGTTTGGAGGGTTTTGCATCTCTATTTTTGCTGTGTTTTAGTGTAACTGAACATTTTCTAATAAAGGCTCCCACAGACGTTGAGATCGGTATCGACACACGTGGCGATACAAGTCGCGACGCATTTATCTAAGATTTGTATCAAGTGTCAAGGTCTCCACACACGTTGAGACGAAATCATAAAACATTAGTAGGTGGAAAAAAGTGATTGAAATTAGTAATTTCAAAAACTAATTTTTACTGGAGGTTTCGATGATATCGCTACCCAAACCTGTGGCCTTGGCAGTTGCGGTGGTGTTGTCACAATCTTTTGACAAAAAAAAATGTACGAGGGATATGGGTGAAGTGTTGGTTGCGTGAGAGATGCACTTAGTATTTTAAATTTGCAGGAAATAAGATGTTTGCTTAATTTTTTGATGTGCAGTTCCAAGAACATGGAAATAGCTTGAACACATTCAGGAAATTTTCCCATAATTCCCAGTCTGCGACAGCCGTCGCGTCGTTAAGACTATAACGCTACAATACCACGAAATAAATAAACGGTAGATCCACTTCCCCCATATCTTCTATTTTGCCGGCACCGCTCGAAATCGAAGTGAAACCAGTTCTAACTGGATAGTGGCAAACGCGAGAACTAATCGGGGTCTTTTCGCTTAACGAGAAACTATTCTGTTTAAGTATTCGCGTCTGATGAACATAATTATTAGTATCGACGTTTCTCGACAGCGACAGCGAGACAGACGGTGATACCACGTGATACTGATACCGTAATACTAACCACAAGCTTGTTGAGATCTGTATATCACGACTCCGTATCATGATACATGTAGCGATACCGATATCAACGTCTGTGGGAGCCTTAAACGACATTTAACTGTTTAACGCTTTTTGGGGAAACTCTAGGTAGAATCTTATATAGGAAGAGGGAGGGGAGGCCCGAGAAATAATATGTGTATTTACATGGGGGGGAGGGGGGGGGGGATCAGAAGGGTCAATAGACTCTTGATGCAACACATCGATAATTTGTAGTAATATTTTAAATGTTTTTTGTGCAGATTATTTAATATGTTTATATTGAGGGCTTTATTGTGATGATATGGCATATATCACCAGGGGAGTTCGTCTTATCACAACCTGAACCCAATTAACCACATTGTACAAAGTGAAGTCTTTATGAACAATCTGGAGAGGTCAATTATGAAGAGCGAGTTTTCAAACTGCCTTGTAACGTATAAAAGATACGTAGATGATATTTTTATCATCTAGAACGGTGATGATCTTAAACTCAGTAATTTCCTAAAATTTGTTAATGATTTACATCCAAAAATATCCTTCACTATAGAATTGGAGAAGGAAGGTAGATTGCCTATTAACAATACTTGACAATAGAATCAACTTTGAAATTTATAGAAAACCGTCATCAACAGATAACGTAATTCAATATACTTCCAACTCACCATATTCACACAAGTTTGCAACTTTTAATTCATTTTTCTACAGACTATTCGATTTGCCATTATTCAGGAGTGCATTTAATAAAGAAATCAATATAATCAAACAGATAACAATAAACAATGGATTTTTGTGGAGTTCAATCAATAACATGTATTAAAAATTCGTGAACAAATATAGGTCATACAATATAATACATGCAAAGGTACAACAAAATAAAAATACATATTATAAATCACTGACATATTTTGGGGATGTATCTCTTCAAATGATTAAGATTTTCAAACCCTTAGACGTTTCATTAGTCTTTAAAACAGCGAATACACTTAAGCAACACCTCGTCAAAATCTGGGACAAGGCGGAATACTTTTCGAAGTCAGGAGTTTACTCCCTTCAGTGTGATGAATGCCAGTCCATCTACGGGGGCCAATCGGGTAGAAGAATATCTAGGAGAATCCAAGAGCGTTTGAGCTTGGTTCGAAAATTTCGTAACACCGACATGTAACATACAATCAGCCTTCGCAAACCACCTTTTAGAATCTGGTCACCAATTTTCCCCAACTAAAAATGCAAAAATTTTACATGAATGCCAAAAAGGTAGAAAGTTGGATTTATTGGAGAAACTTGAAATTACAAAAGCAAAAGAGAGCCCAATACTCACCTGCGTTAACGAAGTCTTAAATTTCGAGCCATATCTGATTTTTAACAATTTGGTTGATTGACTTGGTTCTTTACAAACACGGCAGTTGGAGTTTATCACAACCTATCTTTTTTCCCGCTCTTTTTTGACGTTTTACTTTAGATATTCTTCTTTTTCTACTGTACAGACAAATAACATATGGGCTGACCTACAGGGTTGCCAGACATACCATTTTAATGGTATCTATACCATTTTTTCACCTGCGATACCCGCTTTTTTTTTAGTATACCATATTCCATTTTCCTACCATTTTTTTACCGTAGATACCATTTCTTTACCATTTTTCTAATCTTTCAAATCTTTTATTATTTTTAATCTATTTTCTCCCACATACCCAGCTTCAATCATAATTAATACCACATCTCGAATTGTAAGACTTTATACATCTCTACGAGAACATACTACACTTCCGTACCCAGCGTCCCGGCAGCGCATTTTTAATCAGAACTGGGATTGATTGACAACGAAGGGTTACGGTTATTGTCAAAGAGTAAACCAATAACTAATTTACTATTTGCTTAAGCGCAAAAATGGTCCGTAATTTTCATTAGCCCAGATTCCGGGACCTATTCATACTCGTGGTGAAAAATGCACTTGTCAAAAATCAAGTTGTTTCGGGATACCATTTTTTTCCAAAAAAATACCATTATTTGGAGGTGCCCGATACCATTATTTATTATTTGCATCTGGCAATACTGGCTGACCACTTCATCCTTGATTATTGAGTTGTATACCTATATGTTATGTCGTTTGTATCATGCAGGGTGTGGTTGATTTGTTGTTTGTTTTTTATTTTATTTTTACTTTTAACTTTATTTTAAGGGTGTTTTATTGGGTAAGTTGGAAATCGTAAATTTTCTGAAATGGGTTTTACATTATCATTGAATTATTTTAGGCCTGATAATGCCAGAAATGGCGAAACATGTAGCCTGCTCAGATAGTGAATAAATATTTAATTTTGAGACCGTGACTTTGAGTTACAGTTTTCCCTAGTTTTAATTTAAAACGGGTATCTTCGAGAATATGGACAGTTACTTTGAATTTGGAAGTACAAAGTGTAAACTAAATCTTTTCTAGACGGCCATCGCCGTACCCTTCATAATTTAACGGGTTCTGATTTACGTTAATTAAACGAGGATGAAACCAATAGACACGCTCCGTAACATACCTAAGACCTTTGGTGCAATTTAAATTAATTTGCAACGCCGAGCTTAAGGTCTTGATCGTCTATAACTCCGCAGGCGATATTGCCTTCCTTTGTGGTAAGGAGCCGTTTCTCAGACCACTATGACACATTTGCCACAATAAATAGTAACCATTGATATTGGCATAATTGGCTACGTATCGTATAAGAAGTTAATTACGATATTAATTATTGTAAGGTCTAAAACTATATTTCAAAGTAACTGAAATACAAATTTACGGCATATCATATACTGCTTGACCTCTAAGGATTTAGGTCCAATTTATCAATGTCCTGTTAACTTCTGAGAATGCCATTGTCAGTTTAATTGTATCAATGGGACTGTTATCAATAAATGGACAACGTTAATTTGGGCTTTTGGGTATTTTTCTTATCGATGCTAAAGCACTGAAATTTAGTTCGTAAATTTATTTTTATCATTTTTAAGAATTTTAGTCGCCCAGACTTGCGCATACAATTTTTCATATAAAATGTTTCGAAAATATGACTTAAGACGCCCCGCAATTCTGTGTATTTGATGTTAATTACTTATTGTTGAACTCACACTCGTAGAGATCCAGAATAAAACCCAGGCCCTTTCTATTTACAGATAATATCACCTGTACCTTTCAATACTTACTAGTAAATAGATTGAATTACCTAACTTTAAATATAATACAGGCACTTCCAATACAAGAAACAGATCATAATTTTATTATTCAGACATGCTTTCTTTTTTTGACAGACCAACATGAACATTGTCACAACCGAGTAAGTATCTTGTAGCAACGCGGATAGAACTGGTGTTGCTAAATAATTATATCTTAACAGTATTCGATTACATTTTATTTGTAAAAAGAGAGTGACCACAAAGAGAGCAAGATTCATATACTTTCACGAATCTATTGCGCAAGCGCAGTCGTATCGCTATCCTTGTTTTGCCCGGAAATCAGACAAGCCCATTCGGTTTTTACAAAAATGAGAAGGTCGTGTCAACGAGAAACTCGTCGTGGAATGCACTAAAAATCAGCTACTTTCATGTCGGACCCTAGGGTCGAAAACTCAACTTTCGACTCGCTCCATCGGCATCGAAAGTCACATTTTCAAAACATGTGTTATGAAAATAATATTTTACTGCATGTTAGACATGTGTGGCCAAAAAAAGTTAATCTATTTGTACAGCAGTCAAGCTATAGTATTTACTATGACGTCGCGCAGCCAAGCACAGTAAATTACCGGTCCAATCGATCGATTTTAAAATCAAGAGCTGGTGAACATCTATGGAAATGAAATGTTAGGATTGTCGGTTGGTTGAGGAATTTGTTTTTGACTTTCATGCCAATCATTAAAAAGTTTATTCAAAATTTGTTATACATTTATTTAATATATATCCAATTATCCAAATCCTCATATTGACTATCTACACTAGGATCTTTAATGTTTACTATTATTCAGGGTGTTCGGTAAGTATATGGCATATTCTCGGGAGCATATAAGGATGGTCAAATTAAATACAAAGTGGCAAAAAAGTCGCGCATAATGCAAAACTTTTAAATTACCTCGTATACGAAAAAGTGACATTTATGAAAGGTGTTCAGTAAATTATTCCCCATATTTCTACCTGCATTAATTTTTTCTGTCATTTCTGGTTTGGTTCCCATAGACTAACTTACTTTTTTTAAATGGAACACTCTGCATATGATTGCATATTTGGATTCTACTGGGAAAACTCTGAGTTTTTTGAATTTCAAATTTTCACCTACAAGCGTTTCCGAGATAATAACAGCTCGAAAATGGAAAACTTCCTAATTAAAATTATTTCTACCTAATACCCACCAGTTGAGTCAAGGTGTTTTCATGACAGCGACCTAAGAGGTGTCAATTTTGACTTCGTGTTTAATTTTCTGTTTTCTGATTTCTAATTCGTTTACACTATGGTTATTTCAACGGATAATTGGAACTTGAGTTGGTGTGTAATAATCACATAAGTTACACCTTCCGGATACAATACCGCGAATTTTCCAAACTATTTCATAACTTGAATACCATAAAATCAAATAAAACCGCGCAAAATGCCGCAAGGAGACCGTGTACTTTCTGCAACGCGTGATAAGGAACTCTCTCATCTCCCCAGTCACGTAGACTCAACACGTTAAATCTTATTTGCGATACATTATCCGTCCTTCTCATACACACTGTATCATCGGTCGTCCTAGTCGTTTAAAAAACATATATCGGTTTCAAACCCTGCGTTTTGTCACGTAGGCTCAACACATCGTTGCCTGGGCGATCGCTCGTTTTGTAGACGGCGAATCTTCTAGGAAATAAGTCTAGACGGCAAGGTTGCCGTACATAATATGCTTTGAATTGATACTTGTTTTGGCTATTAAATTAAGCAACTAGACAACTGAACCTTTTTCCAACAGCTTTATTAATGCTCACAACTAACTTATGGAGGAGCACTTGGCAATTGTATGGATTCAAGAAGAATTCATTCCGATACATTTACAAATCGAAGTGTGCCGCATAATGGAACCATTAAATAAAGGGTTGACATTACACAAATCGTTTATATGCAAGAATTTATCCGCTTGCATGCATAATTATAGCAGCAAAGTTCATTGTATGCATAAAAAACATTTACTTGTACAATATTTTTATTCCGCCGCTTCCTAGACTTGGTGATTGAAATTAAATGAGGCACTTACAGAATTTGTGGACATTGAGTATATGAACGCAGGAAGAGCTATAAAGTATTCTGTGTGTATAAAAGAGATAAAGCAATGGACAGAAAATACTAATTAAATTGCTATAAAAAAATTAAAAATATTTGAAGCTTTGGTTTTTACCATTGTGTTGGCAGTAGACCTGTGATCGGCGCCAATGAAAATTAAAATAGTAATTTTTGATATTTTCCAGTTTAAATTATATGTTTAAAATGTTTAAAAAGTTTGTTCGTAATATAGTATTTTCAACAAGTTTGCGCTATTCGATTCTACATTATAAAACCAATGTTAAAAAGTTGTGAAAAAATTATAAACGCGCCACAATCTCTGTTTCATCTCACGAGTATAAATGGGTGAGGACCCATCAAATTCAGTCCAGTCCAGATCCTTCATTTGTTTAGATTTAATGGGGCTACCCTAACAAGTGAAATTTTTATTTAAAATTTAAAACTCGGCCAGTTTGTAGTCCGAAAACATATCTCGTATGCCTTCCATAAATCTTGCCTCGAATATTATGATAAACTAAGACATTACTTGTAATATAAGCACTGCAGAACGTTTACTTTGTATAACCGTGCCACGGCGAAGACCGAGAACGGCTTGCTCAGCACAATATCGTCTGTAAATTTATACGCCTCTGAGACCTCGAGCCTGGCACCGAACATTAATTCCGATTGCACCAAGGGTCGTAACTAAATCACTAAAGGTATCTATCGTTTTTATCTTTCTCCTTGAAATGCAACTTGTGTACTTTCTTTGTCGCCGAATATCAATTTTATTTTTATATACAGGGTGCACCAAATAAAGTAGCGTGTTAGAAGTCTCTCAGGATCCAACGAGAATTTAAAATTTGGTTGTCGCTATAAGACATAGATCTGTACGTTTTTAAAATATTTCAAGTGATGCAGTGTTACCGGATTCTAATGAAAGTGACAACTGGTACCGTTTTCGAGATATTAAGTAATTTTCATTTTCTTTTCTCGAGAAACAAGTATTTTTAGACTGACTTACGAAGGCACTGAAATTTCTGAGCTTTTACTATGGCAAAATTTTAGTTGAAATACACGGAATGGTCTATAAATTTAGGTATTTTGGATACTTAAAGATGTATAAAAGTAGATTTTTCCACATGTTCCTCATTTATGTATACAATATCTTTAGGGTGGGCCTATTTTTTTTTGTTTTTTAATTCTGATGCGCTATACTGCGGAAAACTGGCTCCGGGACAAAATCGGTTTATATCCTCCGGTCGCGCATCGTCTTCAGAAAATATTGTCAACAAAATGGCGGGCTCCACATTATAATTATCTTCTTTACACCTCTAGCCCACTGTGCGTTGAGGTCGCGGACCACTGTGCAACCCAATGTCAAGTTTAATTAAACAAGAGTCAGCACATTCGGTGTATAAATACTCAAACATTGGATGGACACGGTATCTTTGTCTCAACGACTGGTTACCTTCCCTAAGATCAGGAGCGCCCAAGTGTTTTAATGACTCTCGGCCTCTTACCCCTCAGGAGCGCCCAAGTGTCTTATAGACTCCAGGTCTCTTTCCTGGGCCCCGTAAGCCATTCTGATCCCCCGGAGAAGTAGCCGCGTAAAGCCCCTCAGGCGTACCCCCTGAGAGCCCCCATTCGACAGGGCCGGCCAGGTCAAAACCCCCCCGAGGAGACATGCTGGGTTTCTTCCAGGCTACCTGGTAAATGATTAATAAGTATAAATAAAAGTCTGTATTGTTTTCTAGCCGAATTATTTTCATTCACGCCCTGTTAGGGAATCCTACCCCCAAGTTGTGACATGGTGGAGGTGCCAAACGAAACTTGGGGTGTTTAATCCTCCCATTAAACACCATACCTTAGAGGCTACCACGAAGAAAAAAAAAAAGAAGTTTGCGATAACAAGAACATATTGTGACAAGGAAGAAGCAAGGAAGCGTAACTCCTGAGAAGTCTAATCATTTTTATTATATTTTTTAGCATCATACTAAAAGTAACAGGAAATGCAAAATTTTTAACTTAACTGAAGGGGGTGACCAGGAGGCTAAAGGTCAACAATCATTACCATCAACCAGAAACATCACTCAAGAAGAAAGGGCATTAATTGATTTTTCAGAAGCAGCCAGCAAGGCTAAATGGGCACTACCAGATATGGTTAGACGGCAAAATAGAAGTGGCTCTGAACTGAGTAGGGGTCAGCTATCTATTGCCGCTAAGTCAGTGATCAGCATTGGACCGGGCATTAAAGGCAGAAACCATCCATTCGACGGTCGCAGAGAGTCAAGGACAATTTAGAAGGGTATGGAAATATAACTAACCTAAACCAAAAGCTATATGTTTCTTGCAAGGATACTACAAACAAATTTGGAACTTCGCAAATATTCCTAATAATAAGATAAATACACCTATAATATTAATTTGCCTAGATAGTAAAAAACTAAAGACCATAGAAGTAGATCCGTGTTAAATATGAAAAAAATAGAAATATCAAATTAAAGTATTTTTTGAATAAGAGACTATGACTTTGTATTTAGACATATTATTTAATTCTAAACAACTTCTCTTAATAACGTTTTTCTTTACTTTTCAACATAAAGGTACTTTACTCTTGAATGATTTTCATATTGTTTGACCTATCCTAACCTTGACTTGAACCATTCTAAGTGCATCTAATATGGTTATCGAACATGCACCAACTTTTATCATACGTAAAACCACAAGAGCTTTTTTATTGGATAAACTTTTATTTTTACGAAAACTAGATTGCTTAGAAATTTAACGAGAACAAACGAAATGATATTTTATCTATCACCGTTTGATTTTAAATTGCTAAAAAGTAATCTAGTTTGAGTTTAAAAAATAAAAGTTTATCCGATCTTATAACAAAGATCGAGTGATTTTTAGCTAAAGAAATTCACGAATTTTGACATGAATATACACTAAAACAAAATAATACTTCACTAAAAAAATGTTTGACCGCATCAAATTAATTTCCAACAATATGTCAGGTTGCCGAGCAATGAAAAAGAAAAGCTACTCGATTTTGAGCTGGAGAGGTTTTTACCATCTAATTTTTAGCTGGACAGGGTTTTATCGCGATAAAAAAGGATTCACCTTTTTTATCGATGTGAATGTGATAAAAATGCAAATGTCAAATGGATATTTTATTGTAGGAGTGAATTTATCAAGAATAAAATTTAATTAGAAATCAATAATAAAGAAGTTTCCCATTTGTTCACCTAATCAATCATACTGTATATTTTCTTAATACCAAATAAATCATAAGAGACTAAAACGGGTTACGTTCGCCTTCAGAAATAAAATTTAAAAATTGACCTTACATCAAAAGTTTCCTTTATTAACATTTAACATTTTTTACTAAATATGTAGAGATATAAGTAATCGCATTTCCACTAACCAATTTTGGCGCCCACCGTGGGGTAACTAAAAGCAAAGCCGTAGTTTCTTTCTTCCCCCTTTCGATGTTTTTCTTCTCCCTTACAAGGGCTCGTCATATCCATTCTGCTGTACGTAGGTATTCATCTACAGCCTCACTATACAGCTAAGTTTAGCTATGAGTACTTCTCCCATTGACCTTTTTTTATCTTTTAATAAAGCCAGCAATATTTTTGGAATAGTTGTTTTATTTATACAGCTCCGCCCTTGTGTCTTCTTTTTTTACTGTTAGTTTACGTGGTGTAAGGTTGCACGCTCGGGGCTAGCTCCGCGACCATCTTGGGACCTTTCAGGATTTCCCGTGGTAAAGCTGGTGGCGCTTGGCGCTTGTTAAACCCCCTCCCACGAGCTAGGGCAATTGGCACGCGTGCTTTACAGCTAGTTCTGTGCGTGTTCCCTGACTACTACTTATATTTTTCTTATTGATCTCATTACCCTTTTTTTATTTTAATTACTTTTATTTTAATTAATTTAGCTACTACGGGTTTGCTTATTCAATGGTGCTCATCACAGAATCGCTGAAGAGTACCATCTTTTTTTTTTCAAGAAAAAATAAAGTAAACACATGTTTTTTTATTTTATTTTTCATTTTGGTTTTATTCAAAACAAAACAGCTGACGTGCGCGTTGCAATTTTGGCGAATAGAATATGTTTTTATAGTAAAAATGAGTTAACAACGCGCATTAAACATCAATTTTCGAGAAAAATGCTGAAATTTGCCTTGCCCTGAAGAAAAAAATCTTGTAAACCTTAATAACCTTTTTGATTGATTTCAACTTACTTATATTATTAAAATATATATTAAATTATCTAGTTTATTTCCTAAACTACCTCAAAATTTTTAAGCAAAGCATGATAAAGTAATCGAATTGTGTATTAAAGTTTTTGCTTGTCATCTTTCTAAGAAGTGCACTGAATACAAACTGGCACAAGGTAAATTACCTTGAAACACGCAATGTATACATTAAAAACAAAAATATACATGGGATGGAATGGACACAAAATGCATTATCATTCAAAAGTAATTTTATTTTAACGAGTTTTTTGGGTATATACAGATTTAGGATAATTACCATTCGATCTTATAAGAAATTAATTATAAATATTAATTGGTACTCATAAGTTGGAATCGACATTTAGCAATTAATTATTGACAACCTCCATACTGATGAGGTGGCCTTTTTTCGCCATATTAAGCTCTAATACTTTATAAGGTGCTCTTTATTGTATGCACTAGGATTGTTAATAAGAATACATTATTAATAAAGTAGCATCATGTTATAACTTTGTCAACTACCAGAAGATAGGAAGAGTGTGTTTCTAGAAAAACCGTATGAAGTTTACTCTCCCAAACTATTGTAGATTGATTGAAAAGCCTTTTAGGTCGATATTTTAGATACTTTAGGTTTAACAAAATTGTTATTTCATTAAAAGTCTACACTGACAACTGAAAAAAAAAGCATATATTAAAATACCATAATTGTTGAAGGTCTGATAAGCACATTTCTCTTTGTTTCACAATTTATTAAGTTACAATATGCCTAAAGCGGATTTTGTTCAAAAAAGGTCATCCGCTGTTTGCGTTAGAATATTTTTTCAATATTTCTATATTTAGGCAACAACATTTAGAATTTATTAATTTATCGAAGCTATTCACTTTTTGCTCTACCAATTTTAATATAAGTTTTTTGCCGATAATAAAACTTTTTCATTTTCTAGAAAAACTACGGGAAATCAAAACATCAACTTCACTTAGCTTTTGTCGAGTCATTAATTGAAATAAAGCTTTTACGGCCCGGTTTTAGTATTGAAATAACCATTTTGTTGCTCGCTTATCTAGGGTAAAAAAATCAAATTTTTCATTAAAAATATTTTTAATTGTGCAAATACCAAAAATTTTTGCCACGCACGTGGAACCTTAATAATTTCAATTTTAAAGGAATAAATAAATCATTTATAGTTGGTTAGTGTAGCTACTTCGGATACTGACTAACTTATTAAATTTAATAGAGGATTATAGAGAACTTGCACATTCTTTTATTTCATAAATATGCTAAATTACTTAACAAATACGAACAAATAATTTCAAACGCAGCGTGACGTTACGTGTCACGCAATCGGAATTATCTACATTGACGATTAAACGAATAACGTTAATTTAATAGTTTAAAAAACTTATAAAGCAGTTATTTCGGTAAGGGATATGCAATGGATACTAGGGTAAGTTTTTATAAATGTTTTATGGTACCACTTTGTTAGAGTACCACCGTAAAAACTGTTGAAGATGTTATTTTATAATTTTAAAGTTGCAAAGTAGATACTACTAAGACTATTTTTTTCTTAATTCGACGGTGGCAGACATACACTTTTAGTTGGCAAAATAGGTAGAAAGAAATTTTAACCAGCGGGGACAAGGGGCAGAAGGGACAATTTGACTTTTGATACTTGATTTAAACAGCAACCTTTGTAGAAGCCTGTGGTTTTAATGTTGTTTTAATTGGCAACGAACGTGTACTTTGTCGTAAAAATCAATGACAATGAAATAAAAAACTTCAGGGTTGCAAAATAAAGCCGGGACATCGTTTTTGAAAGTTAAGAAAAAAATGCTTTTATATGCCTCAGGTTAGTTCAGGTTAGAGAAATATTGGGAGACTTGTGGACACTACCTTATGCCCAACCACTGCAAAAAGCAATTCTTCTCCATTCTCCATATTAAGACAGTTAAGTTCCCGGATTAAACTAGAGACAAGATCATATTTACTCAGTTTACAGTTTCCAATTGGCACATTTAAAGCCCTTAAATCTGATCCAAAGTACCGGTCATTAAAATATTAAACTTAAACGTTGTCATTTTCAAAATATATCTTTGTAGTTGCTAGTAAAAGTAGTAGTATGCACTTCTAATCGACAGAAGAGCACAATTTATGAGCGCATTTTATTACATAATCTCAAATTAGTTCGAATGCCATAATGGTTCAATAAAAGGCCTTGGAAATGTCCAGTGCTACCACTCGAGACTCCCAATCAATGATATCTTCTTAAGTTAAGTTGTTCTTTATTATTTCTATACAAAGATTATTGTGTGGACTTTTGCAAGAAATTCATACAGTGACAATTTCAAGCATTACAAGTTGCGGCAAATATTGTTAAATTATATTAAAGTATCCACATTTAAGAAAACTTTGCACCGCGTTCGTTGCCGTCAAGGAAAAATAATATATCTCTATACCTATTATTTTAAAATATAAAATTCCATTCACGCTTTGTATGATATATTTTTCTATTTATACCACTTTAAATCCGCCTTAATGGAAATTTTTATTTTGTCGTTTTTGTAACGACCCGCACTGAATACAAAATTTGTATATTGATACAATGTAAATGGTACAGGACGCAACGACATATCGGGCATTTATAATATTGTCATGCATAAAATCAAAGAATGGCATTTTTGTTTGCGGTGATATGAAGTTAAAATAGGTTATCCTGAGTAATGAGCAATTTAATTGTGATACTAGAGACCACAACTAATTAATTGTAATGTTAGAGCGTTCGTTGGAATTTGGTCAGTAAACCTTATATGATCTTATTCTATATTGTTGCCAACATTTCGACCTATATTAGGTCATCCTCAGGAATCAACAATTATATAACTCACATTGGATAAATAAATAAACATACAATATCAAGGATCAACATGGCATATAATTTTCTTAAATTTAATTGATAATTCTCAATAAATGCACCTACTTAAAGGTCAAACATTTTAAGAAAGATTGTACATTAAGTTCATTACAATACAGATTTGAAACTTATCACTACATGTTGGATAAAATTATTATTTTATAATTTAATTTCTCTCTTTTTTATTTTCCTTTAATAATAATTGCAACATTGTAGTAGTGGTGTTAGAAAACTAGTTCTAACAATTAGGGAGATTATTAAAAACAAAAATAATAAGTGACTCATGCAAGAATTCTTTCGGTACCCTTTATTTACATTACAGCCCATGTTTTGTATTTTCTCATCGGTCTACTAAAAGATTGTTTTTGATAGATTTCCAAAGTGATAAGCTTACTAAGTAAGACCGTGTCGCCGGCATGTACGTGACATTTCATAAATTTATAGAATTAGAAAGTATCTAATTTAAATCGGCAAAACAAACATTAATGCATGTGGCCATAAAAATGATTCATTGCTAGAAACACCCTAAGGTATTACCACCTTTCCTTTACAATATAGATAATAAATCCTCATTGGCCAGATCAAACGTCTAGCTGACGGATTTTGCCAATGGTGAATTGGGTGAGTGACGTCACGCGCTCTAATTGGTTGTCCTACTTTTTTTAATCAGAATCCTCTGGATTTGAGGTAGCAGGGTAGGTTCCGTAAAGTTAGTTAGTTTTAAACTCTTCGCCTGCACATAATCGCTTTATAGAAAAGTTTTTTCCAGTCTCTCTCGTGTGGTGACGGCATGTCCCGTAAAGTTAGTTAGTTTTCAAACTCTTCGCCTGTACAGTTAGTTTTAAACTCTTCGCCTGTACATAATCGCCTTATAGAAAAGTTTTCTCAAGTCTCTCTCGTGGGGTGACGGCAAGTCCCGTAAAGTTAGTTAGTTTCAAACTCTTCGCCTGTACAGTTAGTTTTAAACTCTTCGCCTGTACATATTCGCTTTATCGAGAAATTAGTTTTCAAGTCTCTCTCTCTCGTGTGGTGAGCCTTTCATCGTGTCTCTGTTTTTGAAGTTAACAATTTTCTCTTGTGAGGTGACGGCCGGTACCATTCGCCAATACATACACACTCTATCAAAGTCGTTCACCGTGTCTCTATTTTTGAACGTTGTTGATCACGTAGATCGCGGCATTTATTCACACTGCTTATGAAGTTAAAAGATGACGTAAAGTTGCTGTCTCCTCCGCAATCACTAGCTGGTATAAGAATGTAAATCTCAAGATCCTGAAACGATTGACTCCAAGTTGAGTAAAAGCTACGAAGAAGGTAGGATCAAACCATATTATTTGTTTTTACGATACAAGCAGCCTACAGAGCCTAATAAAGCGCTCAATAGACAATAATTTGTATGTTTCTGGTAATTAGGTACTGTTAGAAAGAAAAGAACTAGAATACAAGAAAAGGTCTTGTCCGGTAAAAAGAATCAGCGTCAGTAATCAAGGGATTTAAATAAATGTGTGCAAAAGCCATTGATAGAATGCAATCCGTGGAGGGAAATCATCAGAAGGAAGTGCTTGAACGCGTTGTCAAATAGTCACTAAGGATTTTCCAAACAGTCCCATTACTTACATTCAAAGTATTTGCAATTTCTCGAGTAGAAGTACCTCCTCTATTATGTCCAATACATTCTCTTCTGCTTCTACAGTTCTTACTGTCATTTACCTTCTTGGTCCCCCACTTCGTTTCAATGTGCCTATTTCATGAAGGCGGTACTAAATTACCATTAGCAAGTCTGTAAATGAAATGCATGTCAACTGTTCGCAGATAGCCTCTGCGAACAGTTTAATGACAACCCGACTACTGATCCTGAGAGGGATGCACGGGTCTACAGAATAATGCGAATTTATAAGTCTATCGAGCACCCCATACAGAATATCCGCAATATTCATATGGATGAAGTAAAAAACGTTTTTAAATTCACTAAACCTAAAAAGGCTCCGGGCTTCGACGGTACAAAGATTAAAGCGTTAAAGAACTTGCCCGACAACGTGATATCGGATGTAGTATACATTGCACCAGGCGCGGTCATACGGGGGGGGCCATGGGGGCCATGGCCCCCCCCTTGGCGTCGATTTACATTATAAAAGCCCTGCCTCCATAAATTGAAATCGTGTCAAACCCTTAATTTTTTAAAAATATTAATAAAAATAATTAAGTAAGTAGGTATAATATACATAATATAGGTATCTATAATTTTCTTAAAATTTACTTAGCCGTTTTTTGCGTATTTTTCCTACTTGAAAACCAAGAATCATCAACAAAAAAGGGCGTGGCACCCAAAAATTTTTCGCCTGCGGCGCTAAGACTTTTCCTGCCGCCGCCTCTCTAAATTGGCATGAACCGCCACTGCATGGCCCCCCCCCTCAAAATGTTGATATGACCGCCCCTGCATTGCACAGGCTATTATCGAAGAAGGTCATTTTCCCCAGGTTTGGAAGAAAGCCAAAGTGGTTTTAATTCCAAAACCTAAACAAGATCAAACCTTGGTAGTCAGTTACAGGCCCATTAGCCTATTGTCGTGTCTTGGCAAGGTTGTTGAGAAACTTATACTTCATCGTATTAACGATTTCGTACTAGACAACAACATTTTACCACCAGAGCAGTTCGGTTTTCGATCTGCTCATTGCACGGTGCGCCAAACGACTAGACTGGCTTCTAATATACGAAGTGGCTTTAATAGACGATTCAGCACGGCAGCGGTCTTTTTCGACGTCAGCAAAGCGTTTGATAAGGTCTAGCACGACGGACTCATTTTAAAGTTGATAAGGTCAGGAATGCCTAACTACCTAATAAAGGTTATTCATTCTTTTTTGACGGACAGGATTTTCGCGGTTTCGTCAGATATCGACTGTGCGACTCGTCAGAGCCGAAGTACCGCAGGGATCCCCCCTTGCGCCGGTTCTGTACAATATCTATACCAGCGATATTCCCAAATTCACTCAAACGGAACTATATCTGTTTTCTGACGATACCGCGATCACCGCCACCGCCAAACAGCCAAGGTTGGTAGTCTCAAAGCTACAACGCCACATAAAAATTATCGAGGCGTGGCTAAATAAGTGAAAAATTCGCCTCAATGACGACAAAACCCAAGCGATCTACTTTTCGAGAGCAAATTACCCCAAACCAGATTGCAAGTCAGAAATATTAGACTAGACTGGTGTAATAATGGTAAATATCTGGGTCTGATAAGCGGCTGGCTTGAACAGATAATGTAGATCAACGCTTAAAAAAAGCGAATGGTCAACTTAGTGCCATCTACTCACTTACCAACAGTAGAAGTAGGTAGACTAAATTTACGTACAAAGACTTTGTCCTACAAGACAATTATTCGGTCCGTACTTACTTTTGGTGTTGCCACCTCTGCCGTCATAAGAAAAAACCACGTATACCACAAATTTTTCAAAACTGAGATATATCATTCATAGGACTTGAATAGGCTTTTTAAACAGGGTTACGAAGAAAAATCCGCGTATTTTATACTAATAGGACCGCCAGTCCCGCTTTAATCACACGTATTTGCACCCGCTGAATACCGAGTACTAAGCATAAACTATGTATACATCTAAAACTAAGAAATAACCGCGTAAAAACATAGCGCTTACGCGGTTGTTTCTTAGCAAATCTAAGTATACGTAGTTATTGCTTAGCGTTAGACATATCCGCGGGTTTTTCCTGTTAAAGCTTGCAGATTAAGGCGCGATATACACACGTATTTTGTGTTTCACCACACTCGTACGTACCTACATAATATTAATTTTATTAAGAATCGCGGACGGTTTTTAGTAAATTTAGCATTACATAATGCAGGAATTAAAAGAGAAAGTGTTGACTGGGGTATTAAGACAACCCAAAAGTATGTACCCTGTGAAGAAAATACCGATAGTGGTTTTCAAAGACATAAAACATCAAGTTTACCTATATTTACTGAAGACAACCACGAAATTGGATATATTTCATATGTCTTAAATGATGGTAAGCATTTTAATTGAATTATTTTATTATTTATTTAATATTTTTATTATTATTATTATTATTATTATTATTATTATTATTATTATTATTATTATTATTATTATTATTATTATTATTATTATTATTATTATTATTATTATTATTATTATTATTATTATTATTATTATTATTACTATTACTTATTATATTTTTTTGTATTATAGATTTTGACAAATCCAAGGAAAATTTTAAAGGAAATCTAAACTCAACCTCTGTGTTAAATATTGCTTTTACCAAACTTGAAAACGAAGACTGTGAAAAATGTGAAGAGTTTTCATTCCACAATGTCTCTCATACCAAACAGTCTTTGGATAATGAGTGTGAAATTGCAAACTTTGGAAAGTTCATTTACAATATGTGGAATACACTCTAATGGCTTACCAAAAAGGATGTTGAAAAAGCAAATAAACTGGAACCGAATCAGACAAATTTTTTAGCAGTTTCGGATGATCTGCAAAAGGTAATTATGTTACCTTGAATAGATATGTTTAAAAGAGCCCTCTTTCAACAAAGAATTAGTGTTTACAATGAAAGTTTTGTTCCTCTTGGGTCACAGAAAAAACATTTTCCATTAGCAGTTCTTTGGCATGAAGGGATTGCAGTAAGAAAACAAGAAGAAATTATGAGTACTTTTCGTACTTTCTTAAAATCTAATAGAGACGTCCAACAGATTATAATTTGGGCAGATAACTGTACGAGTCAAAACAAAAATTGGACTTTTATAACGTCTTCAATTTTTCTTGTTAATAGTCCTGAATTTGGCACAGAAAATGTTCATTTGAAGTATATTGAACCCGGACATAGTTATATGTCGGCTGATAGTTTTCACCATCAGGTAGAATTAAGCCTTAAAAACAAAAAAAAAACCTATGACTTTAAGGAATTTACTGAGGCGGTCCAAAGCTCAAATAAAAGTCACGCAACAGTTAAATGTATGGATATAAATGATATAGCGGATTGGAAAAACTGTTCTTCAATTACAAAAATAATTAAATTAAATCCCAGGCCATATTTGCGTGAAGTCTCAGAAATAATGTTTACGAAAGGAAAATTCTCATTTTCGTATATAACTTTTGCAAATGATTTATTTATTGAAGTAAGACGTTCTGCACGAAAAATATAAGAAAAATAATAACCTTATGCGACCCACTTTCCGTAGTACCCCATGTGGGATAGCCGAAGAAAAAAAGGAATCCCTATTAAAAAATTTGGGACCACTGATGCCAGACACCAGATTACCTTTTTGGCAAGATATGCCAATTTGTAACAATTAGTACCATAACCTTATTATTAATAACGTATCTTGTTAAACTTTTTTTTTATTTTAAAATGTGCCAAATATAATTTTTTACATATTATGTTTTTTTTTCTAAAATAGATACATATATAACTTAGTAGCTTTATATAAAAGAAAAAGTATGTACCTACCTATTTATTTACATTTTGCTAAGAAAAAACTACGTATAACCACAATATACGCAGTTATTCCCTAGGAAGCTGCTAGTACGTGCTTTTTCTTTAGTACAACAATTCATATTTTGCTGTCAATACGCCGTATTTTTCATTTTCTTTTTATAAAACAAATTCTATTTGCTTAACCATTAGATTATTGTAGCCATTTAATTATTTTTATACAATGCAACTTTGGTTAAAAAATCTGTTCACCTAAATCTAATATATATCCGTTTTATTAATAATATAAACTATTTCCCTCATTTTCTCGACATTATGATTTTGTTGTTTACGTGGTTCTTCTTTATGACGGCAGACCTGGTGTACCGTAAATAAGTCAACGTTTAGAAAATTTCCGACATTTCAAAATAAAGTGCTCCGAATTATGGCAAATGCTCCACGCTTTACGATGATTCATACTTTACATAATGACCTACAAATACCGACAATCACTGAACATATAGACAAACTAATTACTAACTAAACCATACAGAATACCGAGAGACTGGCTCACTCTTCCCCAGCTCCGGCCTCCGCCACCATAGTTTTTATCCAGCAATGGCCAGACTAACGATTTAAAAGTAACCTATTCCTCGCTGCCCCCCTCTCCTCCTCTACCTCAATAAAGTGTGAATTTAGAAATTTTAAATCAACCCCTCTGTTCAAGATCCGCCCAAAAGCAACTCTGTTTAAAAATTGGAATAAAGGTCGAGGACCGATTCAAGAAACGAACATGATCCTAAAAAAGAAATGCATGTCAGTCATCTCGGTATTCGTATAGCGATTCATGATAGAGTACTTTAAAAACAAATATTTAACTACTAAAGACAGAAAATACACGTCAAACAACAAACGTCAAACAAATTCGACACATACAAAATGATCAATTACGAGACGCATTCAAATGAAATCCACGTTGGAACTGAATTGCTTAAAAGATAACAATGCAATTTAAAAAAAAATCATACTCTGTAAGCCTAGTGAATTACACCATATTTTATTTCGACTATATTACTAATTTGAAAAATATCAAAATTGCTTTTGTCGAAAATTTTTCCCGCCCTTTATTTTCGAAACAAAGCGGCTTTTCAAGAATCACCCAAGGACAAAATATTCTTAGAATAGTCCACCTTTAATATTTGCCGTATGTTTAATAAACACCCTGTATATTTCATTTAACATAGTTCATATAGCTCGGAAGGAAAGTAAAATAAAACATTTTGATGCATAGCCATAGGGTGCATTAATCATAAATAGTGTACACTGTACACAAACAAATTGTATATATGCAAATGCACTCAACGTCACATACTTAATAGAAATAATGATGTAGGTATAGTTGAGCGGTTATACAGGGTGCTCTAGAAATTATAGAAGAACTGACAAAAGTGGTTATAAAAACAGTAAAATTTGTCACAATACGCCTTAGTAAAATGTTGCTTGCTAGTGGGATACGACCGAGATAAACCAAGTTTCACTCTTATTTTAAACGATTGACTGAATTTTTATGCCCTTGAAGCATGCAACCCCGTAAACTCACCATATTTCATTTTATTTTATTAACTTATATTTCAAGTGTTTTTTTAAATAAATGATCCAAATAAATAATATTAAATGCGGTTTACCTAAAATGATGTTCATATAAGATACCGTGTTTATGTTGTGCGGAAGTCACCTACAATGTCCAATAAAAAGATCGATTTTTTGCTATTTCTTAGTATAGTTCATGTGGTAGTTCCTCTACGATATTTTAAGTCAAGAAATGTTACATTTCTGTACGCATTTACTTTAGTTCTGCACGGAACGAGTATGATCATTCAATACATAACCCAATGCATAGAAACATTTTCTAATAAAATTGAAAATAAATATTTACCATTAAAAATATTATACGTCACTAGTCTTGGATTCACATGCATTTTAAATTGTTTAATAACGATGCAGCTTTTTTGTAAGAATGATAAATTAGTCATGCTTACGAGGTCTTTGCAGTTAATTCACCAGCACAACCAAAAATGGAAGATATCAAAAATCAGTATTGTAGCCATTTCACTTCTGTGTCTTAGTACCATCGTAAAAACCATTTATATCGTTCCGAATACAGAAAAGGAAGAAATAATAGGAGCAATATGGTTAACTATCCTAACAATGCGATCCGAAGCAACACTCTGTGTGACGTTTGTTCTAGTTCGGGAAACGACTCGACAATTACAAATTCTTAATGACGATCTGAAAGTTTGTACAGATATCATGCAAATTGTAAGAGCAAAGTATAGATTCAACGTCCTATACAATGTAGTATCTTATACAAACAGTTTATTTGGTTCAATTCTCGCTTTGGTGGTTTTTGAATCTATCATTTCCGTTTTGGAAAATGTAGTTGCTGTTTTGTCTGGCCCCTCCTATGGCCACTTTAATTACGCGATCATATGGACAGTAAGTATATAGAAAATTATACAGAATGTTACTGAATATTACGTATATATTTAAGGGAGTGATAGTGGTTGTCAAAATAGGAAAAAAATATTTTTTCTACTGACGTTTTATATTAACCCCTTTTTGATTGTCGTTTTGATTTGTAAATAACCTCCACGCTGTGCCTAAAAGTAATTATTTACAATTAAAAACTAAACACACACTATAATTTTACACCTATTGATTATAAATATTAAAAGTACTTATATTATTAAAATTAATGCTTGGGTAACCTAAAACGGTACGTTGAGATATTTCTCTTTGTAAAATAGATGAGGAATTTAAACTAGAAATAGAAAATGAATCTGCAACAGCAATATCAATTAAACCCATGCCGCTAGTAGAGCTGGCAGAACATTCTGATTCATTAGATTTAACACGTTTGTTGTTAGCGTCCAAAGATTTTTCATCAAGAATTTTTTCGGAACTTTTTCTTTTGTTTTCTAAAGAATCGTCTATATACCCCTCAGCCACGGCATTTGACCGCCAACCTCCATGTCGCTTTAGCATCAATATATCCGCTCCAGAGTCCGCTAAAAAGTTGCTAAAGATCTTCGAAAGCAGTGGCCTGTATATTCATTTGCCTCCAGAAGTCCCAAGAACTCAGCAATTTTCTTTGGTGTTGCTCCAATGGTATTAATGCCCATGCACTGGAAGTCTGGAACATTTGAAGTTTCTGTACGTGATAAAAAATCTTTCATGGGTTATGTGTGCTGGACGTAATTGGGCGTACTTTCGGATAATATTCAAGAAGTTGTTGCCGTCAATAGAACCTTCGTAATAACAAAGCTTCTTGCAACATTTGTTTTAGGGTTTGGAATGGTTATTTTAATTAAAGACTCCGAAATTTCGATATTATTCATCTCTAAATATGTGAGTTCTTCTCTGCGACATGCTCCAGAGATTCCCACAATAAGAATGACTTTGTCCAATAAATAGTTCTTATCGTCTGCTTCTTTGACAAATCTTTATATTTGTTCCTTGAAAAAAACTTTCGACTTTTTGGGCTTATACCCCGTAGATTTCCTTTTCAAAAATGCGATTAGGTTTGTAAATGAATTTATATCAACATTTTTATTTAAATAAACCATCGTTCGAAGCATTGAGTAAGTAATCCACAAAGTTGATGGCTTATAGGCATCGGATAATCGTGAAAAATATGCCAAAACGACTTTTTCTGATAAGTTTTTTACCTTTTTTTTTCACACCAGAATTTTTCGTATGTGCCCTCATACAAACTCCTTGATTTTTGAGGAACAAGGTTCACCATTGCCTCATTTGCGGCATTTTCAATGTCTGAGTCTTCTAAATCACTCATTTTTCACTTAACATTTGCCGCAGTCTTTAACAAAAAAATTCGAAAGAATTCTTTCGAATTTTTTTGTCAAGTGTCAATTTTTTTGACATGGAAGGTGTAAATGGAACACAGGTAATAAAATGTTTGGTAAAATAAATTAAGTTTTTTTTATTATAAAACGCCTGTAGAAAAAATATTGTATACCATTCGTTACGAAACAATGTCTTTTAGTCATTCTGACCTGTTGTCCAACTCGGCTTTGCCTCGTAGGACAATTTTCACGTCGCGTTCCCAAAAGACCCTTATTTCGTAACTTGTTGTATAAATAGCTATATCAATTCCGAAATGCAGTTTTCAAATTCGATCGAATTTAACTGAAATTGCAAATTATTACAATTTTACAATACACTCAATAGTAAGAGAATACTACTTGACAAGAAGACAATTTTACAATAATAACAATTTTTTCAAAATGCGAATTTTTTGGTCCATAACACCTATTGTAAAGTCCATCCGTGGACATATTCTATATTATGGTTCTATATTAAAAATTTGAAGAGAAATAAAAAATCTGGTGATTGTGTCAATAGTGCCCTGGTGGTGACTAATATAAAAAAACAATACTCATAAAGTTTTAAATTTTACTATAGAGTAAGCTCTTGCTAACGAGACAAAGTATGTTAAATTTGGTTAAGGCAAACCGGAGTTATGAGTATTTCTGTCAACTCTTTTGCCTTCCTCCTTCTACCCAAAGTCTACTTTGTGAGTTAGAGCAAAACGTATGAAAGTAAAGTTATTCCGATAGGTACTCCGAAGAACAAAATACATGATTTATTACATTTCTTTGTTTAGCACATTATCGATAAAAATTCGATTATCCTCTTATTAGTCATAGGTTGCACTTCCTCTGGTGGTCAATTTAGAAACTTTCCAGAAATTTCTTTTGATCGACTTTGTAATACATTTTTTTTCTTAAAAACTGTATGATAAATGATTCCTGAGATATGGCCACTGTTTACTAATATTTGGCCACCCAGTACAAATAACCTATCTTTTAGGGTGCCATTTTCAGCTTAGCACTAGCTGGAAAACAACTCGTATCTAGTGCAGAGAAAACCATAATTATAAGTAATTACTTATCACAAGAAGATAATGCAGTCTCCATTCAAGGAAATAAGAAACAAATCAAATACCAAATTAATCTTGTTGGCCAACAGGCGCATCACAGAAAAGTCCAACTTAGTGCCGCTGGTTTCTTTCCGATTGATCATTCGACGATTCTTTTTATTTTTAATAATGTTTGTACTTATTTAATTGTTATATATCAGTTATTACTGAATACACGAATGTAAACAGTCAGCTTTTGAGTTTAGAATCGAAAGTTACGATCTGAGACAGTGAAACTAGTTTAATGCAATGTGTAATGTAAGCAGTTCTTTTTTTATATCCGTGCAAATAATAAAGTACAGCACAAACGACTAAAACAAGAAGTATTTATTTCTTTACTTGTTATTAAATGTTTTTTTTTTCTGTTTGCACATTATTTTAATCGCCCTCTTGTTCTCCTTTATTACATTTAATGAAACTACATAAATGTACAGTTTTAATAACAACATTAACGACAGGGCTTATTTTTAAACATGAACCACCCTAAATATTCTTTGATTTTGAGGGGAACAAAATTTGACAAATGACAGGTCAATCTTAATTTTGAGGAAAAAGTTTAATTTCACATTTGATAAAAATTTAACTATTGCCCTCCACACCTTTAGCCAACCTCACTTTAAAAGGTCATACGGTATCTACTATAGTATGGTGCTTAATACGAGAGAGTAATAAATCATCATTAAACTATAAACCCCAGTGGCCAGTGGTCTTCGCCGTATTCCATAGGTGTAGTCCAATTATTATTTCATATAACATTCAGAGTTGCAAAAATAGTAAAAATGTGTTCGAATATGACTGTAGTCAGATAGTCAACAATATACCGACTTGTGCACGAGGATAAACGCGGCCCCATCAGGTCAACAAAGAGCTGTACAGGAAGAAAAGAAATTGTAATAAATGAGGATGAAAAGACTGCCATCAGAAGAATTATACACTCGTTTTACTTAAAAAAAGAAATACCTACCTTGGAGAAAATAATGTCTGAAATAAAAAAAGATGATTTCATTCCAACCATCGGTAAGAAGAAACTATGGAAAACTTTGAAGGAAATGAATTTTTGTTGTGAAAAGATTCAAAGCAGAAAATTATTTTTAATAGAGGAAGACGAAATCATCTGCTGGCGACGACGATATTTGACGGCAGTTAGACAGTTTCGAAGGGAAAATAGGAATATCTATTATATGGACGAAACTTGGTTAAATGAAGGATATACCGTTGGTAAAATATGGCAGGATAAACATATAAAAAGCGCGAGGTAAGCTTTCATGGAAGGATGATCCACTGGAATAAAAGCACCCTCGGGAAAGGTAAAAGATTAATATATACTTAAATCGATAGCAAAAATGGATTTGTCGATGGCGGCTTACTAACATTTGAATCAAAACGGACTGGAGACTATCATGAAGACATGAACGCTGATGTATTTGAAGAATACATCCAGCAAATGCTAGATCTTATTTCTCCTGGGTCTGTTATAGTCATGGATAATGCCAGCTGCCACTCAAGAAAATCCGTGAAATACCAACGTCTTCTTGAAATGAAAAATGGCATCATTCATTCTTCTTCTTCTTTCAGCAACCCTTCACAGTCCACTCCTGGACATAGGTCTCCCCTATATTTTTCCATGTTTCTTTGTCCTGTGCAAGTTGATGCCATCTGTTCCCCACCTTGTTTTAAATATCGTAGAGCCAACGTAACTGTGGTCTGCCAACGTTGCGTTTGTGTAAGCGAGGCCTCCATTGAATGATGCGTCTTGACCATCTCAAGTCGTCCTGTCGGGCAACGTGCCCTATCCAGCTCCATTTCAAGTGCGTGTTATGACGTCTTCGACTTTAGTTCTTTGTCTGATATTCTCGTTTGTAATGCGGTCCCTAAGACCTATTCCTAATATGATCCGTTCTATGGCTCTTTGAGTGGTCCTAAGTTTGTTAGCCGATTTAACAGTGAGTGTCATGGTTTCCATTTCGTATGCCATCACGGGCAATAAGCAGGTATTGCAGACCTTTCTTTTTAAATTAATTGGAATAGTTTGATTTCTCAAAACATGTGATAGTTTACCCGTGGCTGCCTATGTCAATCGGACACGTCTGTTTATTTCGGCGGTTTGATTTTCTTTGCCTAATTTAATGCAATGTCCCAAATATACATATTCTTCGACGTTATCAACGATTTGGTCTCCTATGTATATTGTCAGATGTCATGACTTTTATTTTATCCAAATTCATGGTTAATCCTATTTTTGCGGATTCTGTTTGAAGTTCTTCCAACATCTCTTGTAATTCCATTAAATTTTGGCTAAAGAGCACTATATTATCCGCAAAACGCAGATGGCTCAGATGCTTGCCGTCAATTTCGATGCCTTTCTTATTCCAGTCTAGAGTTTTAAAAACGTCTTCCAGTGCAAGTGTGAACAGCTTTGGGGTTAGGTGTCCCCTTGTCTTACCCCTCTTATTATCTGAATTTGGTTTGTTTCTATTTCTTCCGTGATTTTAACAGCGATTGTCGCATTTTCATATTATGTGTTTAAGAAGCTGCCTATAACGAGAGTCGATTCTTGCATTGTGTATTGCCTTAAAAATAGCCCACAATTCCACGGAGTCAAACGCTTTGTTATAGTCAACAAATGCGAGGTATAGTGGTTCGTTGTACTCGTTGCACTTTTCTATTAGCGTGCGGACGGATTGTATGTGTTCTATTGTGCTATGACCTTTACGGAAGCCAGCCTGTTCCGAGGGCTGATAGGCATCTAATCTGGTTGTAAGTCTATTTGTTACAATTTTTGTCAGAAGTTTGTACGGGTGGGGGAGTAAGCTAATAGGCCGATAGTTATCAATTCTTAACTTATCACCCTTTTGGTACAGCAAAATCACCTGGGAATTTTGCCATGTTTGGGATATTACGCCTTCTGTCAGACATTTATTAAGAAGAATTTTCATCGTTTCTATAGTAGTGCTTCCGCCAAGTTTTATCATTTCCGATGTAATTCCATCTTCCCCTGGTGCTTTACCGTTTTTTATTTGAGACAATGCTAGTTCTACTTCTTGTATGGTGATGTCAGATAAATCCTCGAAACCCACATTGAGAATCGTTTCATCAATTGTGATAGATCATTCATTGGCTTATTGTAAATAAGAAGCCATTTCATAAAAATATACTGAAAAAGGAGCTACTGGAGATTGTAAAGTTAAATAAACCTCTTTGTACGAAAGTTGTTGTCGACGAAATCGCTTCAAAACGAAATATAGCAGTGCTTCGCCTTTCACCATATCACTATGAATTAAACCCCATAGAATTGGTGTGGGCGCAAGTAAAAGGGTTTCTAGCAAGGCATAACACCACTTTTAAAATGAGAGACGCTGCAAGAGGGAATGAAGACAGTGGATTGTGAAAAATGGAGTAAGTGCATCGAACATGTGATTGAAATAGAAAAAAGAATGTGGGAAGCTGATGACATGCTAGAAAACACTGAAGAGTCCCTTATTATTGCTCTGGACCCCAATGACGATAGTTCATCGGACTACTCGGAACATGATGACTAAAATTTAAAAATTAAGTTTTATTGTACACAGTAGATTTTTTTATAAATATTAATATTTATTCCAATTTACCTATTTTCATATTATTCTTTACATCTACATAAGTTTTTATCTACTTAATGTTAGAATAATTAATATCTCAGTTATCTGCCTATAATATAATATGAAATAATATATAATAAACTACCTGGGATAACGCCGTTGTCACATAATTTTATTCAGGTTTACCAAACTCGATTCTTTTCTATATGCAAACTAGGGTTACCCCAATTTAGGGCCAATTCGGGGGGTGTAGGTCTGAAATACGGAATTTTTAAAAACAATCATTGCAATTTACCTGAAATTTACAATGCAACCTTTAAGTATATTTTATTACTCCCTGACCAGTGGCGGCTCTTATATAGGAGCACTTGAGCACGTGCCTCCCTAAGATTCAGTCCCACATCGACAAATATTCAATATAAATTACATATTTAGTTTACAATAAAATGTCTTTTACAAAGCAATTCTAACATGATTTTATAAGCTCCCTAACCAATTATCGTTTCGCTAACTAAATATTTTGTAGCAGGTCTCTAATCCCGAATGCTTATCGCAGGAAAAATGTGCTCCGTGGCTATCGCTACTTGATATGGACGGTTCGCTTCCCGTAATAAATGCACCTTGTCGTCCCCATCCCTTTTTAGCGCACGGCTCTAAATGGGCTTTCATTCCTCTCAAATGAGCACGCTTTTGCTGTGCTGCATGCCGCTGCCTTGTTTTCGGATGGCTTTTGAGAGATCGTTTTATACGTTTTGCTGATCCGTGTAGCGCGGTAAAGCCCTCCATAAGCGTGTATGTCGTGCATTGTTGCCAGACCTTCTGTTTTAACAGGAGATCTTCTGCTTTTGCCCTCAGTCCTGTTATTCTTTTACTTCTATTGTGCTAATGAAGCTACATAATGCATAAATGTATACAAAAATATCAGAACTAAGAATAAAAACATTTTTAAGGAGTACTATGGATCAAGAGAGACTTTCTGCCCTGGCAATGTTGTCGATAGAGAAAAAAATGTTGCAGGATATTCCTTACTTAATGACTTAGTTACTGAGAAATTTGCTAAACTTTAAGACAGAAGAATGCATTTTTTGTTTAGACACTGTGTTTAATCAGTTCTGTTTTTTAAAAATATTTTTAGTTTTTTTATGTTGTCGTTGTTGACTTTTCTAGTTACTGCTTCCCAAGTATGCTGTATATTGGTAAGTTTTCAATTTAAATTTATATTTTGTTTTATTAACATATCTACGTACAAAAAGAACATAAAAAATTAGGAAAGGTTTTTACTCGTAAATTTGACACTTAACCACGGCAGATTGTTATATCTGCCGTGACTTAACTACACAATATCTTGTGGTTGGAACGAAGGGGTGAAATAAAAGAAAGGGGTAGTGGTGGGCGGAGATATGCGCAAATTGTTCGTTATTTTTTTTGCCATGCTTGATGCTGGTGAACCTCCACAAACTTCCGTCACGAGCCGCCACTGTTCCTGACATTAAGCAACAAAGTATAAACCATAAGCATTTAGGATACAGTAAAGGTTAATAAAAAGCACAATTTAAAAACAATATACATTTATTTTATGTTTACATAGTTTATGCACTAAACGCAATTCATCTTTAGGAAAAATACAAAAAGTGGTAAATAAGTAGTATAAACCTCTCAAAATCTAAAGCATATGTATATGAAAAACCTATAAAATATTACACAAATCGTTAAGTGAACAGTTCACCAGAATTACTGCCATAGTGCCATTTGGATAACCAATATTAAGTACTAATTATTTCGATAATTGTTAAAATACAGTTTGTTTTAATTGAAAATGTGGCTTCTTGTTGTACAGGGTGGCCAACTAAGAATCTATCCATCGTAGAGGCTTGCGGCAAAAAAATTATTACTAAAACGGCCAAGAGAAAAACCTGGAAAATATTTTCAACTTTCTGAAATGGCCGCTAGGGGGCGTAACTGCAATCTTGAATCTAAAAAAGTGATGTTTCTGTAAATTCCGCTATATTAACCTAATAAAAAAAATCCTGACCTTTAAAGTCGAGGATAATCTGAACCCTTTTTGTTTGACACTTTTTGCAGTATCTCTAAAAATAAAGTGGTGGGGGGGTATTCAAACGTTTCCGTAAATAACATCCTGTATCGTCGAAACGGCTAAGCCGATTTGAACAAACTTGGGCTTGTTAAAAGGAGCTATTCTTGGGCTATAAACATCATTATATTTGAAGTTTTGTAAGTTTCACATATTGCCGCTAGAGGGCTTTCTTCGACATTCCAACAGAAATGGTTAATTGTCTCAACAAAATAAAATGCATTGGTATGATTTTTTTTTTCATTAAAAAGTAGCTAAATGATGCCTAAACTAGCTCGCCAAAACCGCATCTCGATACCTTGTTCCTAACCCAAAATATCGGCAATAGAAAATCCCTTAAATTTTCATTTTATTGTAACTATATTTTTCTGGAATTCTTTCTATTATGTAAGTTGTGGCCCTAAAAAGGACCGATTTATAAAATGAAGATTTTTAATACCCCCGCAAATGCTCGAAATGCTGACCATCACGTTCTATGCACAAAAAAGACAAATAATAGAAGCAGGCCATGGAAACAAAACAAATACCTAATCAAAACATAAATAATCCAAATTGTCAATAGTTGTCAAAGTTTTGCGTTACTTTGAGTAATTTTTGTGTTTACAAAATGCATTTTACGAATGATGAAGCTGTTAATATGCTTGCGGTTTATTTTGAATGTCTTCAGAATGCCGCAGTAGCTAAAAGAGTTTACGCCGTTCGATATCCAAATCGGCGTCCTTGCGATGTGAGAGTTTTTCCCCGATTAGTGGCGAGTTTACGAGCCAATGGTTGTTTTCGGCCTAAGATTCAACGGCAAAGAATTGGAAGAACACAAGAAAATATTAACTACGTACTGGGGTATATTGAAGGAAATCCTCATGTTGGCACAAGAGCATTATCCCTTGAGTTGGACATATCATGAACGACGGTTCAAAATATTTTGAAGGACCATAGGTAAGTTCTAGTGGCCATCAAAGTTAGGTATTCGTTTAAACTTTTTTTAATTACTTTTAGAATGCACCCATATCATGTCGTTTTGCATCAGGCCTTGAAAGAGGAAGATTTTGATCGGAGGTTGGACTATTGCCATTGGATGTTAGGTATGATACGCCAAAATAGAGAATTTTTATTTCAAATTCTTTGGACCGATGAAGCCACCTTTAGTAGTGACGGGAGAGTAAATCTACATAATATGCACTATTAGTCTGCAAAAAATCCGCATTGGTTGCGTGAAGTTCAGCACCAAGGACGTTGGAGTTTAAATGTGTGGTGTGGCATACTGGAAGGCAGAATTATTGGGCCATATTTTTTTGAGCAATCTCTAAATGGCAATGTCTTTCTTGACTTTTTGGCCAATCAATTACCGTTGTTGTTGGAAGATGTGCCTTTGGAAACAAGGCAAAACTTGTTTTTGCAGTTGGATAATTGCCCAGCATATTTTGCCGTTAATGTGCGAGAGCATATTAATGCAGTATTTCAACAGCGGTGGATTGGAAGAGAAAGTCTGGTTCCATGGCCTCGGCGATCACCAGACCTAACTTGCCCGGATTTTTATTTATGGGGGCGGTTAAAGGACATCGTGTTTCAGACTCAACCTACGACCAGAGAAGATTTGAAAAACCGGATTCGTAATGCAATACGTAACATACCGAGAGCCGAAATTGAAAGTGCAGTTTTGTCTACCCATGAGAGGCTTCAGCAATGCATAGAAAGTGATGGTCAGCATTTCGAGCATTTGCGTGGGCATTAAAAATCTTCCTTTTATAAATCGGTCCTTTTTAGGGCCACAACTTACATAATAGAAAGAATTCCAGAAAAATATAGTTACAATAAAATGAAAATTTAAGGGATTTTCGTATAAAATTTTCTATTGCCGATATTTTGGGTTAGGAACAAGATATCGAGATGCGGTTTTCGCGAGCTAGTTTAGGCATCATTTAGCTACTTTCTCAGGAAATAAAATCATACCAATGCATTTTATTTTGTTGAGAAAATTAACCATTTCTGTTGGAATGTCGAAAAAAACCCTCTAGCGGCGATATGTGAAACTTACAAAACTTCAAATATAATGATGTTGTAACCCAAGAATAGCTCCTTTTAACGAGCCCACTTTTGTTCAAATCGGCTTAGCCGTTTCGAAGATACAGGATGTTATTTACGGAAACGTTTGAATACCCCCCACCACTTCATTTTTAGAGATACTGCAAAAAGTGTCAAACAAAAAAGGTTGAGATTATCGTTGACTTTGAAGATCAGGATTTTCTTTATTAGGTTAATATAGCGGAATTTACAGAAACATCACTTTTTTAGATTGAAGATTGCAGTTACGCCTCCTAGCGGCCATTTCAGAAACTTGAAAATATTTTCCAGGTTTTTCTCTTAGCCGTTTTAGTAATAATTTTTTTTGCCGCAAGCCTCTACAATGGATAGTTTCCCAGATACAGTACCTCGCATTCTTAGTTGGCCACCCTGTACAATAAATAATTTAAAGCACTTTTTTAAAAAAAATATTTTTATGTCCAACTAACAAAAATCTGCTCCTGGAATGCATATCATATTGTTTATAATATGTAGGTACTTTATACTCTGTCCTATAATTTAAACAAGGAAATTGTAGTAAAAGTAAAAATTAATTACAATTAATTTGTATATAAAATATTATTAATATAAATGATGATTAAGCACCAAGAACGATAGTTTTAATTATTGGTATAAATAGATTTTATCTTATATTCTAGTGGAAGATATACATTAAGAAGATACGAGAGTGGTCGATAAGTAACTTGGTTCACATAAAATAAAGGCTGTTTTAAAATCCACTACAAACAACTGGATTTAGCCTATTTTGGCTTTGATATTAATTTTTTTCTAACTTACTTGGGTATATAACTTTTTTTTACTATTAGTAGGTCGACAAATTTTTTGTACTTGGTTTAGTCCATCTTAACACCAAAAACGATTATTTGAGGGGATTATATCCAACAAAATAACGTAAAATAAAAGTCTTAGATTTTGTCTTTCTCATCCAACCAAGTTTCTTATCGAACAATGATTGACACAATTGTTAGTCATGGCGCTCAAAGTTTAAAAGTCTAAACTTGGCACAAAAATAGAAGTAATTTCTTGCACGCAAAAATAAATATTATTTATTATATACAAAAATGGTACACTGGTAAAATATTTCTTTAGATACACCGTTGTATTTACAGACTGCCTTTAAACTAAATTTATTAAATTCCCCTTTAAACCCAATTGCAGACAACCACTATTGAAATTGCATTGTTAGCGCCTTTAAGTTTTGTAGGAATTCCTGTTTTATTTTGTTTTTTTGTTGGTGGGTTTGTTGCTAGTTTAAACAATATCAATATTACATTAAAGGAATAGTTTTTAAGGCAATCAGAAAAACAAGGAAATATCTCAAAACCAACATAACAGAGTGCTTATTAATAAATGGTTAGAAATTCAGGATTCGGTTCATTCTTCAATTTAAAGTGTCGCAGACGAGACTCTACAATCTACATGAAAAATTTAAAACGTTCATATTTTCCGACGTAGAAAACTACCTAATAGTAAATTTAGGTGAAATCGTTTATTTTCCAACGCCTTTTAAAAAAATCAAGGAAGAACTTTGTATCAGTATCCGCATTTGTATCTCAGTTATTGTGAACCTTTGGATCAATGGTCCGTCAGATAGCTTCACCTACGATGCACGAAAAAAACGAGGGATTAACAAATGGGACTTTCACCATAAAAGCATATTTTCATAGAAAATGGAAATTGACAACACTCTACATTGCACGAGACCAAAGATATAGGCAAAAAACTGAAAAAAAAAACAATACAAAATTTTTAAATTTAAACCCTCATATCTTTTTTTAAATCGATATTTCTAGTTAAATTATCTTTCGCTACTATTTATTGGAAAAATGTGGTAAATAATTCTCAAGTGTTAGGTAAAAGGGACTTAAGTCATCATTTTGTCAAATTTAGTTAAATAAAGTACTTATCTCAGAATTTTAAACTCTCGCGATTGGTATTAACGACTTAAGTCAAGCGGTTACCACTGAGGCGTAAGAAAATGGTACATAGGCATTAAGTCACTAAATCTTGAATAGCGTTTGGTATTAACGCCTCAAGTTGACTTAAGTCCTTCGAACCGAAATTTATGTAATAGGAAAATATCTTAAGTCAACTTAAGTCTTTGGTACCTAACTTATTAAATTTATTATTTAAGAAATATACCCTACTTAAGTCTTTAATATCAAGTTCTGACAGTCAATCGTACTGTTAGCAGTTCGTACACGTGTTGCGGTAGTTTATTTAAGTTAATTTATATTAAAATGAGTGACAGAAGCAAATATATTTTGCAATTAGCAAGAGGAAGTTGTAGTAAAGGTAAATATTATGTTTATTATTGCAATAACATATTCTTAAATAAATAAAACCAAACATAACCTAACTTTTAACGATTGCTTTAAATTTCGCAGTTCCACCGAGCTCGAGTGCTTCAAAACATAAAAATGGTATGGAAAAAAAGACTGTAGTAAATCTAACACCTTTCTTGCCAGCTCCAACACTACCACCAGATTTTTTAAATATTATGGACATTGATGATAGTTGTTATTCGTCGCATTTAACAGTAGAAACTAATAATGGTAAGCACTTTAATGAATGTTATTATTGTTATTGATAAATGCATTATTCCGTATAAACATCTTCTTCGCGGGTGTCTGTCCAGTGGCGTATTTAGGGGGTCCAGGGGGTCTGGATGTAGTATAATAGTAGGAAAATGTTTTAAAATCCTACATTTCTACTTTTTTTTTGCAATTCGATTTTTTAAAATATAATTTAAAACGTTTGTCCTTGACAAATACAAAAATTTCATTATGTGGGGCGACAAATCTCAGCTCTAGAATGGCCCTCACTGTTTTTTAAATTTTCTAGATTTGACCGATTTTTCCCCTACAAATAGTAAAAGTTCCGAGGAAATTAGTACTGAAGTCATAAATTCGACAACGTCATTGACAACTTCACAATGGGCACATGTTTTGAATTCAGATGATAGTTGCGCAGATAAGGATTATTTACCTGAAGAAGGTGAATCTGACAGTAGTGACGATGATACTAATTTATTATTGCTGCAAAGAAGAATTATGTCCTCGAAAAATGTCCTTTCTGTCAGAAATCAGGATTGTAAGTTAAAACTTCTTCCCCCTTTCTTGTGCATTTTTTATTATTATTTTTATTTTAGCAACAACAGCAAAACAGATATTACCAGGTACTGACATAGCTGGTCCTAGTCGGTCATCTCCAGTTCACAAAGAGAAAACAAAAGATCATGTCGAAAAGCCTTTAAAGAAATGGTCACGAGCTATAAGAAAAGAAAGGACTGCAAAAATTAATACTGGAAAAAGTTATGTAAATGTGAACGGTAAGTTGGTTACTGCAAGACAGATGAAGGACTTAAAACAATGTAGAAAAAAATGCGTACTATTCCTAAGTGATGACGTTCGAAAACAAATTTTTGATGAGTATTGGTCACTAGGTTCCCATGACAAAGGGTAACATTTATAGCAAATCTCATTAATTCCAAAGAAGTAAAAGTTTCTCGCAAAAGAAAGCGAGACAGCTCAAAAACCAGAGACGTAACTTATGAATATTTCCTTGAAGTTAAAGGAAAACGAGTCCCTGTATGCAAAGATTGTTTTTGCAGAACCATAGACGAAAAAGAAAAATTTATAAAAAATATTCTAAAAAATAAGATGAAAAGCATTTCTGGTATACCTTTGGACGATCAACGGGGAAAAACAACTTCTGTGAATAAAAAATCAGAACAAGAATTGAATGAAGTGCGAGCACATATTACATCATTTCCCTCGCATGAAAGTCACTACACAAGACGTGTAAATGATAAAAAATATCTCCCATCTCATCTTAATTTGCGGATTATGTATGATCTCTATAAGGAAGGACGGGAAACCCCGGTTGGCCGAACCATATATGAGAGAGAATTTCATAACATGAAGCTTTCATTCAAAAAAACTTACGTTGATACTTGCTATAAATGTGACACTTTCAACATGCAAGTACAAATTGCCTCTAGGTCAGGTAATGATAATGAAAAACTTGATGCTGAAAGAAAGCTCCACCTACATCAAGACCAAGCCAATGCAGCATATGAAGCGAAAAAAAAAGACAAAGAAGATAGTAGAACCAACCCCCAAAAGAAGTGTTTTAGTTTCGATCTCCAACAATGTCTGCCGACACCCTTTATTGCCTCTTCGGTAGTATTCTACAAACGTCAATTATGGACCTATAATTTGACTATTCATGATAATGTTACTGGAGAATCAATACATTACATGTGGCACGAAGCTTTGGCTGCTAGAGGGGGAAATGAAATTGCTTCCTGCTTATACCGCCACCTCAAAAGTTTATCTAATGAAATAACTGAAGTAACTTTCTATTCAGATACGTGCGGGGGACAAAACAAAAATAGTCACGTTGCTGCCATGTTTATTAAAGTTCAAAGTGAAAATCCAAATCTAACGATAAACCATAAATTTTTAACATCTGGCCATACGCATATGGAATGTGATGTCGATCATTCTATGATAGAAAAGCAAAAAAAGAAAACGAAATTTCCTATTTACCATCCTCACGATTGGTATCAGTTGGTCAGGGCAACCGGCAAAAAAACTCAATTTAAGGTTCACGAGATGCAGCAAGAGGAATTTTTAGATTTTTCTGGTTTATTAAAATCAATACTGGTATGCAGAAAAAAAAACATATCAGGAGACCAATTCTCATGGCGTTCTGCACAATGGTTTCAGTATAAAGATAATGGTCTAGCTCATTACAAAAGCTCCTTAAGCAACTCTGAAGACTTTAAAGTTCTAAGCTTCTTAAGACGAGGAGGAAAGCACAGCTTAAAAAATTTCCCCATTAATGGAAAGTACAATAATGGTTTAATTCCAATATCTACGGCAAAAAAACGTGACTTGTGTTCGTTGCTTTCTCTAGTACCACCAGTCTTTCACGGGTTCTATAACAATTTGCCAACATCGTCTAATATTATAGATATTGATCCGGATCTAAGGGATGAAGGGAAGGATGAAGAAGAAATTTAAAAAGTATGCCATTAAATTTTTTTGTTACTTTTTAGTTAGTTGTTGTACAGTTATGTATCATTATTTGTTTTCCTACGCTAATAAACTGTGTTAGTATTAATAGGTGTTTTTTATTTGACTTAAGTCCCTTATAGAAAACATTATAAATACAGGTAAATGTTAATTAATTGGCCCCAAAGACTTAAGTCAGCAAAATCCAGGTGGTTACTAATTTTTTTACAAAATATTGTATTGGGGGCGGTAAGCCAGTTTACCGTGAATACTTATTAGAAATATTGGATTTTAAAAGTATGAATCAGATTTACAAACAACAATGCAATGTTAAACTTCATTTTCTGGAAAACTGTAGTTTCTGACTTAAGTCCCTTTTACCTAACACTTGAGATAAGAAAAATCGCAATATATTAAGAAATAATACAATTTTCAATACATTTTTAAGTTGAAGGACAGTAGGTAAGTGAGTTATAACGTAAAATTATTTTTGACTCTATAGGATGACTCAACAAAGAGGAACAAGAATTTTTTTTTTAATTAGAATACCCTGTATAATTTTGCACTTTTAAATTCCCCTCGATATTCCTCGTATCATGGCAAACGTAGTTTTTAATTATTTTGCAATGTTGCCAAATTATTTAAAAATATTCTGTTTTGGAAGAAAAAAACTTGGCACCTTAAAATTTGAAATATAATTGAATTAACTCAAGACATTTGAGACATTCTCCAGGGTATCAAAGATAAAGACTAATTCAAGACCTAAGACCCTCGGTATATTCCATATTTTGTACAGGGTGTGCTCTACACAGGTGTCTACTTTTCACATTTTAAAATTAATTTACTCTTTTTTTTTAAATGGAACGCCGTATTTTAATATTTTATCTTCTAGGGTTTTTTGCCCTCTACAACTTTTGTTAAAATGTTCATTAATACTTTTTGCTCATTATGGCGTAATATTTTTTTTTAATAAAAAGTCTGAGAGTATCTTTTCATACCTGGTTATGTTCTTGGTAAGCTGACGTGTTTGGAATTGTAATATTTTAAAATGGTATTTTTAACAAATATAAAGTTCTTTGTGACAAAGTAATTGGCATTATCCTAAGAGTATGGTATAGGTATTTACATGCAATTCGGCATCTGCGCGGAGTCACATCAGTACTCCAGTGACCCAAGAACTTGCGGTTTTTATAAAGAATCTCGACTTAGTGTAATACCAAAGACATTAGAACTATTAGACCAAATTGTTTACATTTTGATGTGGCAAATCATCATTCCCTCTTTATTATTCATCTCTGTCGCTCAAAATTTGACCTTAGCCGGCTTTATCTGTCTGTTAGAAATATTAGGGAAAAACTGTTTTTAAAAGATTGAGTTAGTAATTGCAGTAACGCCCAGAACCTAACATACAAAAAAGCTAAGGTGTGCGTATCAAATTATGCATTCATGCTTGCAATGTTATGCGAATATTTTATCGAAAACTGTTAAAAACCTTAAAAGTATTGAAATTATTATTATATATATCAGGCACTACGGCAACATTGTACTACGATTTTACAACCGGAGAGATTCTTTGAATGACTGTAGCGATTGCGATGTTGCCAGTGAGTCACAGCAGCTAGCTTGTGTTTTTGTGCCTTTATTGCAGTTTATTTTTGATTTCCTTGTGTATTTGCCTAAACATTAGTAGAAATAAACAATCATGGTTCATGCCTCTGTAGTGTGTAAAAAGTGGATCATTTTAATCCAAATTTATCATTTCATCGGTAAGTATGGTTAGGTTATTGTTTTATAGAAAGCATTGGTGTAGCGTATGGGTTTGTTTACTAATGCTGTGGTAGCACCATTGTTGTTAAAACTTTTATGCACAATGAAAGAGTTTTGTTATACCTAGAAACAATTAAGAGTAGATATTGATAAATAACTCATGGTAGCTACTTAATAGTAAACGAGTAAAAGATATCGACTAGTAAAATACTGTAAAATTGAAATCCTATTCCTAAATTTAATTAGGTACCTATTTATTGAGATGTTTTATATATAACATATAAACATTCTGTTTAGGTCTCCTCAAGATGCTGAAAAAAGAAAACTTTGGTTTTCTTTAGTAGGATTCTGGATAACCAACCTTTACGAAACAATCCAGAGTTGTGCTCGGATCACTTTTTTCCTGCAGATATTTTAGTAAGGGTGAATGGTGCTAAATATGTTAGAAAGGGAGTAAACCCTCATTACTGTGAAGGCTTGTTATTTCTAGACGACCTCTCTAACAGGTAAGATTGGGAGCTGTCAAGTTTTGGTTTGCCTAATAGAATTATTTAAAATATTTTAATATCCTTGTATCTTCGTTTTTTAGTTCTGAGTCAACTGTTATTGGAACACTACCTGCCGCAAAAAACAACATTGGCGTAAGTAATATCTATTAATAATAAAATTAGTAATGTTATATTTTATGACAAATAAAACTTTTGGTTTATAATAAGTGTAATAGGTATACCTATTATTCATTATGAAACCCTGCTAATATTAATTAGAAGTTCATTTTATTCATTTTCAGGATGTCTAAGCTATGCTTTGATTATATATTGGTTAAATCAGATGATGCTGATCGAGTTGCTGATGAACCTTACAAGATTATTTATAATTCTCCTAATATTCAAAGGTACGTAGGCCCTATGCAAACAAAAGTTGTTCAAAAAATGTTAATCATGAAGAAAAATTATATTGTATATTTCTTGTGACCTATTATTTCCATTCTTAAGAAAAAATTCTGATACAAAAAAATTTATTGTATTATTTTCATACATTGTTGTTAGGTTTTAACCTCTACACCACTGGCGATTAAAACCAAGGGACGGTTTACAATGTTGCCGATCGGGCCAAGGAGATCTGCCTTTCTCTCTCGCACTCGCCAATATTTTAAAACAATAATAGTCGATACTTTTATGGGAATTATGAATGAATCGTTTCGTCTAATAGTTCTAATGTCTTTGTGTAATACCGATCATTTTTGCTATGGTTTAGTGGATGTGGATTGTGAATGGTTACCTTGGATGCGGATGTGTACGATTTTTCAGTGTTTCGACATGTAACGACTGATAGTCTTACGATTATGTGGCTCGACTGCTTGTGATTTGTTACGTGCGTAGTTTAAACTCAAAACGGACGACGAATTAGATGACGTAAATTTTCTTGAAGATAATTGTCTATATTGGCTTCGCTAAATACAGCAGTTTCGTTTTTCTATATTTGAGCGTAATGTGCGTGTTTAAAAAAAAATTTTTACTGTGTGAATAGCTAGAACAAATAAAAATAGTCAAAACATCTATTTATAAACAAAAAATATACCTCTCTAAATCTGTCCAGATGTTTCTAAGAAAGAAATGGGTTCTTGCAACAACTCATATGAACTTAGAACAATTTCATTAAATAGGTATGTCAACTAAAGAAATAGAGAATTTTAATGTCTTAATTCGAGGATGCCGCCCTTGAGTTAAAGCAATAACAAGGCCTTGTGTCCTTAAAGCAAAGACACATATTGTTGACAGAAATAAATAAATACTTGTACAGAGTATATTCAGATTTAAAGGACCGGTATAATATAAATCTTGCTTAAAAGATTGATTATTGTAGATAAGTACCTACTAAAAATAACTAGCGTTATTTTAAGATAGAAGTTTAAGTAAAGTATTCTTTCCGCTAAGATAATTACGAAAATTGTTTCCAAGGATCTCTTATCAAGGAAATATTCATTTGAACACGATAGACATAGCGGCCTTGTTGTAATTTCGTTTTGCTTTACATTAAGATATCATTTTTATCTGTGTATTTACTATATTTGTGCAATAAGTCATATACCAGGAGAAAGATAATTGAATGAAGAATATAACTAAAAAACATCGTTTTTCTCTTTTTAGGATCAAAAGATATATGACTTTGAAGTTAAAATTTTTGTTTTGTTTTGCTTTTAAGTTTTTTGCCTATATCTTCTGTCTCGACCAATAGAGACTGTCGTCAATTTCAATTTCTTATGTAATAAAACATGCGTTTTCAAATGGCGAAAGTCCGGTTTCGTAATACCTAATGTCAAAAAATATATAGGTTCACAAATTTGACAGATACGACGCCATTTTGAATTGTTTTAAATGGCATTCCTCATAAACAACCACACAAGTAAATTGCATTTGGCGATCCGATCTCAGAAACCTATAGTATAGTCGTTGATATTTATTTTCAGCCGTTTCGGAAATACGGGGTTCCTCAACTGCCTTCCTGCCTTCATCGATTTGGTTTTTTAAGTGTCTCATCCCTTTAATAAATAGAGGTGTTCAGCTTAAAACAGTGACGGCATCAGAGACCTCTTTTCTGGGGGGGGGGGGGGGGGGGGGGGAATTAGACTTGACTTTTACTTTTGGGTGTTATATTCCCTTGCGAAAAAAATTCAGTCAACTTCCAAAAGAAGAGTGATGAATTTCAATTCATAGATGAAAATACTGCTTGGATGAAGAAAGTAGACCATTTATTCTGGCGTGAATTATTTTATCACAATGTGAAATGAAAAAAAGTGCTGAAACGTCTGAATTTCATAGAGCTAAACGATGTCCGCCGAGTTTCGCAAATCTTTCGATGACTTCTTCAGCAGTAATTTCGATGTCATGATGCATGTGCAGCAACGTCAATCCAATTAGTCTTTCTTGAAGCATGGTCGTTCTAAGTCATGTTTTGATGCGTCGGAGAGAAGGAAAAAATCGTTCAGAACTCGAAGATAGGTGTGAATTGTTGGGTATATGTCAACATCACAGTTTCTCAATGTTGGGTTGATTATTTTCCCGCATTTTAAAAACTCAGAACCATTTAGATAAGGATCCGACCAAATTATACAGACCAAATAAGACGATTTTGATGAAATAATGTCATATTTTTTGAAGTGTATTTTGAAAAAAAAGTGTGGATAATGTCTTAGATATTTTACAAGCACATAACATTTTTTTGCTATACTGGCAAAATCTATGAATTCTGAGGTTCTAGGGGGGGGGGGGGGAAATTCCCTAATTTGCCCCCCGTGGATCCGCCACTGGCTTAGAAGGTCTATTTATTAAAGGGGTGAGACACTTAGAAGACAAAACCGAACGGCTGAAAATAAATATTAACAAGTATAGATTTTTGAAATCGGATCGTCAAGTGAGGGTTGTCATTTAAAACAATTCAAAATGGCATCTTATCTGTCAAACTTGTAAACCTATATACCAACTTCTTGATAATAAATTTAGCTTCGTTGTCGAAAATCACTAAGGAATATGTTATTTGTTTTCTATTATAGTTAGCAGGAAAGTCGCCAATCGGGTGAGACACTTAAAAAAATGAGCCTGTACACCGTTTAATGAATGTACTGAAATTTTAACCAACAATTAAAAAAACACCCTGTATATATCGATGCTAATCACAACACTTTTCGTAAATCGTTTTCATCACACATTTAAAAAAGCACTTATTTAAAAGGTCGCGTCAGCTCTTTGACAAATTCCTTATCACTTGCGACCTTTCAGGATTTTCACAGAAACCGCAGCATCCTATAATATGGCTTATCACTTTCGCTCGATGCTCACGTCCCGTTGGTAATCGAATGCTCCTTTTTTATGTCCTCGATGGTTGAAATCGACATTTTCTTCTCGTTTTCCAACGGGAATTTGAAGCTGAGCTCGCCGTCGCAAAATAACGGACTGTGATTGTTGTCGAATATGTTCTCGCCCTCCATAGCCAGTTTATCCTCGTGGGTGTAGTATTTCGCGGCGTGTCTTCTCGAGTAACACAGCGCCCCGATTACGGCCAAAACCGTAAGGAATAATAGACAAACTGACATGCTGGCAGCTATAATGCCTATCCTGCCGTCACCGGAGACTAGAAAGAAATCCGCATCACCAGTGCTGTAGCCAGCAGCAGTACACCAGGTCAGCTCGTTTCTCGCTATCGTTCCCAGTGATTTTCCTCGTAATGTATAAGGCGAAGCACATAAAATATCACTAAAGACGGCGCTTCTATTGGCTTGTTCCAGAAGAGGTACTATGTAGCAAAGATCGCAAGACCACGGGTTCTTGTGTAGATTTAAATATCGTAAACTGTCAAGCCTTTTTAAATGATCCTCGTCGATGCCACGTATCCTGTTGCCTGATATGTCTAATTCCTTTAGGGTATATGGAAAATAATCCGTATTAACTGTGGATATATGATTGTGGCTCAAATCCAAAATTTCCAACTTAGCAGGGAATATTTGTACACCCACTTCTACTATACCACATCTTGACAGCTTCAGCTCTTTAAGTACCAACAGGTTGGCTACGTCCTTGAGTGTGTGCATTTTAAGTTCATTTCCACTCAAGTTGAGGACCTCTAAACTATTCGTTACAGCTTCAAATGCACCCTCGTGTACTTTTTCTAGTTTATTATAGCTCAGATCTAGCTCAGTGAGATTATAGAGCTCAACGAAGGCATTTGCAGATATCTTAGTAATTTCGTTTCTGCCTAACAGCAGCTTTCTTAAATACATTTGATTGGAAAATATATTGTCGTGTAGAACGGTTATCTGATTGCCATCTAGCTTTAAAACTTTAAGAAATTGAAGGTCGCTTAGTTCCTCAGAGTGAATTGACCTGATACGGTTCTCTCCCAGGTCCAGGAATGATAAGTGTGGGAGAAGACTGTATATATCTTTATTAATTTTTAGTAGGGCACATCCTCTGCATTCCAGTTGTCTTAACTCCTGCAACAAGAAAAATAGGAGATAATTATTTATCCTGGTTATATGTTGAGTTTTCTACCTACGACTAACTAGCCCGACCGTTGCAACATTCCGGTTAAATCAACATTTAGGGCGGATCAAAAATATCAATTTAACTCGTTTATCTTATATTGAACAGAGCAAAATGTAATTTCAATAACAGTAGGAACAGAGGCTTTAGGACAAATTTAATATTGGTTAATAATTTCCAATAATTATGCAAAAATTAATTAACATAATATTGTAGTTTGATTAGTTTTGAACTTTAACGGGTATAGTTTTGAAGTTAATGAATAAAGTACCAGTAATTAAAATGTGGGTAAAATATATCCCTAAAATACAGTTTGTGGCTGTGGTTATGTTGCGATATAATTTACTGCACCGAGATAACAAAGAGTATCTTGATTAAAGGAGGTCATTGAATGAATAACGGCTTCCTTAGTTTATCATCCTTTTCGAATAACTATATCCATTTAGGTGAGTTTGTATGCTCTGTTACCATTAAGAATGCGCAATAATTAATTCTAAAAAAAATAATGGACTTGCAAGAGAGGGGTCGGAGAAAACATTCATTGGTCAAGAAACAGTACTCGGAGTCCCAAGGTGCACAGTGGCATCTCGGTGTCATAAAACGATGGACAAGGAATCAACACAAAATCTGCTGGAACAACAGACAGGAATTAAACCATAGCAAATCTTTCATTGGGGACCCAGACCCGAACCTAACGAAACAGCTACTTCAGATGAGCAGAAATCAGCTGAGAATTACCATAGGAATTCTTACAGGACACATGGCCGTCAAGAAGCACCTGCACCGTATGCAACTGTACAACGGAGACCTAAGCTGCAGGTTATGCGGGCGAGAAAGTGAAACGGTACAGCATATTATTATCTGGCACTGCGAGTCATTGGTTTGGAAAAGGCAACAAATACTCGGGCAACCTAGAACCAGAGGAAATTCCTACACACAGTTGATCTACACAAACTAGCGCGAGGAACTGGAATCAATGAGTGGGTGTAAGAACAAACAAGGGTGAGCACAATGGGCCAAACCTGGCCGAAGTGCATCCGGCACTAGGACGAACCCTTGGATAAAAAAAAAAATAATGGACTACAATTATTATTATTCCCGTGTATAAAAAAGAAAAAATAAAATGATTTTAAACCTTCTAAGGCGGCTTTTTGAATGTGTAGTTACAATACAATACAATACAAAATGTCTTTATTGATAAATTAAATAAATAATACAAAAAGTTATAGAGCGAAGGCGACGTTCAAATAAATGCTCTTCCACGCAACCATCAGAAAAAGAAAAAATTCTTAATAAAATAAATTTAGTGCTATAAAATTACGAAAACTATTATTGGTATATTATACAAAAGCAAAAAACTATTTTAATAAAATGAATAAATGACACTCTACATAATATGTTGTAGAGACAAATTTAATCAAGTACTATGGGCACAAAGTCACACACGCCCTCCTAGAACATGCCCAACTAGGTTACTGTTGAACGACTGAACGCTAGGGGATCACTTTATGTCCTCTGGGATACTATTATATATACAAAGATTTTTACAGAATTGTAAGAAAATGATCGCTGAGATATACCTAGCAGAAAAATGTCTGGGAACACTGCAGTGCAAGGATGATCTTGTTAAACGATTATACCGGGTGTTGCATCGTCGAGCGGGACATAGGAAATCCCATGTAATTTTAAATGGGGTCAATTATTGGCTTCCCTAATTATTTTAGAGAAAAATTTTATTTAGGTTTATTAAAGAGCACTAAAACCCACATTCAAAAGAATAACTTTAGATATTTTTGATGAGCCCGTTTACGGGTTATCGCCGATTTCTTTTTAACTATTTCTCCTTTTTATGGCCCCGTATTTGCGGGCACCAGTCAAGGTAAAAGATGACTGTCAAATAAAGTTGTCATTTTGAAATGTGTGCTTTATTGTTATAAAAACTCGTAGATCAAAAATATTAGCCATGAATTACACTTCTGAAGAAAAAATATTGATGATTAAATAGTATTATCAAGGAAATAGTTATCAAAATGTGTCAGACATGTTTGCTGCTCTGTATCCGAATAGACCGATACCTGCAATATCTACAGTCGAAAGGACTATCAAGAAATTTGAGACAAAAGGCACTGTAATAAATAACTGCAGATCTGAAGAAAGGCAGGAACAAAGAAGAGATGCAAGAAATGATAGGGACTTGCAAGTTTTATTGTGCGTGGAAGAAAATGATGGGAAGATCAGCACAAGGAAACTTGAGGACGACATAGGATTAGATCACACCACAGCGTTACGAGCTTTGAAACGACATAAATATTATTCATACAAATATGAAAAGCACCAAGAGCTAAGAGATAGGGACGAAATACGACGACAGGAGTTTTGATTTGGTATGATGGAAAGAGCAAACATAGATAGGGAATTTTTAAAAAACATTTGTTTCACTGACGAATGCACATTTACCTTAAACAATGAACCCAATGTTCAAAATTATCGATATTGGAGCAAAGAAAACCAACACAGGTTTGTGGAAACAAGGACGCAATATCCACAAAAAGTTAATGTATGGGCTGGGATTTTCGGAGAAAATATTATCGGGCCATTATTTCTTACACGAAATTTAAATGCAGAATATTTTTTGGAACTACTTGAAGATCATATTTTACCTACTTTACATGATGCCGCCAGGGAAAATCAGGAAGTTTGGTACCAAATGGATGGCTGCCCGGCACATAGTACCCTGGCTGTCCGCGGGAATATTTAAACCGTGCTTTTAATGGAAATGTTATTGGCTTAAATCATACAGTAAATTGGCCAGCCAGGTCTCCTGATTTATCGCCAAATGATTTCTTTCTCTGGGGCCATTTAAAAAACAGGATATACAAAGATAAAAAATACCCAGATCTAGACGAGTTAAAAAATGCTATTTCTGCCGAATGCAATAGAATTTCAGTTTACCAACTGGCGAATGTAAGAAGAGAGTTTTATGATCGCCTCGGTTATTGTCTAGCAGTCAATGGAGGAATATTTGAACATCTTCTTAAATCCTAAAGTTCTAACAATTTAATAGTACCTACCTATTAATTAGTAAAATATTGAAACATGTAAAATGTCATAATTAACCTTGTAATTGGATACTTTATTTTAGTTTTATTCATATTAATTTGTACTCATAAATAAACCTTTAATATTTTCGATGTACGAGTTTTTATAACAATAAAGCACACATTTCAAAATGACAACTTTATTTGACAGTCATCTTTTACCTTGACTGGTGCCCGCAAATACGGGGCCATAAAAAGGAGAAATAGTTAAAAAGAAATCGGCGATAACCCGTAAACGGGCTCATCAAAAATATCTAAAGTTATTCTTTTGAATGTGGGTTTTAGTGCTCTTTAATAAACCTAAATAGAATTTTTCTCTAAAATAATTAAGGAAGCCAATAATTGACCCCATTTAAAATTACATGGGCTTTCCTATGTCCCGCTCGACGATGCAACACCCGGTATACATCAACCCTCCGTATCAACTTTTCCGATAAATATAAGGGCTTTTGAGTTTTGTTAATTTTATAAATCAGACATGCCATGTGTACTTGAAACCGCTCATCCAAATTTAGCCAGTGGGACTCTCTAAAATAGTCTGAAATATGGTCAAACTTACGTAAATTGTAGGAGAAACGAACACATGCATTTTGCAGTTTTTGCAGAGAATGTCGGTCTTCCTGACGCAAGGCAGGCCAGTAAACAATATCACAATAAGAAATAAGTAATAGAATTAAAGAATCGCATAATCTTAACTTAATATCGGTACTCAGAAAATCTCTATGCCTTAAGTTTAAAGTAACATTTTTGTAGTAAGTTATTAACGTGACCCAAAAATCTCAAATCTGTATCAAACTGCACTCCCAGATTACGACAACTGTTTGTAAAAGTAAGCTTAGTACCATTTAAATCAAGTTCGAATGCATTATTTTGTTGAAGAAAATTACTGTTTTTGCCAAACAACAAAACGTCCGTCTTAGATTAATTTAATTTAAGCGAGTGCGCTCTTGATACCCTGGAAATAATGGCGAGATCCTCATTCATCCTTTGTGCGGCTGCAACGGAGTCAGGTTAGTTCAGGTTAGTAAATCTGGGAATCATATGCATATAAATGCATGTTGCAATGCTTCAAGAATGTATTAAAGTCCGAAGTATAAAGCAAATATAAAAGGGGTCCCAGGATACTACCCTGTGGAACGCCCCTACTCACCATTAACAAGTCCGAGATCATCCCATTAAAAATGAGTTAAATTGTAGATTATTTTGTGGATTAAACCAGAGGTTAATCTTTGGTTTATAGACCTTTTCAAAATTGTCCATTTTACAATATTCTGTTACTCATGTATGTCCATGTTGTAACTGTCACTGTCAAAACTTTATTCCTATATTGTTGTATTGCTTGGTTTGTCGAAGTAAAGCCTTCCACTTTCCTCATTGACTATTTTCTCAAATATATCGCGAAAGTTGCTTGAAAAATTCATTCCACCAAATAATTTGGCGAAATTGTTAATATTTCTAGTTTAAACCATATAAATTGTGGTATAACCAGTACTGATGACAGCACACTTGTTTCATCTTTTTCTTTGGATGCTCGGACATCGGCTGCCAAGGCACATCTCTATAGGCAGCAAAAGGTCTCACATCTCAACAAAGACCTGGAAGAAATTCTGTCTTGGGGTGACATTAACCAAGTAGAATTTAACGCTAAAAAAACCCAGGCGGCAGTTTTTTCTAAGAAGGTCAATGTTGAAGAACCGGATATAGTCACGACGAGACAGACACTCCATTCCCTTGGCTTCATCAATTCATTTATTGGGCGTCAATTTGGATAGTCATATGTATTGGCCGAGGTATTGGCATAGTCACGTTGCAGCTATTGCTAAGGCAGCCTCGCAGAAGCTTGGAATACTTTTCCGAACTAAGAACCTCTATACACCCTAACAACTTCTGATGCTCTATAAAGCCCAAATTCGACCATCGCTGGAGTACTGTTCGCATATTTGGGGTTCTGCTCCTAAACATACCCTGAGATTGCTATATTCCATTCAAAGAAGAGCCATTCGCTTGATCGGCGACAATGATCTGACAAACAACGTGGAAACCCTTGAACACCGAAGGCAGATTGGCGACTTGAGTCAATTTGACAAATATTTTTGATTCCACCCAGAGTGGTGCATGATAGAAATACACGACGAGCCACTGCAGCCCACCCGTACGTGGTTCAGCTTATTGTCCCTCGAGCGACACTGTTTAAAAACTCTTTCATTCATCTAGAGAACGTCATCATTCTCGAACGACCCCCTCCCCCCGTGTTCCCCAACGAGTATAATCTTTTAAAGATTCAAGGCCAACGTGAACGGTTTCCTGCGCACACGCACAGCTCGCAGAGCGCCATAAAGGACTAACCCTACAGTGCTGTGCCTTATCATAAAAAAAAAAAGAAAAAAAAGCTTCATCCACAGGTTACGATTAAATATAGGTTTAGGCAATTTGGTGGTAACCAGAGGTTGAAAAATAGATGTATTGGGGAGTAATCGATGGTTTATAGTTAACAACACATTGAAAAGTCGTCATTATAGGTATAAATCTAGACCGGGTGGAAATCCCATGTAAATTTTGCTACTCTCAAATATTGACTCCTCTATTAATGTTAACAAAATTGTGTTAGACTTTTTACTTTTTGATTGGCTTGCACGCCGAAGTTTTAATAAGTCAATTAAAAGCGATTTAGAAAAAGCTCTTCATAAAATTCTTAAAAATTGAGTACCGCTCTGATACATACCTCAATGAAACCACCACTAATAATTATGATAATGACAAATATCACTAGCCATTTTATTTTCAATTGGTTTCAACATGTTTTCCATTATTCAAGAAAAAATAATGATTGTACCAGGTGTCCAAATAAGAAAGGTCGCCGGCTGTATCTCAGGAACTATTAGTCCCAGAGCTTTCAGGAAACATTTTTTTGTACAAAATAGCTCATAAAAAGTTGCTGGAAATAATTTTTAAGTTTGGTAGTCGTCCGCTAGGGGGCGCAACGAACACTCGAAAACATAATTCTGTGCTTATCTCCAAAAAGACATACTAAAGGTATCCTAAAAACACAATATTTGAAATCTTGATGAGATTGTGAAAATAGTTGGTTTGGGACTTTTTGCCATTACTCTTCAAATAAGGGATGGGTGAAGCTTCAAACATGCTATTAACAAGTGCCATACAACTTTTTTGTTTTTTAACCGATTTCAATGATTCGCACCATTTAAAAGAGCTTTTACTGTTTAGTAAAATTCATAGTAAAACTAATACAAAATTAAATGATTTTGCCGCCACTAGGGGGCGCTATTTCAAGAAGTCGAAAATTTTCCCATTTTCCTAGGAAATTGCAAATGTAATCAGGTATTTTTTTACATTTAGATAGAAAGAGTATAAAAAAATAAGGAATTTAGTGAAAACCGCAAGTCAATATCTTAATCCTATCCCAAGATATAGGTACAAGATATACAAGGATAATTTGGGAAAAAACTTTTTGCCTTGCGTTTTAGGTAAGTAGGCCTGGAAATGCAAAAATTAAACAAAACATCTGTAGTTGTCACTAAGGCTTATTTATCCGACGCCATTCTTTGTCGTTGTTGTGGTATTGCAATTAAGCTTAAAACAATGAGAATTCCCAATGAAATAATATTTAATATGCTAGACGTTTATTTTGAATGCTACCAGAACTCAACAACAGGGCCGACGAGAGGGGGGGGGGGCAGACGGGACAAATTCCCGGGGCCCGGGCGTGAATCGCGAATTGATCCGCATTAGAAATATACCTACTACAAGCACGGTAAAAAATATATTTAAATATATATTTTAAATTTAAATGAAAGGCAAAAAAAGTGGCATGCGGCACTATCTACTTGAAAAGCAAGCACTATCATCAAAATAGGGCGTGGCACCCACAAATTTTTCGCCTGCGGCGCTATTTTTTTGGCGCATTTTTTTACCTGCCAACACTAGAGGCTGTCCAGTTCCAGGGCCCGTGTCGCCTCTCGGCGGCCCTGCTCAACAATAGCATCAAGATTTACAGTGTTGCAGTTCCTAATTTTGATATTACCCGCGGGAAATTTGAGGAAAACCCGTTTTTACCCGTTATCGTCAAGCAAGATTCCCAACATTTTAGCCGCAAATTATAATTTGCGTCTGATATCTTAAAAATCAAGAAAAACACATTTTTGTTCTGTTCCTTGATTTATTTAAACCTTGTCAAAAATTCTAACCCTCACAAAATATAAAATTAAGCGGGAGTTTTAAAATGCTCGTACTTAATTCTTAATAATACCTACATCATACTAATGACAATAAAAGCAGCTGGTTTTCTGTTGCTCCCCAAAGAGTAGATCAAAATAAAACGACAAAAATTAATTTTAGTTTTATTAACCAAAAACAATTACAGCCAATCAGGATCAACAACAACGATAATGACAATCAAAGTCTATACCACCGTCCATATTTGGACGGTGATAATGGCATGCTTTCGTGCTAATAATGAGCATATGCGTCTGTCCGTACCTTAACTCTTTGTTTATACCTTAATTAAATTAAACTAAACTAAAAGTACTAGGTTATATTATATTTAGATTTGCACTCTTCCTCTTCGTTTCATCCACCACGACTTGTTTTCGGCATGAGACTCTTGAGAGAGTCTTCTTGAAACTTCTTCATTTATCGAGAGAGCCTGGGCTTCAATCTTCATAGTCATAATATTTTGATACATTCATATCGGTTGCTAGACATCCTTTTTCCTTTGTTCAACTTTCTGTCAATTTTGATTTGAAATACCCGCTTTTACCCGCATACAAAATTTTACCCACATAACAGGTCAAAAAACCCGATTTTCGGGTAATTACCCGGCAATCGGCAACACTTTCAAGAATATACGCGATGAGGTATCCTAGACAGAGACGATATAATAACAGAACCTTTACAAGATTGCCCAAACGGCTACGCGAAAATGGCAATGTTAGTTTACCTATCAACCGAAGGCGAGGAAACGGACGCACTGAAGAAAACATAGTGAATGTTTTGGCATATTATGTTGGGATATATCCTCATATGGGAATTCGTCAAATTTTACTGGATTTTGACATTACTAGATCAACCGTGCAAAACATTTTAAGAGACCACAGGTTTGTGCAAAAATTGAATATTTTGTTGCGAAAAATAAATATAAACACGAAATAATATTAGGTATTTATGCAACAAGTGCGTAAAGTAACCCTTTTTTATAATTATTATCGCATGAGGCATTCCCATGAATAAAAAAAAAGGTACTTTACACAAGAGTTTCGATCAAGTTTTTTTGTGTAATAAAATTATATTTTTATTTTAGGATGCATCCATATCACATTGTTCTCCATCAAGAATTACAGGACACAGACTTTGATAACCCTCTGAACTACTGCTGTCACTGGTTTATTAACATGATGGAAGAAGATCCCCAATTTCCCTCAAACATTTTGTGGATGGACTAGGCAACGTTAACCAGTGTTGGCAATAATAACCTACACAACATGCATTATTGGGCACCAACAAATCCTCATTGGATGCGAGAGGTTCAATACCAAGGTCGGTGGTCTGTTAACGTCTGGTGCGGGATAATAGAGGGAGGAATTATTGGACCAATTATATTTGACGAGCCCCTCAATGGAATAACTTATTTATATTTTTTACAAAACAACTTACCTGTGTTGCTTTAAAACATTCCCCTCCTTACTCGTGCTACGGTGTTTTTCCAGCACGACCAATGTCCGGCGCATTTTTCCCTAAACGTGCGAAACTATTTGGATATGATCTTCCCGGATAGGTGGATTGGCCGGGGCAGCTTATTTCCTTGGCCACCACGATCCCCCGACTTAACTTGTTTGGATTTTTATTTATGGGGCAGACTAAAGGACATCGTATATCAAACAAGGCCCACTACAAGGGAAGATATGATCGTAAGGATCAGAAATGCCATTAGAACCATATCTATTGCCGAAGTGGCGAGATTGTATTAAATGTGATGGTGGACATTTTGAACATATTGAAAGACATTGGCTGATTTATTTTTTTTTACATATTTTATTTTAATCCCAAATCTTGTGTGTTTAATTTTGTTTTTATGTTAAATTTGGTACTGTCATTGTATCGTAGCCGTTTGGCCAATCTTGTAAAGATTCTGTTATTATATCGTCTCTGTCTAGGATACCTTATCGCGTATATTCTTGATGGTATTGTTCAGTTTTGGTAGCATTCAAAATAAACGGCTAGCATATTAAATATTATCTTATTATTATTATATTATCTTATTGGGAATTCTCATTGTGTTAAGCTTAATTGCAATACCACAACAACGACAAAGAATGGCGTCGGATAAATAAGCCTTAGCGACAACTACAGATGTTTTGTTTAATTTTTGCATTTCCAGGCCTACTTCCGCAAAACGCAAGGCAAAAAGTTTTCTCCCAAAATATTCTTGTATATCTTGGGATAGGATTAAGATATCGACTTGCGGTTTTCACTAAATTTCTCATTTTTTTTATCCTCTTTCCATCGAAATGTAAAAAAAAACCTCATTACATTTGAAATTTCCTAGGGAAATGGGAAAATTGTCGACTTCTTGAAATAGCGCCACCTAGCGGCGACAAAATCATTTAATTTTGTTATTTTTACTATGAATTTTATTAAATGGGAAAGCTCTTTTAAATGATGACAAAATCATTAAAATCGGTTAAAAACCAAAAAAGTTGTATGACATTTGTTAATAGCATGTTTGAACCTTCCCCCACCCCTTATTTGAAGAGTAATGGCAAAAAGTCTAATACTAAATGTTTTCATAATCTCCTCAAGATTTCAAATATTGTGTTTTTAGGATACCTTTAGTATGTCTTTTTGGAGATAAGCACAGAATTATGTATTCAAGTGTTCGTTGCGCCCCCTAGCAGACGACTACCAAACTTAAAAATTATTTCCAGAAATTCTTTATGGTCTATTTTGTACAAAAAAAAATTATCCTGAAAGCTCTGGGACTAATAGTTCCTGAGATATAGCCGGCGTCCTTTCTTATTTGGACACCCGGTACAGTATCGTTTTACTACCTCAATGTTTATAAATTGATCCCTAAAGAGAGAGAGCAAGCGCGCCCTCTCTTACATCACGCTTTCGATATTCCTAAATGTATGTTAAGTGCCAATTTAAATTTAAATAGTACAAAAAGAACTAACCTGAACATCGCGAAAAACCTCAGAATTAAGCTCCTTCAAATTGTTTCCGCTAAGCTTCAGCACTTTTAGCTTTCCAATTTCCAGGAAAATCCTGCTCACGAGGTCCCTAATTCTGTTTCGCTGTATCGATAAAAGTTTCAGTTCATGCAGATAACGAAAAGTGCCGCTGGGAAGCGACTGGATTCTATTGTCATCCAGGTATAATTCTTTCAGCTTATCCAGACCGCGAAAGTTATGGTCGAGCGGTTGGGTTATGTTATTCTGCGATAAATTTAATACGTCGAGTCGTATTAGGCCCCAGAAAAAGTGCATTCCTAACTGCGGAATGTTACTTTTGGTCACGTGTATTTCTTCCAGCTTTCTGTAGCTCTGAAATACCGGAGACATGGTTAGCATATTAGTGCAATCATCGGGAGCGGTGATTTTGATGACCTCCGTATCCAAGCTTACGTTGTTGAGGTTGAGAGGCCCAGTGGCGCAGCCTTCTTTGCACATCACCGTGCGCCTCCCTCTTGTATCTAGGAAGCAGGAGCATTTCGTTGGGCACATAGCGAGGATGTTGTTGATCCAGACCAGTGAAATGATCAGACTCTGAAGAAACATTCTAGAAAAAAAGAAAGCGAAAATTAGTTCTTCATAATTTCGGGATTTTTTTTAAACTAAGGCGTTAATTAGGTAATTTTAAATTCACCCTAGATCCATTACATACTCCTTGAACAGTATAGGATAGTTTACGAAGTTAATTGAAACAGCAACGGAATTGAGGTACAATCAATTTACTAGCACCTTCACTGAGGAAAATGGTTTAAAACAATTTTTATCTCGACTTAAGTTCACTTATAGGGTTTTAGGTTACGTTATACCTATTATTTAATTTTTACCCTAATTTACAATTTTTTTTTAGTTTTTTTCGTTTTTCTCTCACATTTTTTGATATAATTATTTCAAATTTAATATACTTATTAGTTTTTGCAATCTTTATAATAATATGTCCAAATTGTCAGACAGTATACAGAGTGTTACAATTTTTGCGCTACCAACATTTTCACCCTCCTCAATTTTTTTGGGATACCCTGTATAAATATTGATAACATATTTTCACTCCCCGTTCCCTTCTCATTCTTTTTGATCATCTACATTTTCATTGTAGAGATTCCAGAAACTAATAAGTGCACCAAATTTCAAATAATTATCTCGGAAAATGTGGGAGAAAGCGAGAAAACCAAAGAAAAAAATGTGTTGACACCCTGTATATCAAAAATGAAGCCTTTTTGACCGCACTTGTGATTTTTTTTTCTGCGAGCACTAACAATACACCCTATATATATATTCAAGCTAACTATACAAAATTAGTTGATGATTAATTTGATGTTATATTGTGGGAAATAAAATGTTTTTTCTTCGCCGAGGTATATAATGGCTATACAAGAAGAAATACATATTTCTGTGTATAAAATAATCATTACAAGTTAAATTAATTAATGCTATACACCCCTTGTATAAATATTATATAGCAATGTCGATTCAATACCTAGTAACAGTTCAATTGTGGTAAATAAAAGGTAGTCTACTATTATAGAATTGTATACCAACAAAGTGTAATAATATTGCTGTTATATACCTTGGTTTTTTATCAGTACAATCGATAACCAATCAAATGTCCAAAGAACCTGTTTTACCAACATTACCACCGCATGTCATATCTGTTTGTCGTCCTCGTCATTCATTTTGGTCGTCAGTATTGTATAGTTAGACCTAACCCAGTATCTGTATGTAAATTGTGGATCTTTATTTTTGTGCAGTCCGTTCATAGATAACTTATATTTTTTTGTAATTTATATTATAAACATTCTTATCATTGTTAATCTTATTTTTCTGTTTGTTTCTTTAGATTTTCCCCTCAAAGCGCTTTCATATTGTCTCTAATTATTTTACAATGTTCTACGCAAATTCGTTTTTGTTTAAACAAATAAATTCTTATGACTATCACATATTTATAGACTAATCTCCAATTGCTCTGGAAAACAAGGGGGAATTACTAGTGGGTATACTCTATACTCTATACAAAATATTGTTTCTTAATATAATTTGTAACGTAATATTGTATTTTATTTGTCTGTCACTAACCCTAGGCTAGTTGGCCAAATATCTGGTATAAAATGGATTAAATTCAGTTTGTTATGGGTATACTTATAAATCTATATAGCAGCTATACAACATAGTACCTGACAAATAATGGATAAACGCACAGAATTAAGGAATCACACATGCTGCAACTGTCACCGATAGTATATACTTTTTGTATAAAGCGTATTGAATTTTCATGATATGATTAATACTCTTTCTTCAGTGTTGTTAAGAAGCGGAACTTTTATTAACCGCTCCTCATCAGAGAGTTAACATGAACTTAAGGAGTCTGTCACGAGTGTCACGAAATTCATGAGCGGGATTGTATACATACACAATTTGCGGTTGCTGACCACAAATCCGAAGTTTTTTTTCGGTGGTCTCTAATAGTTTTTGAGAAAACAATTATTCATATTTCGGCAGTGACCATTCAAATGCCCTAAGCTTCTACTAGGGCATTTGATTGGTCACCGCCGGAATATGAATAATTTAATATATAATACATAATGAATAATAGAGACCACAGAAAAAAACTTCGGATTTGTGGTCAGCAACCACAAATTGTGTATGTATACAATTAATCCAAAAAACGCGAGGTTTCCCAATAATTACCATATCAATAAATGAGTTTTAAATGTGAGAAAGCCAATTGCCCATCTACGCTCTGGTTACATTAAATTGAGAATGATGACGGAAACCCCTTTCACACTTCTATAACATTCTTATGTCAAAGTGCCATTTTCAGGTTACTAATATTTGCCCAAGTTAACCTTTCCTCATCAATGAACACTATGAATAGGTCTGTTTCATAGTCAGGGAGGAGGGAATCTGCAAAATAGAGATTAAGGATAAATTAATGCTTAGCCTTTATCAAATTGCTATAGCCAATTAATGTGTAAATTATATGGTATTTAATTAAATTATTTTTGTATTTTTTTTGGCAATAATGTGACTAATTAGTTACAATGTTGAATTGATATTATAATAGCATATAGTTATTTTAATTTTTATGAAGAATTAAATCCCATTCTTTTCTTTTAAAATATGATTTAAATTGTGTTGTTTTTAAACATGTGGTTTAGTAAGAATTTATTCGGTAAATATTTTAAATACGCATCGAAATTCCAACAATTTTTACAGACTCGATGTGCGTTGTTTCAATTACTGCTTGCTTACTGCAGCCAAAACATTCGTCATATACTTTGATAGTTGATTCCATTCTTATTAAAAATAATATTCATAAAATTGACTTTTATTTGCTAAAATAAGAAATGACATTTATAATGCAAAATGTATATTTTCTTTAAAACTCTCCTATTTATTTTATGGAATAAGCCAAAGTATATCAAGGCATAAAATGACGCAATGTTCGCTCTGGGACGTTTTAGAGTCGCACAGGATCTACCTTTTTAAAACTTTAAAATATTTTTGAAGTTCTCGAAGCGGACTGTAAATACTTCAATAGAGTCGAGCATTTTCTACTTAGAAATGGCACATAATCATTGAAAATGGGCTTATGGTTTTTGTTTGTGTAAGAATAAAACTAAAATAAAATAATAACTTTTTTCCATTAATATATCTTTTATTGTTTATTATTGTATAGCGTTGTTCCTAATAAACTCGCGATAAACTAGTGACTTAATTTTTATTACGCCATCATTGTAAAGGGTCAAATTGCGAGAGATATGTGTTCCTGAATTATTGGTTGTACTAAAGGGTTTTCCAATAAGAACGATATGATTTTGAAACGATATGGCAACCATGGTAATAAAGTTATACCTGTCACCAGTTGTCAGTTATTGTCAGTAAACTATAACAATTTTTTATGGCTAAATACGCGCTTCAAGAACGTTTGATTATTATCCAAAAATTTTATGAAAATAGACGATCTTTTGTGAACACTTATCGCGCACTTCGCGAAAACTTTGGTGTAAATAATCGTCCTTCTTTGCTTGCCATTCGTCGCATCGTTGAGAAATTTGAAAATAATTTTCCTCTTCACGATGCAAAAACACCAAGAAGACATCGAAACGCAAGAACTGTTGAGAGTATTGCTGCTGTAAGAGCTAGTGTTGCAGTGTATCCAAATTTATCAATTCCTCGTCGTGCTCAAGAGTTAAGGATTAAAAAAACGACAACTTGGCGTATTTTGAAAGAAGACTTGAATTTACACCCGTATAAGATTGTTTTGACCCAAGAACTAAAGCCACTGGACCATCGTCGGCGCAGAGAATTTGCTGCTTGGAGTTTAGAACAACTTGAAAGGGACCCTAATTTTGCCAAAAAAATTATCTTTTCAGATGAAGCTCATTTTTGGTTAAGTGGATACGTTAACAAGCAAAATTGCCGTTTTTGGTGTGAAAACAATCCACAACAGATTCATGAGAAGCCTTTGTATCCGCTAAAGGTAACTTGTATGGTGTGGTTTATGGTATGGTGGCATCATCAGACCATTTTTTTTCCAAATGAGGCAGGAGATGCAGTTACAGTGAATGGTGAACGATATCGACAGATGTTAAGAAATTTTTTGTGGCCAAATATAGATGCACTTGATTTGGAGGATATGTGGTTCCAGCAAGACGGTGCCACATGTCACACTGCTCATGAAACTATCGATATACTGCAAGAAAAGTTTGATGAAAGGATAATTTCAAGGAATGCTACTGTTCAGTGGCCTCCAAGAAGCTGTGATTTAACTCCTTTAGATTACTTCTTTGGGCGCTATTTGAAATCTAAGGTTTATGCAAACAGACCACAAACACTTGATGCATTAAGGTTGAACATTGAACCCTGCCTTCGTCAGATCACGCCCGATTTATTGCATAAAGTCATCGAAAATTGGGTTCGTTTAATTCGCTCGTGTACACGAAGTCGCGGAGGACATTTAAACGATGTGTTATTCAAAACATAAATGTTATCAACTATACTTTAAGATAATATAAAAGGTTTTATTGTATCTGAAATAATTTTAATTTTATTTCATTTTGAAATCATATCGTTCTTATTGGAAAACCCTTTACTTTTGGAATGATTTACCCACCAAACCAAATATGAATTGTCGAATAAGTTTTGTAGTAATCTCAGATAATAGTTTGATTATTGATTCCCATTTCTATCCTTTTATTTAAGGAAATAAGCGTCATATAGAAATAGCGGTAAGATTACTAGCACATAGAATCTATATAGCTACACAGTAAAAAATTCAGTGTTAAATTTAACACTCAATGGTGGTGCATATAGGACCACACTCAATAGGGTATATATTAGCCAATCAGTATATCTGGTAAAAAAGATATTTTTAAATGTTTTTTTACTTTTTGATAAGTTAATTTTTCTTATTTATGGGTATTTGCATTTACACTGTCGAGTGTAAATTAAACTCACAGATTGTAAACCTATCCTTCTAGAGTGTAAAAGTAATAATGAGAGGTGTAAGTAAACCAGTTTTTAATGGTAATTTGTGATTAATTAGTGTAAATATCATATTATTATTTTATTTGGGTTTGACTTTACTATATTGAGTATAATAAAAGTAATTGTTTATGTCATTTAATCCCGTATCAAACTAACCGGACGTTTATAATTGAAGTGTAAAAAATGATGCATTCAAGATGTTTTACATTATTAACCTCTGCTTAGTTTGATACATGATTGAATAACTTAATCAAATCAGAAAGTAGTAGCCCCTAATCTATATAAATCTTCATATCGCTTGGAAAAGGTTTGTTAAATGAATGAAAATATTGAGTATTATTTATCGTTTATTTGTAAACAAAATAATGGGGACAACAGAACTGGAAAACCCCGTGATTTTTTTTACACTTATTAATATAACTAGTTGAATAAAATGACACACCTATTATATAGTTTACAATTCAGTAAATTAAACATATATATATCTACGTTTAATGTACCACCTCATTGTAAAGCTTAACAAAAACAAATAACATAATAAATATATGAACACTAAACAACTAAATAAAAGTATGCTTTGGAACAATATAAAAGAATGAAAATGACGAGTATTATGTTAATTATATATTTATTTAGAAATTTATGAAGTAAAATATGTAGGCAGGTACCTAAGTATTTATATAAAAAAGGAATACATTTATATTATAAGCTTATATCAGAATAACTTAAAAGTTAAAGGGAAAACTGTAGCAATGTAAATATCTACTTAGTTTCTTAAAAATGGCGTATTTATTAGTAAGGTTTCTATTAAATTTCGTTAATATGCTTACCCAATTTAACAAGATCCTCATAAGAAGCACTCTCATTTGGCACTTTACAGAACTTTGCTTTGTTTCTATATTTTAATTTAAATACATATAACATTATTCTATATCACGTTCAAAGAACACAATCAGACTGACTTGAAAGTTGAATTTGCATGTAGCGTCGGCGTCATCTGTCAATTCCTAGAATTTCACACCACTTGTTGCCGCCTGTCTTTTCGGTAACACAGGTTTAGGAATTTTTACCCGGGGCCGTGTAAAAAAACGATTAAAGAATAAGTTTTACACTAAATGTGTTAAAACAACCTTCTAGCGGGGTTTATTACACGCTAATATGGTGTTATTAATTATCTTTGTATTCATAGGCAAATTTAATACAACAACTTTGGTCCCATATGAGTGTAAAAATGTGGTAAATTATGTTCATCCGGGTGTTAACATTAACACTACTTTTTTTTGCCACTCCTGATATTTTTTACTGTGTCCGCATATAGATGTGTACTACTAGGTCAATTTAATGAAATTTTATTAAATAATTTGTAATTTGGTTCGAAATTCAGCTGTTTTGCTTTAAAAACCTTAATCCATCTTCTAAATTTCATCGATCAGATTAGGCGCTTTCGATAAAAACAAGAAAAAAAATATAAAATTATGCTTAACAATATGTATTTATTAGTGTATTTGTTGAAAAAAAAAACAAAAAGAACTAGGTTACTCAAATGTCCAATAACCAATTTTATCTAAAATAATTTTTATAATTGAGTTTGGATTTAATTCCACGCAGCTATGAAATTAAAATAAATTAAATGATAGTAAGTAATTAAACTTCATAAATAAATAATGTTATGCGCAATTTGAATTGCTTAATGAAATAACCGTTTAGATAAAAAAAAAAAAAAAACAGTGGCATACTCAATCATTGCAGATTATTTAGTAAACGCAAAGAAACTTATAGCTACGCAAGCAAAGCTATAAGTTTCTTTGAGCTATGAGTTTCTTTGGTAAACGTTACGATGGATTTTTAAAAGCGAAATCAATTCAAACAGCCATATTCGATTTTGTTCCTGTGGTTCTGCAACATCTGGAGAATGGCGTATTGGCCCTTGGGATGCATCAAGACTTATCTAAGGCCTATGATTGTCTGGATAGGGAACTGCACTTGCATAAGCTGGATAAGAAGAAATAAGGGGAAATGTAAAACTAAGGCTAATATCATATTTAAATAACGGAACACAAATTGTAACTGTAACAAAAAAAAAAGGAAAAAATTGTAGATCGGAAATGTTGATAAATAGTATAGGAATACCACAGGGCAGTATATTGGGCCGGTTTTTTTTATATTGGCTGTTAGTGACCTAGATCTGTTACTGAATTCTTTTGACCAACACATCGTAAAGTATGTAGACGATGCAAATTTAATTATTGGAAGTAAATGTTTGTAAAATTTGGTCACAGAGGCTGGGGAATTCTTTACGACTTACTTAGTAGCGCAAGAAGCCAGTGGCTAATGCTGCCATACTTAATTTAATAACAACATCATAGACATGCTTCCCCCATTACAGAGATTCATCCAATACAACTCCCAGAAATTTAGAAGTCTGCGTCTATTCAATGTTCCTTCCATAAATGGGAACGTACAGAAATTCAAAACTATTCGCCGCAATTTCTGTGCATCTTTTTGATAATAAAGTTCTGTCTGAAGACGACACTATTCATGACGTATGATCTGCGAACTGGTAGATAGATTTTATATTAACTTTCCAATTCAAACCGTTGGCAAATATCAGAAATAAAATGGGCCCCAATAGAGAACCTTACGGTACGCCTCTATTGACCATGATAACCCTTGAAGTCACTTGTTGACTAGAACGAACACTAACTGTCACTTTTCGATTTGTCAAGTACGATTGAATAAATTTACTAGGCGTTCCGCAAATATCGTAGCACTCTAATGTATGCATCAGTAAGTCATACTCTATCAAATGTAAGGCTTTACTCAGGTCAAAATATAACCCCGACACCAGCATTCCCCTGTCAATCTGTTCCAATATATAGTTCAAAAACTGAAAAATTGCCATTATTCTCGAGCGCTTCGATAGAGAGCCGTGCTGACCGACATGAAATAGGTTGTTTTTTTATAAAATAATTCGTTCTCTTTGTGCAATAACAGTTGTCACAGTATTTTGCTTAAAATACTCTTCTTTGTCCAATTACAATTGTGGAAGTTTTTTAATTAAAAGGCTCATCTTCGTGTAATAACAATTGTCACAGTTTTTTGTTCAAATACTCCTTTTTGTGCAATAAAAATTGTCACAGTATTTCGCTTAAAGGACTACTCTTTGTGCAATAAGAAGTGTGACAGTTTTTCACTTAAAATACTACTCTTCGTACAATGACAATTGCGACAGTTTTTCACTCTCCTCTTTGTGCAATAACAATTAGCACAGTTTTTCACTTAAAAAACTCTTCTTTTTTCAATACAAATTTTTATACCACATTTCTTTTTGACCTTATAAGGCCCCACGTTGGGCGCCAGTGTTAAGATTAAAAATGGGGGTCGGTATTAACCTGAAGAGATGGTAAGATAAAATGAGACTTTAAAATGTATTTACCCACTTTACCCTTTTAATTACCCAAGCTAGCTCATCAGGGTGGGTTCACTGGATTTCATATCTGGTCCTGTCCAATACCATGATGCTACCAAAAAGCATTACCACCATACTTACTTCTTACAGAGCATGAAACATCAAGTTACAATTTATAAAGGGCGCCCGATAGTTTTTTCTATAAGCAAAACTGCCAAAAAGAATACAAAATATGTAGCCAAGGGACCACAAATAGGTAAATCAAACACAAGATAAGCTTGACTGGTTTATATTTGTAAAAAACTACCCTGTAGTTGGGTGAAGCCCTTACATAATAGGGTGTGATCTAGAGGGTCATAAGACTAATAAGGCAAAATATAACCTAGGAATTCTTAATTCCAAAATAACAGAAATGAGCAATATTTCAAGGAAAGTTTCAATAAATTATTAAGATAAATAGTTCAACCTGGTATACTCAGCGCAGTGATGTCGACATTACTTTACAAAATGCTGGTACCTTACAGCATTATAAAAGCATGATAATTAAGTAACATAGTAAATAGATAAAAATAAAGGTACCTAACGATTTAGAGATTCATATAATAAGTTAAGGAGGTTTCAGCAGTCTAGGTTAAGCTTGCCTTCAGCCACAAGAAAGACCAAGGGATGTAAAATTTAATAGAGTAAAAGGCCTTGGCAAACCCTTAGACTAGTCTGTCTGAGACTGTAAAAGTGATATCATTGGTATTATTTTAAAAACTTATCTGTCGATGAAAACGAAAGGTCCATGTAATTAATCAACTGCTACCAGGCCAAGGAAACTGCAGGTTAGATCTGCTAGCAAAGCATGATAATCGGTTATAGGCTGGTAAACCAAACTATCTATAACGGGTCCAAAATCCCATAGTTTTAGGTGACTTCAAAGGTAAACGTCCAACATGTCCCGAAATACCTTGGATTGGCTTTTAAGCCAAAAAATGTACCAAAACTAAAAACCCTAAGAAAAACATTGTTTCCATTAGTAAATAATCTAAACCAGAAAACTCAGAAGGCAAAGTTACCTTTTAACATAAAAGACATGTGCTGCCCCTTTGTTTTTAACCTTCAAAAAAAATCCTCAAAAAAACTCAAGGTCGACATATGGTCAAACCAAGATATCTACATGAAATTTTCCCCGAAGTATCAATTTGCACCAAAAATTTAACCATAGAAAAATGCAAAAAAAAGAACCAAACTTACCTCTCAATAACATGGAGGGCCAAAGAAAGCGTGTCGCAAAGAGCCGATGTTCAGTAGGCTCTAACGTGAGTAAAATCCGAGAAACTCTCTAATTAATCCATACAAACAAAACCTACATAAAGGCCAAAGAGGATTAATTAAAATTGTAGTCCAGCCAACATATCCGCTATACAGCGTGAATTTTCCGAAGAAATTCGTCGGTTGGTCTGGCTAGTTTCACGTCTGGACAAAAAGTAAAATGTAGACCCTAAAAGGGTTTAAGGAAAACGAGGGAGTGTCAAAAGTTGATTGACAAGAAATTCGCCACAGAATCGAGCTTTAGATGTTCACTAGGTTAGAGTGCAATTCCACTCTAGGTCAGTAGGCCACTTTGAAGAGAGTAAGAATGAAAACAGACCTACGCCCTACGCCCACTTAAAGAACCATATCGACGCATAAAATAAGTCGATGCAAACGGTCAAGCGAATAAACGGTCCGAGCGACGTACCAATAAAAACGACCAAACAGCTGACTGGCAAATTTCATATCTAAACAGAATCAGATCTGGTTTTACAAATGTATTACGATGGACTAAAAAAAGGAATACGAAGCAAGAGAAATCACGATGGATGGGCAGCATGGAACTCCGCAGATACAGGTAATTATAGTCTATCGTCATAAAATTATTGCTCTTCTTCCGCCTATGAGATTCCGCAGAATCCTTGCGCAGGTATAAGGTTTTATAGACTTAAATTGGTTAAACAGCGCTAACACGGCATCTAATCCACCTTTTTGGTTCCAATTCGCCTTTTTCAAGTTCACCGGGAAATATTATTATTAATTGTTTGCCCCTTTTATAGACTTATTTATATTGGTTAAACAGCGCTAACGCGGCATCTAATCCACCTTTTTGGTTCAATTCACATTTTTTAAGTTCACCGGCCAATTATTTGCCAGCCCTTTTTGAGTCGATCTACTCATAAAAAAAAATAAAAGAGGTATAAAAAACTAAAAAACACCAGGGCAGCAAGTTTCAAATGGCATTTATAATTTTAAATATCAGTATGCGGAGTTTCAGGTATTACCAAGAGGGCAACATTTTATGACCTGCGGAGGCTCATACATTTTTAATCCTCTTACCTGTCGATCTGCGGAGTTCTATATCGCCCCGATGGATATCAGAAATAATTAGCCATAATTGAGTACCTGTAAATTTAGTAAGGAATGACCGAAATAAAAGGTATGCTTGCCCAATAATACAGTCAACAAATCCAGACCATTACAACTTATTCGCTTAAAATACTCCTCTTTGTGCATTACAAAATGTCACCAGTTTCAATTTGATAATAATCTTCTAGTTATATAGAAAAAACCCCTTTTTTATATTTCAACGCGCACAAAGCCGCTTAGAACTCAAATTTTTGGCGCCCAATATGGAATTCATAAAAGCAAAACAGAGTTTAATTTATACAGCTCCACTTTTTCCGATTTTTTTTACTTTTCTCTCTTTTGTTTACGTGGTGTCAGGTCACACGGTCAAAACTAGCTCCACGACCACCTGGGAGATTTCCAGCTTTTCCTGTGCAAAGCTGGTGGTGCTTGCTCAACCCCTCTACTCGGGCTAGGGCGAATTGGCACGCATAGTCCACGGTTGGTTCTGCTGGTGCTTTCTGACACCCACTTTGACATTCTTTTTATTCGCAATAAACTGAATTAGTTAATTGCTTTGCTTTCATTATTTTCTATTATATTGACTTAAATTTGGACATTGAGTTAAATCTTTATCTTTTACTCCTTTTCTTTATCGTACTTCTGTTCAGAACAACTTCTTGGGTGGGTTTGGGTGCTGACAATTTTATTGTTTTTGCTGCTTTGTTGATTGTATGCTAATATGGTAATGCGTTTCTTATTTTCCTAATGATATTTTTATAATTTTCTAATGCAGCTTGTTTTTCTTAAGGTAGGAGCCAGTCGCGTGGAAGTCTGTATGTAGCTTGGTGTGTTGCGTGAGTGTGTGACTGAGTAATAAGTACATTGTTCGAAACGTCCGTCCGTGCGTAATATTTTGTAATTATTTTGTCAAGAAATTTGTCTAATGTCTCCATGTGCATGTCATTGTGTAGTACTCTTGTAGGTGTATGTCTAGGTGCATTTGTAATGATTCGTAGTATTTTGTTTTGAAAGATTTGAAGTTTTTTGTACTTTGTCTTATTTATGGTACACCATGTTGGTCATTGTTTTCTATTTTTTATTCTGTGGATTTGTGTTTTCGTTAAAGAGAACGATCATCTTTATATTTATAAAAAAAAAACAATAATGAATAAACAACACGGCATGAACTTTGTGTGTTAAAATTAAGTAAGGAAGTCTGGCCAAAATCTCGAATACTCAGGAATAAATGAATGAATTAAAAAAGCATCACTAACAGAAGTATCAATCATTCTGTTAACACATTTAGTAAAACTTTTAAGAAAATATCGATATTTGCCGTGTAATTTATCTTTCAAATTTAATTTTCTTGCCTCTCTTACGATTTGATCGCGAGGGTAGAAACTCGGGGTGAAGTTATTGCGGCACCGGAAGGAGTTAGTAATAGAGCTCGTTATAAGTTTGGTGTATTTAAAGTTCATCTAAACGACAACGTTCAAACAAGAAACAATCTCCGATTGTACGCTCCACAGGGTCATGGTTTATTTTTACCGGTTATCCATTATTTTAGCAACTTAAAAGTACCAGAAATAAGGAAGTTGTTAACTAGAACTAATTCTATTATTAAAGGAATAAATCCGATTGAGGTATATTATTCAGTTTTTAAAATATGGTTAGTTGGCTTTAATAGGTCCACTGCTTAGTGGTAGGGTGGTGGTTATGGTAAAGTGATTGATGGTGGTAGTAGTATACACCAGCCAAACATTAATTAGTTACAGACAAATTTTGACAGAAAGTCTCGGCCTCAATCTTAATAAAACGACGGACAAAGATATTAGTATATTCAATATTCAGTAACTTGGATGGGTGACCGCTTGGGAAACACCGCGTGCTCTTGTCTTAGGGAAGAGTGTAAAATGAATCGACATCCAAACCATCCTATTCACGCCGGACAGGCCGGATGAGATCGGATATCTCGTAGGATGAAGGTGCCGTTTCACACTCCCCAGTCGGTAGACCGCACGATTAAAAACCGAACGGTCGATGACCGGTTCAAGATGGCCTCTGATACGCCGACGACCGTAAAAAATAGTAAATAAAAAAAAAAATATTCAGTAACTCTCTAATTTTTGCAATGATTTTAACAGGATTTACTGCAAATTGATAATCGGGAATTTTGAGACTAAAAACATATTTTGTTTCACCTTGTATAACACCAAACTACCATATGCAGGGTGTTAATGTATGTCACGTAGATATTTAAGGGAGTGATAGTGCTCACCAAAATAGACACAAAAATACTATATACAGTGTGTCCCCGGATCGACGCAACGATAGGTGGAAAAGGCTGACATTTTTTGAGTTGAAACTTTATCTTCTGGGGTTTAGCCCTGCTTGGATAGAAACTAATTTGTGGCATAATTTTAATTTCGAAAAATCAAGTGTGCTTTGGAAATTTTCAAAAAACTTTTTTTTCCCACCAGTAAAGTGCTTGATTTCTAGGAGATACGAAAAAATTTTATTAAGAAAAGATGTTCGGAAATAATAAAGGAATAAGAATACAAAATTTTAAAATCTTATGCCTACTTTGATGTTTTGCATTATTTTTATTGCACGCACCTCCCTATTGAAGATATTCAAAAATTTCGTTAAGAAAAGTTGTTCAAAATAATAAATTAAACACGATCGGTTTATTTTATTCCCTTTAATAGACATTTTGGATAATTCAGAAAAAAATAGTATGCCATGGAAGGAAAAAGAATGAAATAATATTTTTACAGTTTGTTGTCAAAAATAGTTTGGTATTTTTAATATTGTTGTAGTGTTCTGTGCTCTAAAACTGATCCAAACTTTCGAAAACATTACTGTAAAATATCAATTATGCTTACTATACCAGAACAGATCTACCTAATTCAATGTTATGGTATAGGTGAATTATCTATTCCAGAGGTTATCAGGCGATTTAATATGAAATTTCCGAACACAGTTTTACATAATATACTAAAAAAGAAGAAGAACTTTGATGAAGATGATGTATGTACTGTGTTAGCAATGGATTCATTACGCGAAAATCCAAAGCTGTCACTAAGAAAGCGGTGCGAGGAGACTCGTGTTAGCAAATCACATTTGCAACGCATTTATGAAGCAAATAACGTAAAGCCATATACAGTTAGATTTCGTCACACGTTAGAAAAAGAGGATGAATCCCGAAGGTTGGAGTTTTGCCTAACTTTAGGTGAAAAGATTCTAGAAGATCGAAATTTCCATAAAAATATTATTTTCTCACGAATCGACTTTTACCACTAACGGTGTACCTTCATCACAGAATTGCCGATATTGGTCTAAAGATAATTCAAATTATGTAATAAATTCTAGGCGGCAGTATTTTAAAAAGGTTAATGTTTGGTGTGCCATTTCCTATCATTATGGTGTAATTAGGCCATATACAGGGTGTTATGGAAATGACTTATTATATTTTAAGGGGCCACTCCTGAGGTGGTCTAGAGTTACACTTGATAGTTTTTTTTTCTAAAATCGGAAGTATTTTGAATTTTGTAAAATACCTTAAAACCGGACTATGTGCGCCTTCCATGATAGTTCAATGCCCCTGAACACATGTGTTTTTGACAAGACAAACTGCTGGAATGGTAATTGTTTAGTTAAGTGCAATTAATGTTGAATTTTGTGCTAAAATTTCGTATATAGACTAATTGAGGGTAGCTGATCACAATTTTCCTTTTGCGTTTTTACGGCAAATGCACTGGTTTTGAGAAAAAAAAATGTTAAAGTTTTTCACTTACAGGTTAGGGTATTCTTTTGTAAGGATGTCTTCAATTTCCTAGATTTTATGGTTTTCCCTTCAAAATATGTGATAAAACTTTCACCAAACTATCTGTTCATAAAATAAGAACAACATTTTAGCAAAAAAACAATGGAAAAGGCACAAATTTAATTAAATTCGTTGTTAATACGCCGACAAAGTAGAACCGTCTCTTTTCAGATTCATTGCACTCACGTTGCCAGATTGTTCTTCTTTTTCTTGTAATTATTAATGGCTTCCATCCAGGAGAATGATATGCTAGCTCGAGCCAATAGGATTCATTCAATTAATAAAAATGAATTGTAAAGTATAGGCAATTTATAATACACTAACAATCTGACAACATGGGTGCAGTTTGCTTCTGCTTTTTTGGCCAGCTGTCAGTGAGCTGTCTCCCGTCTTTTTCCAGATTAGGTAGAGTTTTCTGTTCGCTTACAAGTTATCCCGTTTTTCAGAGTTTCCTTGTGGCATATTTCGTTTATTTCAACTCAGAAGTGTATACTATGACTCCGACAAGTAATATTTTATTGGAAATATCAACATTTTAGGATTACATGCAAAATAACATACCGGTGAGTTAGAAAAACTTTAACATTTTTTTTCTCAAAACCAGTGCATTTGCCGCCTAAACGCAAAAGGAAAATTGTGATCAGCTACCCTTAATTAGCCTATATACGAAATTTTAGCGAAAAATTCAACATTTCCACTAAAGTAAACAATTACCCAAATCAGCTGTTTGGGTCATTGGCGCGTAGGTGTTTTGGACCTAAATTTTTGAAGGCATTTTTCTCGAATTTCTAGCTTCGAGCGCCATTTATAGCAATTTTTCCCCAATTCGTCTCGACCTATATATTTACGGGTTAAAAAATAATAAGTCATTTTCATAACACCCTGTATAATTGAGGGAAGACTAAATCAACATACTTATTTAAATATCCTAAATCAGTTTCTTGACGAACTACCATACGAACCAAGATATTTTTCATATTTTCAACACGACGGCTGCCCTACCCACTTGAGATTTCGGGTATGTGAATGGCTCAATGAGCATTTTCAAGAAAGATGGATAGCCAATGCTGGTCCCATTTTATGGCCGCCCAGATCTCCGGATCTAACAATAATGGATTTTTATTTTTGGGGTCGAATAAAACAAATTGTATATTTGAATAGGCTTCCAAATGACGTAGAAGTTTTGAGAAATCGCATTACAGATGCAATAAACTCTATTCCCCTGGAGAAGATAAGAGCAGCTTTTACTGCATTTCGGAAAAACATTGAGGAATGTGCGAATAAAGGCGGCGAACTTGTTGAATAAATAAATCTTTCAGTTGATGTTAGTATTGAAATAAATAAATTTTTTGATGTATCTTATAAACAGATCGTGTTTAATTTATTATTTTGAACAACTTTTCTTAACGAAATTTTTTAATATCTTCAATAGGGACGTGCGTGCAATACAAATAATGCAAAACATCAAAGTAGGCATAGGATTTTAAAATTTTGTATTCTTACTCATTTATTATTTCCGAACATCTTTTCTTAATAAAATTTTTTCGTGTCCCCTAGAAATCGAGCACTTTACTGGTGGGAAAAAAAAGTTTTTTGAAAATTTCCAAAGCACACTTGATTTGTCGAAATTAAAATTAAGCCACAAATTAGTTTCTATCCAAGCAGGGCTGAACCCCAGAAGATAAAGTTTGAACTAAAAAAATTTCAGCCTTTTTCACCTATCGTTGCGTCGATCCGGGGACACACTGTATATGCATGCGATAAAAAAAAGGCTTCATTTTTGATATACAGGGTGTCAAAACTTTATTAAAAATACACTCGGTAAATAATCAAATCGGTCGAGTCGAGTCAATAAGAAATCTAAGTTTGTCGCCCAGTGTCAGAAAATGAACTTATGCGACATATTGAGAACTAATGAGTAAATATAATAATATGATGAAATGAAAACAAGACTCCCCAAATTGCCTTATTAACAAAACCTAATTATCTTATTTTACCATTTGTCATTTTGAACCTACATAACTGTCAAGTTAAACTTGATATAAGTTGAGACCCTTTTAGTGAATATGAGGGTTGATTTATTTGCTCGATTCAATGTTTTGCGTTGCAAAGACTTCCTAGCACAGACGAAAACTTCGAGCACAATTATTGCTTTTCTGCTAGAGTTCCTAATCGTGTTTCTTATAACTTCGACTGAATTAAAATTAAAGATAAATGACGCAGTTAAAAGAAAAGACAATGTCGCATTGTTTCTCTAAACAATAGAACGAGTTCTCTAAAGTTGAAGCGTCTAGCCTAAACTTCTTTCTACTAATTTGATAAGTTTTTCGAATTATAAATTGAAACTTTGTGCCAACATTAATGACAAAAAACATATAGCTTTTTAGGTACACTTATTAGCTAGGAAGGATAAATGAAGTTCACAGTATCCAAAAAATTTTATTTATACCATCGTCTTAAAGTCATTGATTTACAATGTGTTCATGGATTTGATGGGCACCCAGCTGTAGTAATTTTTATAATATTTATTCATATTCAAAATTCAAAATTCAAAATTTTATGTCAATACATTAAAACTTACACATGTCAATATAAAAGTAAAAGTTCCTAGCCTATACATTTAAACTAAAAATGCTAAAATGCAAATTCAATAGGTATATTAGAACTATACAGCCCCAATTACATTTCTCAGACACTCACGGAAGTTAAACATTTACAACAAATTAAAATTAGAATTTAGGTATTCGTCGAGGGAATAAAATGCATTTCCTATCAGAAAATTTTTGATTTTAGATTTATATTGCTTTAAAGGCAAATTCTTGACATGAGCCGGTAATAAATTGTAAAATTTGATCGCCCAATAACCCGGGCCTTCCTGACACCTTCTCAACTTCCAGTAAACAGGGATCAGATTTTGTCTAGCTCGAGTACTATAGTTATGCACATCTTCATGGGTTAGAAACATGTCCGAATTATGTTTTACATACATTAGGCATTCAAGCACATACAAACACGGCACAGTCAAGAATCTCAGATGCACATAGGCCTGCCTGCAGTCATCCCTATATGCCAGACCCGACAGTATCCTCACAGCCCTTCTTTGCAGACCAAAGATCCTGTGTACCTTAGCCGAGTGTCCCCAAGCAAGGATTGCATAAGATATATGCGTTTGAAAAATGGCAAAATAGGCTGTTCTTAATATATTAGCTGAGACACATTGAGACATGGTTCGTAGCATGTCTAGGCTTTTATTTAGTTTTTTTGATAGAGCAGTTACGTGTTTGTCCCATTGCAGATTGGGATCGAGGACAACACCCAAAAAGTTTACCTCTGCCGCATTAGGTAGATCAGGACTTAATTCTCTCATGGTAAAGACAGTTCTAATGGTTTTTCCAGCATTCAGCAAGAGTCTGTTTGAATTGAACCAAGCTACAGCCCTCTCCTGCGCAGCCACGGACTCCTCCATTGATTTTTTTTGTGTATTAGATGCACAAGAAACTGTTGTGTCATCAGCAAAGAGTGTATATTTTGCATTGGTATCACAAAGTGATAGATCATTTATATAGATTAAAAAAAGTATGGGGCCCAGGATCGATCCCTGTGGCACCCCAATATTGGTTACACTCCTTGCTGAAGCCACAATAGCAACCCTTACCTCCTGACATCTGTTCGCCAGGTAAGACTTCATAAGTTCTATACTAGCAGCCGTAAAGTTGTAATAGGCAAGTTTTTGAAGAAGGATTCCATGGTCGACACAATCGGAGGCCTTGCTGAGGTCACAGAACAATACAGAGTCATAATGCATGTCATAAAATGCCTCTATTATACCAGACACAAGGTCAAGTATACCTAGGACGGTATTTTTATTTTTCCTTAAACCAAATTGACACCTGGTGAAGAGATTATTGGTCTCAAAAAACTGAACTAGCTGTACAGCTATACACTTTTCCAGAACCTTAGAAACGATAGGCAGAAGTGATATTGGCCTATAATTTTCCGGTGTTGAAGGATCTCCTTTTTTAAAAATAGGTGTGATAATAGCAATTTTTAACACATCGGGGAAAATGCTTTTTCTAAGGCAGAGATTAATAAGTTTTGTTAATGGGACCAATATACAATTTTTAATAGTTTTAAATAGTCTTGCATTTAGGCCATATACATCACGACTGGGTTTATCTTTTAAGTTATTGATAATGTCCCTCACTTCATTAAAAGTAACTTCCCTAAAAGAAAAGGATATGGGAGGCTTTGATAATTGACCAAGGTTTGTCATTGGATCAGTATCAGTCTTAGGAATATTCTGTATGACCCTGCTAGTAACAGTTAAAAAAAAGTTATTAAAATCATTAGGTGTTAAAACTGTTAAATCATTACTTTTTGTAGGAATCGTGTTCCTACCTCTGTGTTTGTTTATTACTTGCCACATAGTTTTAGTAGAATTTGCAGACTGCTGAATAAGAACATCATTTGCTCTGATTTTGGCATCCCTTATAGCAGCTTTATATAGTTTCCTGTAATTTTTTATTTCTTCAATACTTACTAAACCTGAGTCTGTATTTTAGTACTAACAGTGTTAGTCAAAATACGCCAAATTGTGCTATTTAATTCAGCGCTCGTTGGGGCATGTAGCCCAGAGAATAGCTGTTTTAGCATAATTTGGTTAATCCTTATTGTATAAGGTCTCAGCAAGTGGCTAGAGAACAATGTTCTCACATGTATACATACTTACACTGTAAATATTGGGGACTGCAGCAAATGAAAGAGTACTCTTTAAAGTTATTCCAAGCTTTCGGAAATCGTAAATTTTATTTCCATCTTCAGGGAGACTACAAATTTACATAAAATAATATTAGGAGATTTGTTCAAATTAATAATTAAATGTTTTTACTTACAACTTTGGTGAGATTGTTCATATAGATGTTAATATAATAATTATTAATAAAAGACATTCGAACAGAAAAACGTGTTGAAAATCCAAGTCAATCATAAATACAACTACAGTTCAGAAATAATATTAAAAACATTGTATATGGACGAAGAAACACACAATTTAAAATAAAATCAAACTTAGTTGTTCACATTTTTAAAAAATTCGTTAATTATTTGAAATTATGGAAATATTAAGCGGGAAAACATGACTTGCGTGTCACCATCTTAAGTGACTGAATAGGTTAGGAAATACTGTCGTTTTTATATGTCATTGAAATTTGTCAGAATTATTTATAATGCGGTTTGTATCAAGATAATATTGAATTGAGAAGATTCGGATTTAAGTGTTATCATGCAGCATACTTGAAAAATCGTTGTACTGCATTATACGAGGTTCGAAATGTTATTATTGATATTGGTATTGATTGTTAGTAAATTTTTGTCTAAATGAAGCAGGTATGAGTAGATTACACTCAAATGTTGGATATCCGTTCTTTTATTCATACTATTAGGTTCCTGTGCAATAAATGTCATCTCCAAAAACAATCTTTTTTTATAGTTAGTTTGTGAGGTTAAAATCTCAGCTGAATTGAAATTAATGTTATGGTCCAAATTATTTGCATGTTCTGCAAGGGCACATCTCTCTGGATGGTGTCTACAGTCACTCTTGTGGTTCGTGATCCTACTAGACAAGGGTCTAGTAGTTTGACCTATGTATACTTTATTGCAGTCTGCACAAGGGATTTTGTAGACAACATCTGATAATTGATTAGACTGTGTTTTGTCTTTGATTTTTGAGTGAATAGAACATTTCGAACCTCGTATAATGCAGTACAACGATTTTTCAAGTATGCTGCATGATAACACTTAAATCCGAATCTTCTCAATTCAATATTATCTTGATAAAAACCGCATTATAAATAATTCTGACAAATTTCAATGACATATAAAAACGACAGTATTTCCTAACCTATTCAGTCACTTAAGATGGTGACACGCAAGTCATGTTTTCCCGCTTAATATTTCCATAATTTCAAATAATTAACGAATTTTTTAAAAATGTGAACAACTAAGTTTGATTTTATTTTAAATTGTGTGTTTCTTCGTCCATATACAATGTTTTTAATATTATTTCTGAACTGTAGTTGTATTTATGATTGACTTGGATTTTCAACACGTTTTTCTGTTCGAATGTCTTTTATTAATAATTATTATATTAACATCTATATGAACAATCTCACCAAAGTTGTAAGTAAAAACATTTAATTATTAATTTGAACAAATCTCCTAATATTATTTTATGTAAATTTGTAGTCTCCCTGAAGATGGAAATAAAATTTACGATTTCCGAAAGCTTGGAATAACTTTAAAGAGTACTCTTTCATTTGCTGCAGTCCCCAATATTTACTAGTGTATTTCTCAACTAGTCAGCAACGACTACCCTCCCGATATACATACTTATATGTCATATTGTAAATATGAGTTTATAAAAATAGACATAACTTAGCCTTTAGTTTAAAGTAGTTGTAAGTATGCGTTACTGACACTAATTCTGAATATAATTTTCCAATTACTATTTAGTTTCAGTAAATATAATACAATATGAAGTAAATCAAACTGTTGGTTTAGGTGTAATATAGATTTTAATAAAAATAAAAGCGAATTTTTAAACTTAATCACTTGTCTCCTAACACCAATACACCCTGTACACGATTATTTGTCAGAAACAAGCATACTAACTCTCAAATTTAATCTTAACAGTTATCATTCATGTATGTGTGTGTGTTTAAAAAAATATAAAGTACAAAAATTTCATTTTTCATAAAAATTAAAAATTAAAACAATTCTGAAACGCTAGTAGAACAATTTTATTTTATCAATGTTGACGTGAAAGGCGTTTATTAATACCTTACATAACGAACTTCTTAGTAAATACCTTTATTGAAAATCTAACCAATATGCGATTTATGAAAAGTACCCAAAGTAACTATCTCTATAATATGTTTATCAAATCAAAATATACTTTATTGTCATAAAGTATTATTTTTATCGACAAAGCCATTTTTTAAAATTAAATTAGCAATAAAATTTAATAATATAGTAAAACTTAAAATATCGGAATGAAAAAAGAAAAAAAATGCAAATAATTATGACAGAGTATCACCAAAATATTCATCCAGAGTATAATAAGCTTTTTCTAATAACAAATTTTTAACATTTTAAGATTTGATATTTTCTTAATAAAATCTGGAAGATAATTAAAAATTTTTTTAGAATCATAAATTATGGATTTTTTTACAAGACTTGAAGAAGAAATAGGTAAACATATATTATAGGTTTGTCTTGTATTATAAATATGTGAATTAATACTATTTCTATGCTTTTTATGAATCAAACAAAATGTTTCCAATATAAAAATGGAAGTTAGTGTTAAAATTTTTTGTGAGATAAATAGAGTTTTACAAAAATCTCTAGATCTAGCTTTGCACAAATATCTGAAGTGCTCTTTTTTGTAAAATAAAAATTGAATTTAGAAGATATTGGCTTGAATTTCCCCAGAAACAAATTCCATATCTCAAAAGAGATTATATTAAAGCAAAATAAAGATTTCGAAGAACCGCCATATTCATTTCATGAGAAAGTACTCTCAGGGCATAACATCCTAAAGCTAATTTTCTACATAACTTTTTGATATGTTCATTAAAGAAAGATTTTAAGTAATATAGATTCCTAAAAATTTTATAAATTTGGGGTTATTAATTATGAGATTGTCAAAAACTATATTATTAAGTGAACATTTGAAAGTTAATATATTTGTTTTAGTGATATTAAATGAGAGTAGATTAGAGTCACACCACTTTTTAACATTTATTAAATCTTCATTAATTATTTTAATTAATTCATTACAATATTTACTATGCCAAAGTATTGCAAATATGGTAAATTTACCATTTATAAAAATTGACGCAAGGTCATTTATATATATTAAAAATAGTAATGGACCGAGAACTGAACCTTGAGGTACTCCACAATCAATTTTATTACTTTTTGATTTCTTACCATTTAACAATACTATTTGAGATCTTTCAGAAAAATATGATTTAAACCATTTAAATGATATACCTCTAAAGCCATAAAGCTCAAGCTTCTTTAATAATATATATCTAATTTTCGATTTAAAACGAATTTAATAACGATGATCTAAGTTAACACTTTTACTAACAATTATTCTGTATAGCTTTGTAATAACAAGCACCATGCTTCTATTATCAGAGGTTGACAGTCTTACTAAAGTCTGTGCGTTTTAAGAAGTCCGCTAAGCCATAAAACCTCTTGAGCATTATGTCGGTGGCTCTCAAACAATAAATTATATTGAAGGTAATTTTGGATGTTGATAAATTACATTTTCTAAATAAAATAATTTAAAGTAAATAAAAAATTAGTTTAGGTAAAGAAAAATAATAATTTTTTAGCTTTTGTAGTATTCAGACAAATTAGTTTTACGAATTCTTTTTTATAAAGTTTTGGTTCTAAAAAGAACCGATTTTGTAGTCTTGCGACAGAACGTACCTACTTGTAGATAGGTACTACTAAAAGTAGTCTTCCTCTGCATTTAAAATTTCACCCATGCTTTCAGACTCATCAGAATCAACATCATCGTCATCATCATCATCATTCGTAATAATTAACGGTCTTACTTCGTCTATAACCTGTTCTGTCTCATAAGATTCAAAAATAATTTTTTCTGTGTATTCAATGCATTTCCGCCATTCTTCTTTGCCCGCTTGGCTAAGCGCCTCCTCCCATAACTTTATAACGCTAGGCTTACCGATATTTTTACAGGCATGTTTGTCATAATAGTTCTTGCTAATACCATACCAATTCAATTGCGTTGTAATGACAATGGTAGGGCGGCAATCTCAAAACTTGATGTCCATATTTGAGGGCTAATTCGTCAACATACTTTTTTTTAAATGACTGCTCTTTACACTTGCTTAAAAGTTCACTTTTTAAATATAAATTTTCATGGTTTATGCTTTTCTTTGACAACCACTCTTTTATTTCTTCCTTTTTCCAGCTGCTTGTAGGGAATTTCTCTTCGAGTCTCGTATGGTAAGAGGCATTGTCTAAAACAATTAAGGAAGGTTTTTCTAAACTTTTTAAAAGTTTTTCCTCGAACCAATGCTCAAATATTTCAGCATCCATATTGCCGTGATATCATCAGTTTTTTTTGTTGATGAAAATATCAAACTGGCATTTCAAACAAAACCTTCTTCATTACCAGCATGTAATAGAATATACCTTTTTCCATTACTTGCACGGGTACTTGAATAACAATGCTTTGAGTCATCCTGCCAAGACGTTTTTGTTGAAGTTCCGTTTGCAAATACCCATGTTTCGTCAAGAAAAACAACTTGTCTTGACAATTCCGATTTTTTGTTGTTTAAATAATCCCTTAAAAATTGCCACCTTTTCGAAACAACATTGGACAGCTCGCAAAGCAGTTTTCTGTTGTTCGTATTTTTATATTTGAAACCCATATGTTTTAAGATGATGGACAAACTGTTAGTTCCAATATCGCAAAGTTTTTTCTGCTTTATCTTTTCAAGAATAGCTTTGAGGGTAACATATTCCTTGGCTTTATACATATCATAAACAATATTCCTAATAGAGAGTTTTATCCCTTGGGATAAATCCAAGGTTTTTGAATGGAGTCGAACCCTTTTATATGGTCTGTCCAAATCCTCTTCACTCTTTTTTCGAAGTCTTCTTAAGGTCTTCTCTGAAATGCCGCAAGCATCAGACGTTCGTTTTTGCACTGCCAAAACAGACTCTATCGGGCCCGAGTTATCTTTTTCTAAAGTAAAATAACGTTCCACTTGTAATACCAAACGGCGTTCACCTGGAGATAAATGCCTTCTAGGCGATGTGCCACCTTGCTGAACATTTTCCATAACTTTGCTTAATAACTGATTTTAATTCACACACAATGAGAAACAAACTAAAAGAGTGAAAAGCACAACTACTTATTTAAAATAAAGTAGAACATACCATCCCGCACTTTAGCAAATTTTAATTATTTCTTGGAAAATAGTAATTATTATGAAGATTTAATTATAATAATCCCAAAATAATGTCATTATCGGAAAAGTATATACCTGACAAAATCTTTAACATATTTAACCATCCCGCACTTGAGCAAATTTTAATTGGTTCTTGGAAAATAGCGATTATTATAAATAGATTTAACTATAATAATAGCAAAATAATTTAATTATCTATTTAATTATTATTTATGCTCAACGCGTAATTCTAAGATAATTTTGTTTTGAAACCTCTGATTTCGCCCAGTAATAGAATACAGTAAACCAGTGGGATGTTCGGTGTGATCAAGTATAGCGAAGGTGCGAAGATATTGTAACTTAACCGACTTACTGTTTTAAAAGCGATAACATCCCTTGGTGATTTAATCCGATATCGGACTTCTTAAAACGCACAGACTTTAACAATAATTATTCTTTATAGCTTATTTAGAAACAAGCTCATTTTATTATGTGTAAGCAATTTCTTCAAATCAATACCAAAAAAATGCAAATTAATTTTTGTACCATTCTTGTCTCTTTTTTCCTGAATATTTTTTGCAAATATACAGCCAAACCGTAGCAAAAATAATCATTATCCTCAACGAATTTCCTGGCAAAGACAATTTTCTAAAATGTGTGCACAGGTAAAAGAAGGGTATTTGAAGAGTAATTTAATTACCTATATTTCCAATTTCAACCTTTTCTAATTAGGATTTCAATTTACATCCGGAGTCTATTAAAGAAAATTGATGATAATTAAGGTAAACAATTTTCATTAATTAAGATATTGACTATAGAACCGTATTATTTATTTTTATTAACTTGATTCTCCATTAGTTCAGTATTGGCGCAATAAAAAAAGGCTTTTTAATACTATTCGGAACCTCAGTGGGCACTTAAAACAATTATAAAATGCCAAAAGCGATAAATTATTTGGTCATTCTAGTTTTAATCTTAAAATAAAAGTATAATTCATTCATTTCACAGAAATAAAATTCCATTATTTGTGTGGAACGTTATCTTCTAAATAATTTATGCATATATGTCAAAAATAATTTCTACAACTTGAATTAATATTAAATTTGTTAAAATGATGATTAATTACGCAAAATGAGTACTGCATGCGATTTGTATGTAAATATTGTTACCCACATTCGACCCATATACATCCAAAGTTTAATCTCAAGTGTGCATAAAAATGCATACTACTCAAACCATCCCGTGTACTCAAGATTGCACCCGGTGCAATTTTTTTTTATGGATAGAGTCAGCGTATTAAGGCATTAACCTTTTTACACGAATTACCCCTGAATATACCAAGAAAGATAGTGTTGGGGAAACGTGTATCAACACGTCAAAGAGAATAGGTTAATAAATGCTGTGTACGAGCGATTTAAATCTCTGCTATTTTTGGGTTGTAAATTACATAAGGGTTATAATTTGTTCAAGCAGTTATTGGCATTTAATCACGTACCTAGACAAAAACGCGTCGCGACGGTACTTCTAACGTTATTGGGACGCCACCTTCCTATTGGGTCGCATTGTGCGCCGGTTAATCAAGAGGCAAGAAGCACGGCGCAAACGGAAAGAAAGTCGTCTTCCAAGATGTCCCGGTGAAGCTGGTGCTCTTATGTAGTGATTCCCACGAGACCAACGAGACGAGATTTTCATAAAGTGTTGTCTCGTCTCGCATATGAAATAAGAAGCCTTGTATCGAGTCTCGTCTCGTCTCGCGTCTCGTACGAGAGTCTTGCAAATGTATCGAAATCTCATCATGCATAATCTTGTTCCAGTCCAGTACGGGATGCCTACCTACTGGTTACAATGTAAGAGTAGGAAGAGAAAATTAAAACTGTTGAAAGATATCATCATGCATGTATTTGAAAGTAATACCAAAGTTTACATTTACGCTTACAGAATAAAACTTTGGTAATACAAAGTAATAAATCTAAACAATTAAACGCAACAAAAACTTAACCTTAATATTATTTTGAAATATTAAGAAAAAACTTCTAACAGCCTTCTCGGTCGCGAATTTTTTTGTTTTTCACCCAGTCGTTTAGGCATAACAAACATCGTGCAGATTCATTTTTAAGGCGACTTCAATGTTTTCTTATAGTTAACACAGTAGGTGAGAATATGAATGAGCGCAGCGTAGCATAGCACAGCACAGCACAGCACAGCCAAGAAGTAAGATGGAAAAGCAATTATTTTACTAAATTTATGCGGTCTTTGAACGTGATATAGAATAATGTTATATTTAAATTAAAATATAGAAACAAAGCAAAGTTCTATAAAGTTAGGGTGACCAGACGTCCTGATTTATCAGGACATGTCCTGATTTGAGAGTCTACATAAAGTGTCCTGACTGATTTTTGCTCAATGTCCTGATTAATCCTGATTTTTTTCAATGAAGACCTTTGACAGATTTTTTTTCTAAAATTCATTTGTTGTGTGATTCGTACATACCGTCCAGTGCCATACAGTACCATATAGGGCGCTGACATCAGTAATGATGTCATGAATTAACATAACACTGACATATAAGCTCAAAAGATTGGCTGCTGAGAAGCAGAACTAATTTGAGCTTTTTTTTTTAGACATACTGTCACACATTCACACCCAAAGGGCCGTGAAAAAATGTCCAAACGAAAATGCCATTTTACTGACGACTTACGTCGTAAGTATACCTGCTTTGTGCCAGGTAGCACGTCATTTGAAGCAAAGTGTGAAATTTGAATTGTGACCGGGTGGGGGGGGGGGGAGATCTCTCTCGTGTCCTGATTTTTCCTTGAATTCATCTGGTCACCCTATATAAAGTGCCAAATGAGAGTGCCTCTTATGAGGATCTTGTTAAATTGGGTAAGCATCTTAACGAAAGTTAATAGAAACCTTACTAATAAGTACGCCATTTTAAGGAAACTAAGTAGGTATTTACATTGCTACAGTTTTCCCTTTAGCTTTTAAATTACTCTGACATAAGTTTATAATATAAATGTATTCCTTTTTTATATAAATACTTAGGTACCTGCCTACATATTTTACTTCATAGATCTCTAAATAAATATACGATTAATATAATACTCGTCATTTCCAATCTTTTATATTGTTCCAAAGCATACTTTTATTTAGTTGTTTAGTGTTCTAAGTATACATATATTTATTATGTTATTGGTTTCGTTAAGCTTAACAATGAGGTACTTTAAACGTAGATAATATATATGATTATTTTACTAAATTGTTAAACTATATATATAATAGGTGTGTCATTTTGTTCAATTAGTTATAATAATAAGTGTAAAAAAAATCACTGGGTTTTCGAGTTCTGTCGTAACCATCATTTTGTTTATAAATAAACGGTAAATAATACTCAATATTTTCATTCATTCAACAAACCTTTTCCAAGCGATCTAAAGATTTATATATATAAAGGGCTACTACTTTCGGCTTTGATAAAGTCATTCAATCATGTATCAAACTAAGCAGAGGTTAATAATGTAAAACATCTTGAATGCATAATATTTTACATTTTAATTATAAACGCCCGGTTAGTTTGACACGAGATTAAAAAAATTATGACTTAAACAAAGTGGAAAGTATTCTAGCCCTGGGTAGATTATTTTATTACACTCACTAAAGTAAAGTCACACCCAAATAAAATAAAAATTATACTACACTAATATGATATTTACACTAATTAATCACAAATTACCATTAAAAAATGGTTTACTTACACCTCTCATTATTTCTTTTACACCCTAGAAGGATAGGTTTACAATCTGTGAGTTTAATTTACACTCGATAGTGTAAATGTTACCTACCCATAAATTAGAAGAATTAACACTCATCAAAAAGTAAAAAATCCATTCAAAAATATCTTTTTTACCAGATATACTGATAGGTTAATATACCCTTATTGAGTGTGGTCCTAAATGTACCACCATTGAGTGTTAAATTTAACACTCAATTTTTACTGTGCAGGAATCACTGTCAGTGATTTACCCAAAATCTATTGGAAATAAATGATTAAATAGACCTGACATTTTTTTCTGATGAAGTCTGGTTCCACCTCACCGGTTATGTGAATTTTCAGAATACACGCATGTAAAAATTAATAACATATTATAGGGCCATTTAAGAAAATATAAATTTATGCGATATCCTGTATACGACTGAGGGAAGGTTTATGTTTATGAGCATTCTTGACAATCTTCACTCAAAACAAACTAATTTAGCCCCAATAATGACGTATCACACACTATCGAATTGAATATTTCATTAGAATGACCAACGGAACGGCATGACAACATGCTATAACGTGTACATAAATGCTATTACACCTCATTTACGTGATAAAATAAATTATGATGCGCGTTTAAACAAATATTTTCAATTAATTGAACATTTCGGCAACGGCAGCATCAACGGATAAAACATGTAAATTTAATTAAATTGCAGCTTTACAGGAATTTCAAATATCTACGGAAAAAAAATTTTTAAAAAGAAATGAGTCAGGGGACTTTTTGTGTAGGCTCTAATTATGCAATTTTTTTATGGTATGTTATTATTCATTCATCGACTTATAATAAGCACATTTTTTGTATTGCATAAATACACAGTAAAAAAAAGAGTGTATAATTTTACACTCAATATACACTCAGAGTGGTGTATATAGGTCCTGCACTCTTAGTGTAGATGTCACCAATATAAGTGAGAGTAAATTTGTCGCCATTCTAATATACACTCGAGGGTAAAAGTTACTCAGTAGGGTGTGAAACTAATACACTGTTAACACACTAAAGAGTGTAAAACTACTCTAATGTAGTGTAAAAAAAATATTTCTAGTTCACCCAAGAGTGTAAAATGTAATTTGAGAGAGTGTAAAACCAACTCAACGCCGAGTAAATATATCTTAATATAGTGTAAAAATTAGTTATTAGCGTGTATATCCAATACACACAAGAGTGTAAAACTTAACTAATAGGGTGTAAAAATAATGCAAATAATTTGAAAATGTTTCATTTATATTTTGAAAAATATATAGCAACAATTCTAGCAAAAGAAAAAACTAAGCATATATATACATATTTCAATTTCAGCCAAGTTATGAAAATAAAAACAACTCAACATACGTAGGAATATTTTAAATAATTAATCAGTGGTTTATCCTATTTTACAGTTTAGTAATATTATATTTGATACTCCTCATTAGTTTACTAGTCTATAGGAACTAGATGTTGTTGTCTTAGGAAATATCTCAAACACATACTTATCTGCCTTTACTAGGCGGACTTGCTCCAAGTGAAAAACATTCCATTGTAACTACTTGGAACGTGTCAGTGGTAGCTCGTCGGATAAGACAAGTGAGGCAGCGCCTCACCGAATCAGCACACAGAAGAGAAAAAGTAAAATATTGCGTCGTACTTTAATTTTCATGTAGGTATTCAATATTGTTTTTATGTAGTCTTTGAAGTTACAATTTTTGAAATATATTTTGTCTTGACAAGTTGGCGAAGGAGTTAAAACCGGGTACGGGATTGCAACTGCAAGCTAAGGCTCCCTTCCCATTGTCTCTAGTTTATCGGCTATGTCACACCCAGCGCGTCATAAGCTTTGTTCCAACACATCCGAAAACCGTACACTGTACCGTTCGGCTCATGCGCAGGAGGAGAAAAGCGTTCCAACTAACCCGTGACGGTTTATCTATCGGTTTAAACATCGTTCCAATGCATGTCTATTTTTGTACGGTCACAAAACCATGCAACAGTTTCGTGACGGTTCTAGGACGGTACAAAAATTGGGTGTTGGAACAAACCTACCGGCGCGCGGGCTTCATTTTTGGATTTTTATGGCGTTTCCAGACTGCACATTTTTTCAGAAGAATCTACCAGAATCGAATAAAATGTATAAAAGTTGTTGACATAACAGAAGTGTGGTGTGGCAACAATGATATTGATTAAACACGTGATAACATCGACTCGTGATTCCCGTGAATCGAGCGAGAATTGTTGGTTTACGTGATTTCCCGACGTTCACATTTTCTTGGTTGGTTTCCTGGTCTTCAGGGCATTGTTATCTCATAAATAGAAACACCTTTTTTAAGGCGTTACGAAGCGGAAGAAAGGGATATTCTACATGGCGAAAGATATACTTACCGATCCGTACCCTAGTTAAGGACAAAAAAGAAGGACGGTCGGCAATATACACGAACCTTTCAAACGTCTTGGTGCAACACACATAAGTGGATCTGCGGAAGCCATTTTAAACAACATTTATTTTATCTTGTTGGACGTGTTTTCTTTTAACTATGGTTAAAACGTTTGGAGTTTGGATGGATATGGTGACTTTAAAAGCAAAATGCGTAAATAAGTGGAAAAATTGTGGGTAGTTATTCGGATTACATAGTATTGTAATTACTAATGATGTCTTAAAAAATGTAGTCAGCTAAGTTGGACAAGCTGCTAGTTGGAATATACTATAATCAGTAAAACAAAAAAGCAATGGCAAAACCGTTGTTTTTATGATTTTCTCATCCGACGTCCGATTTTGTGATTTATAATTCCGTTGCAATTGTTTAGATTTTAATTAAAATTGCAGTTGTATAGTTATGTTTTGGATAAAATGTTGTAATTATTTTGTGGTGTTGTGTATTTTTTGTAATATTTCCTGTCATCTTGTTAACTTGTTTTTTTAAATTGGTAAAATTTGAACGTGGCTTCAAAAAAATTTTCGCCTTCCGGCGGGCATACCAGCAGCCTATTCTTTCCACTTATAAATAACCTGACGAGCAGCGCCTCGCCACTGGAACGTATCTCCCTATATTCGGTAAATTATCAGACTGTTATCGTTTAAAACCCCTTCTTCAAGCGTAGTAAATCAGGTTATATAATATTTTTATTAAATATAAACCAGAAATCCTGAAACCAAGCAGCTAACCACCTTAGAACCCGCTAAAATGCATAGTCCGGCGTTAACCGCGGTAAAAATTCGTGACATATGACGTCACGGCGCGTTCTCGGTCGCGTATTTTCAGTTTCGGAACAGTTTTAATTGGCTCTATCTTAGATACGGAACTAAATAACAGTTTTTTTAGGAACATGATTGATGAGGCCTTTACTTGATGAAAATCCATGTTCTAAACACTTAAGGAAAACAATAATTTTCGATTTTCACTATATTTTAATGAATAAACACATAACAGCTGTTTCGGTACACTGTACCTTCTTCAGATGTGAGTACTTTAATACTAAAATTACCAATATTAGGGTAATGAGAATAAAGCTTAAACTACCTGCTAAATTATTATGGGAAAATACGTGTATACAAATTTAATAATGGTGATCTATTTAAATCTAATTGATCGTTCAGTAATATGTTGGAATTTTTAAGTTTATTTATTTCTAATGTCTCTAGGGTATTTAATTTTCGACCTTTGTTTTCTACATGTACAATTTTATTGTATATTCATCATCAAAATTATGTGATTCTTCTAATAAATGATTGGCGTAATTAGAATCCCTTTTATTTTTCAAAAAACATCTTTTATGTTCCTGTATGTATGTTGTGTTACATTATTACCTTATGTTTTTGTAGTGTTATTTCCCATTTTAATTTTTATGCAAGGTTTCTAGTCACAAACTACTGAATGCTACTATTTTTTAAATAAAATAATTTATGGTATTCCGTGAGTGATGTGTGTGCGAGGAAAACGATTCACGTGAGTCTTGAATCTTCAGAGATTCATTTAAAGAACAAGTTGTCAGAACGGCGATAACAAAGAGTCAATGCTTTCAGACTAATTCAATTAGGCTAATACCACTTAAACATTAAGCGAAAGTAAAACATTTAATTACTCTCAAAATTCACGAGGTAATTCTTTTAATACGTGGGAAGCTGTTATGGAAAGGGAAAATTATTGTTATTTTAAGGCAAAGGGTCTTTTACGATTAGCTTGTCTAAGGATTATGGTTTGTTAAGTGCGGCTGACGGGAATAATAATGCCAAAAATATTATCTGCGAAGCAGTGAAATTAAGTGGTGATTTAAGGCACGTTTTTAAATAAAAAGGCCCTTAATCTTTTTCTTTGCTTTAAGGGTTTTAAGATAACGCATTCATTTATTAAAGGGAGTCAAGGAAAGCTTTTTTAAATATCAGTATTTATCAGTACTTTTTATGAAACGACCCGTATGAATTTACATTATAACCCTAAAACCCCTTTCCTTTTAGACACTGCTATAACATACAGGGTATCACAATAAGGTCGGCAAGGTACGAAATTATGGAGCCTATATACGACTTCGGGAAAAAATTTTATTGACTAAATCGACCAAAAGAAATTGCTGGAAAAGATTTTCAAGTTTCCAAAATTACTGCTAAGGGCACAATTCCTAGAATATTTCTAAAAAGTCAAATTTTAAAACTTTTTTGAATTTTTGACAAACAAACATAGTCACGAAACCAGATCCCAAATAATATATATTGTAGAACAACTAAAACAAATATAGGATTAAATAGCCCGATTGTACAAGCATCAAAAACTTATAATAAAATACCCGAAGATATCAAAAATCATAAAAAATATTATCAATTCATTAAGCATGTCAAATTACATTTAGGTTTTAGTTGAAAATGTATCCAACATTGTTAATTTAGTTTAAAGTATTCTCGAAGCCAGGGCTACCAAGCACTGATTAGACAAATAAGTTTATGTAAAATATATTATGGGAATTCAATAAATAATAAAATTTCAAAAAAAAAAAAAAAAAATTCGAAAATATGGGTAGGGAAAGCTTGTGAAAAAAAGTTATTAAATTGCTGTATCTCCTATATGCTTTACCCGAATTTAATCAGCTTAGGCTCGTTTCATAGACAGTTTTAGACTTATTAAAAACCGACATTGGTCGCTAGTGCATACCGCTTCTTCTAGGTGGCGCTCTTTAAACAAGATTTAATTTTTTCAAGTTTCCTTAATAAACTTAAATAGCATGATATATTTTTATAACTCTGCTTTTGACGAAAACCGTGATTCGATATCTTCATTTGTTTTCGAGTTATTTACAAATTACTATTTTAATTTAAAAATTTATACTCTCCCGCACATAATTCTCTAATAGTCAGAAATGTTTTAAATGAAAATTTCACACCTGTCATTCGAAGCCAATCACACACTTTCATTTCGACAGTTACCAATGACAACCTTCAAATTTTTCGGAAATTTTTCTCCTCCTGCCAAGCTAGGCGAACAAAATTAATAAGTGGAAATTTTTTCTTGACAGCTATCATATGATCCGAAAATCAGTATTCAGGATCAAATTTTGGTATTTAATGTTTTTATTCATTTTATAATGCTAAATAAATACAAATATTTATTTACCAAATATTTCTTTCATTAAGGCTAAATATTTTTGGAATTCTGGTTGGAACTCTTCTCTTCGTAATGGAGAATAACAAGGATAATGGTTATCTTCCCTTTCCACTTCTATCAGATGTCTATGTTTAATATAATAGATGTAATATTTGGATGCAATTTTGTTCTGCTGAATTCTGGTTTTTCTTAAAAAGGGTGGGATATCTTCCTCCAAAATCTTCTGGATAGCTGAGAAAAGGTTTTCTTGATGGGGATTTAATTTAGTTTTTTCCATTAAACATTGCAAATACTTTAAATTTTTATGAGACATATTAATGTCCCCTATTTCAGAGCAAGATTTACAAACACCGTAGGGCTTAAAATTAGTTTCTTGATTGTTTACTGCCATGATTTAATTGTTGTGAACTAAAGAAGCACGTTTAAGAAATAACTGTCGACGTGACGTATAGCAGAGACGATTTTGACATCACAAGCCTAAGCCTACTTGACTGTGGTATCTACTATCTACCTAGATTTTAAAAATTGTTTTATCTGGCATAACTAGCCTAAACTAGACTATACTATGCTTTTCCTTTGTTTTAGTAAATGAAATGTAGTAAAAATAAATAAAAAGGGTAATTTTCACTTATATTTTTTGCATTTCGTTTAACTAAACGGTGAGGAAACTTTTTTTTTAAAGTTTGTTTCAAAGTGAAACATGTCAGATTTTTTAATTTTTTTTCAAATAAATTTTAGGTGTGAAATTTTCTTACCGAATCCCCCGCGTCCTTGAATTAATATCCGGAAATTCTTCCTCAGTCACGCATTTTTCTAGAAAATTTTTCCTCGTCTGCGACTCGGAAAGATTTCCGGAAATAATTCGAGCACTAGGGAGATTATAAGTGAAAATTTCCCTATGAAATGGATAGGTAGAAATAGCCCTTTAAAACCGTGGCTCCTAGATCACCCGATATCACGCGTACCAGAGAAGAACTTTACGTCAAGATTAGGCAAGCATGTCGAGAAATTGCTCCGCAAACTATAACTAAAGTGAGGGAACGGTTAAGGAGAATAGTTGAAAAGTGAATTAGAAATTGAATATATTGAACAGAACAGAATTAAAAAAAAACATTTTTAAATTTGTTATTGTAATAAAATAAATAAATTAATTATTTTTTCATTCCTGCCTTAATCAGTTCTTGTTGGGTTTCTCGGGATTTTGAATATGAATATGAAAACATAAATTATTTAAAATGAGCCCTAATTTATATTTTTTCTGAAAAATCGGCACCCTTTCTACCCCCTTAATCAGCAGGTCAATGATAAATGTAAATTGTTACCGTAGGAAATATTTCATTTTTCCTACACCCAAATTTGAAGAAAATTGCATTATTAATAACAGAGAAATTAGGGTGGATTTATGAATAGCGGGACACACTGTATATAAAACCTGAGATGGACGTAGCCAGGAATATTCGATTATTTTTGGTAGTTAAATATACATAGTTCTCACACGGAGGAACTAGGCCTGCCCCCTCCCGCCTCACTACGCTAATGAAACTAAATAAAAAGTCAAGAAATAAAAAAACACTTATATTTTTAAACAAATTGTTGAATATTTTGATGAATGATAAATACTTACTGCTTTAAAATCGAAAACACTAAAAAATTATGACGCGTTAAGCTGAGGCCGACAAGAATATTAATAATGAAAATTTTAGCTATCAGCGAGCGAAATTTACTGGTAAATGTAAAGGCGTATTTGCATAAAATCCTAATTAATCCTTTTATGCGCTGAAAGCTTTTAAAAATTTGTTTTTTTTTACAATATACGTCACATAAACCGACTTTCGATTTTAATTATATCTCTGGTTTTTGGACATACTAAAGCTATATACATGTATGCTAAATTTTAATAAGGTGCATTAGGTATTTAATGAAATGAAAATTTGGAAATTTGTATAATAATGATAAATGAGACGAATCAATCTGTAATAACATTACATTAAATACAAATATATTAAAACAACTTGTTTTTAATTAAGTGAATAATTTTCTCCATTCAGGCAACTTATTGATTCAGGTAAATTAATAAATCCCCTGTCAACAAAGTTAAAAGAAAAGATAGGTAATGGATACACAACGAAAAGAAATGAAAAACCTCTATCGCGAATGTTGAAAAAATACTTCTATTTTTTACTATCTTTGAAACCTAAAACAATTCCAAAGTAACTTTTTAAGTATATTTCAGTTCTGCGATAAGATTTGGGACACGACATGGCAGTTTTCTAATATAGACAGACAAAAATATTCAAATTCAATCTTAAATTTGAATCATCCACATAGGTAGGTACCTCACTCTCAGTTCTTGCACTGTTTGGGGATTCAAACTCATAGATATCATTTCTTACATAAAACTATAGATAAGAGCCTAGGATTATTACATCGCTATATTACGGGAAATTTATAATTATTGAGGGCTAAGGGACGATTAATATAAAAAAAAAATTCTCCCATTTTTTAAATCCTTAAAATAACATCCCTGTTCTAAGGAGCATAAAAGGCAGTTTAAAACCATAGTAAAGTTATCATCTGGTTGAAATCAATAAAACTCTTGTAAAAACTAAAAAACGCTTTATCCCATGGGAAATAAGGCATTTTAAAGCTAGAGAAAATTACTTTTTGTCATCTGATTTGTTGCGGTTATTATAGGCTTGCTTTTGGACGTGCTGATCTTACAAAAATCGACCAGAGGATAGTATAAATAAATAAATAGGTAAGATAAGATTCGTTTCATTAGAAAAAATAAGCGTATAGAGTCACTACAAAATACAAATTCTTGGATTCAGGTTTGTTTCGTACTGTCGTAAAGTTTATCAGCAAATAAGGGGGTGTCAAAGCATTTTAGATGAGATGCTTGCGCTGGAAAAACATGGTTTACCAAGTATCACGATCCTCCGTCATCATCTTAGGATATCAGTCAGAATCAAAAATGAAGACAGGTGCGAAAACAAAAGCTTGTTGAAAATTCACGTGACTTTTTGCGGATCGCTGTAGACAAAAATACAGATGAAGTGTTGTGGCGGAGATGAAACCTGTGTTAGTCATTATAAATAGGTCATCAACCACAGTAGTTTGAAATAGCTAATAATTTGATGAACAACAATTATCAATGCGGTCCGTAATACAGTATGGTCTAAGTGGTGTTCAGGTTTGCTTTCATTTCGGAACCTTTAACAATTTAGTATGCTTGTCAGTTATACCAGTGACTTCTATATATAAGAGCACATAATCCCCCCCCCCCCCTAGGGAAATCTACTGCCACATAGAAAAAAAATAAATTATTTTTACAATGCATAGATATTTTCCGACCTAGCGAAGATACTGGGTTCAAACTTAATTTTTGTATCATATTAACACTTCGTAGTTTTGTTATTGGCATCGTATTGACTAAAAAATTATTAATTATTTAGTTAGCAAGTACCTAAAAAGAACGAAATACAAATATTGATTTCGACCCAAATTAATTTCACAATTTAGCATAATTCAAGAGTTCTTCCCTTAATTTAAAATAAAAAGTTACGAGATGACTTTCGAGGCATAAATTTAGAAAATGCAAAATTCTCCCAACATTTAAAATGGGTTGATTTTATTTTTCAGCAATAAACTTCTGCGCTGGGATAAATAAAAGCCAAAGCACATGTTTACTGCACCCCGAAGGAAATTGTTATTTCAGAACAAGACCCAGTTCTATTTTATTTGCTGTATTACGATACATTAACTTACACGAAATTGCTGTAAAATATTATTTTAATTTATAGAATGTTTTTATAAGGGACCATCCATTAATTACGTCGCGCAAATTTCGTCGTGTTTTCTGACTCCTACCTACCCTTATGTGATGTCACATCTTTTGTAACTTTTAACTGAGAGCTAATTTTGATTAAATCAGTATTACGATTGGTATTTTTTCATATTTAACAAATTAAAATCAACCTTATTATATACTAATAAATATTACATAATAATAATAAATATTAATGAAATCAAAATAAATTTATGGATGGCTAAAGAAGGAAGAGAAAGGTTTGATAAGCAGCGACACACTTTGGGGGAACAGGGGCTTAAAGAGAAATCCTTACTTTTACAAAATGCCATTGAGTACAATGATCGCGAACCTCCCGCAGAAATGTTGACCTCAATACCCATTCCAAGTTTGAAATCGATTAAGTTTCAAAATATTGTAAAATACGGAACTGATTTAAACCATGATGGGAAACTTGATTTGTCTGGTACCCCTGTTTTCACATATTTGGACGATTTAAAAACTAGTTTTGTATATATGCGTATGCACTTTTGGATACTGCAAAAGTACCTTCAGATTTACGGATGTATCTTCCGCTTCTTTTAAAATCATTGTTGAAATTACCAATTGAAAGAGATGGAAAACTGGTTCCCTACGAAGAAATTGTTGCTCAGTTAAATGATGAGACGGTGTCCAGCAGCACCTCTATAGGTCTTGAAGCTGACAATTTATTTGCTTGTGGCAACTATTTCCAAACTGTGACGGTGTCATTACAGGCGGAAGCCACCAAATACGAAACATGTTTAAATTGGCTTCGAGAACTCCTTTATAAAACTAAGTTTACCGCAGAGAGACTTAAAGTTATTGCTTTGGAAATGAGTAATGATTTTGCTTAAGCTAAGCGAAGCGGTATAGAAGTGTGGTTTCCTATGCCTTGAAGAATTTGTGGTATTACAGAGATAGTGATGTTGTCCTAAATGGTATGCTAGTTCAAAATAAATTCCTCACGGATATAATTCAAAAGCTAAGTGAGGAAAACAATCAAGAAATTGTGGATCGTTTTGAAACCTTAAGAAATTTAATAACAGGTCCAGCAAATTTAATACTATACATTGCAGGCAGCTTGGAAAATATAGATGATCCGGTAAAGTATTTAAACAGTTTCCTGCCATCAAAGAAGACGCCAAATGTTCATTTGTTATCAGCAAATCCAGATCATAAGCTTCTGGGAAATCCAGAGAAAGCACCAGTACCAGGATGTATAATTGGCCTGGGATGTATTGAAACCTCATTTTTTTATCAAACAGCAAAATGTATTACTTCGTTCGATGACGAAAATTTGCCGGCTCTGATACTTTACATTCAGTATTTAATTCAGGCAGAGGACCCCATGTGGAAACAAATTCGTGGAAAAGGCTACTCTTACAGTTACAGAATTCTAGTCAAGGTAGATGAGGGACTTATTAACCGAATTTTTGCCAGAGCGACCAATGTTATCGGAGCTTATCAGGAGACTAAGGACATTATCGATAAACAACTCAGTAGGAAGCAGTGAGACAATACGCTGTTAACGTCGGCAAGAAGTTTCTTAGTTTTTACCGTGATAGAAGAAGAGAAGACTATTGGGAGTGTTGTAGGATAGTCGCTGTCACCTTAGTGTTTCTCGAACGACACTGTTCAAAAATTTCTTTTTCTGGAGAAGGTCATCACTTTGGAAGGACCTTTCTGAATTTGTATTTCCCATTGAATATAGTCTTCAAACATTCAAGCCGAGCGTTATAAAGGATTTTTCCTGCAGTGCTGTGGTTTGCTTTGATTAAGTAAACAAGCTTTGCGCTGATAAAAACATATCTGGGTTCCAAATTTATTGGAAGACAAATCAAATTTTTGCCCGACTATGGCAGCGGAGCACTCTAGATCACGCTTCGCGCTCCGCCATGGCATTTATATGGGAAATTAGGGTTTATTCTATCTCATAGGTATTAAAATTCCAGTTACATATTATGCATAATTATATGATTATTTAAATCTTGTAAATTTTAATAGAAAATTTAAAAGATATATTTTGCATTAATTATTCATTTTTTTTTGTGTTTTGGCTTATGGTTTAATTTAATAATTAACTGTGTTTCCTTCATTTGTAAAAGTTTCTGTGTTTTCAATGGTTTAGGGTCAATCTATGGTGATGGGATGTATTTTTATTCATTTTCTACAGGTTTTATTAAACCATACAATACATAATATATTTGCTTCTAAGTAAAGACTGGATTTTATGCATTTTGCATATTTTGTGATTTTAAAGAAAAAAATGCATATTTTAACAACTATTGCATATCTAGGAATGTTTTGGGATTTCTGTGTTCTTTTCTTACGTTTTATGGTCGCACGCCGCCGTGTCGCCTGTGCTGTCGGAGTCTGAAGATAAGAGGGCAATAAATAGGCTAATTATATTAAAGTAATAAACTAATAAAATAAACTATTATTCTTCTATTGAAAAATTCCATTAGTGGGTGGGTATTTCTGACCAGATGTTTTAACTTGAATTTCTTTATCTACACCTTTTATAATTATTTATTTGCTTACAATTGTTACGGTCCTGATTAGCACGGGTTATAATTAATTTTTATAACCACCTACCCTTTCCTATTTTAAAAGAAAATGAAGAAACTTTATTCCCTTTTAAATATATGGGGCATAGTTAGTTAATCATAACATTAACAAAAAAATATTTAGTCACAAATTTTTCTTATTCTTCACATAAGAAAATTTAAAAACTTTATAAATACAAAACCTTTCTCCTCCAATAATGTTATAATTGAATTTAAAATGTTTTTCAACTAATTAAAATTTTACATTTATAATAAAAACTTCACTTATATCCGAATCTCAGTACAATTAGTATGACTAGTTAGTACACTAGGTCTTCAATCTTACTTTCCTCTTCCTATTAAGTTGTACTCATTAATTAGAGACAACTTACATTTACAATTTCACTCAACTCGATATTAGGTTAGTCCCACTTTAACTTTTATTTTATATTTACTGGTCGTTCTTAACTTTGTACAATCCTTTTTAGTATCCCCTGAGGATGAGCGCTTAAGCGTTCTAAACATGTAAAAAAGCTATTGGAGTCTCTAAATAAAGTTACGACAGAAGATCTCAATAGGGTTGGCGATCTTTACATTGCCCCATTATTTGATCCCAAAAAAATCAAATCAGCATTGGTAACGGATCCCACTAAAATAAACGACATGGCTAAAGGGTTTAAAAAGTTTGACCTTGATTTAAAGATATCCTTCACTGGAAGAGAGATACTTAGGTACCCTATAAAAGGTTTGCGGAAACTCAAAAGTTAATTAATTGGTATTATAACGGGATTTACCAACAACTCCTACTATAGGAGTTATTGGATTTACTCGTAGTTATAGATAGGTTGTTATTGCTTACAATTAAAATACTTTTGTTGTACCACCCAGTACGTTTAACTTAAATTCATATGTATTTAATTCTAAATGTTTATCTTATACATGGATTCTGTAATGTATTTTCTTATCTGGTTTAGAAATTTTGGCACCAATCTTACAAGGTACTAATGACACTAAAGTTAAATATTAATATAATATAATTTACTAATTGTATCTACTTCATATTAAAATTGTGGAAGATATTCATCCAAATTTAGACGTAATTTAAATCTAAAAAAAAATAGAATGGTATTATTTTAGCAGTAGAAATCTGGGAAGATCGATGCTCTACTTTTATATTAACCCAAAAAATAAACGACTAAAGAAAAAAAAAATAATAATAATACTTATTACATACTAAAATAAGTATTATTTAGCGGTCAAGATATTAACCTGCTTGCAAGTAATACTGACATAATAATTATATTTAAATTTTAGAGCTCGCAGAAGTCTCAACTCCACCCTGCCGCCCTTTGTGCACCCCCTCCCTCCTCTTAAAGTCTGACCTAATTGATGGATGCCTCCTAAAGTGCAGAATTTCTTCTTGAGCAAACAATAAAAATATGGTTTCCCTTGCGAGAGCAAGGCATGTACAATAATGGTAACCTGTACATTTACTGAATTCCGATGACATCCTGCTCTTCAGCATCAAGTTAAAATCTTGTGGTAAAGTGTCACTACTCAAGTCATGCTAAAATTAAATTGTGATATAGATATTAGTAAATATAAACTTCTCGCTGTTTTAAAGCAAGAGGAAGAACGCTGTGACCAAATTGAGCAGTTCCTGAGAAATTCATCATTGGTGCTTGTCGCAGAGAAGAGCTATGCCATTTGACAAACGACAACATCGAGGATTTGGATACTACATTAGTAGTAAACATTTCAGATACAGAAACTAAGGTTCGGCGAACGTTCACTTTAGTTGTGCCGCTTTATTTCAATTTGTATAGAAAATACAGAGCTCTTCCGCCAGCAGATATCGAACATCGTCGAATTTTTATCAGTAGTAAGACCAAAAAGAGCATAAAAGCAGTCTAAAACTATAGTAAAGTTATCGTCTGGTTAAAATCAATAAAACTCCTGTAAAAAGTAAATAACGCTTTATCCCATGGGAAATACGGCATTTTAAAGCTAGAAGAAATTACTTTTTGTGATCTCATTTGTTATGGTTTTTATAGACTTGCTCTTGGACGTGCTGATCTTACAAAAATCGACCAGACGATAACATAAATAAATAAATAGGTAAAGTAAGGTTCACTTTATTAGAAAATATAACTGTATGGAGTAATTAAAAAATTCAAATTTTTTGGGTTCAGGTTTGTTTTGTGCTATCGTAAAGTTCCTCAGTAAACAGAGTCAAAGCATTTTAGACGATATTCTTGCGCTGGAAAAACATGGTTTACCATCAATCAGCATCTCAGGATATCAACCAGAATCAAGACGGGTGCAAAAACAAAAGCACGTTGAGAATTCACGCCAGTTAAAACTTTGAAATTTCTATATCTTGCAATTTAGTGACTTTCGTTTTGGTGCACGGTAATACTTGTGTTTTATTACCCTCCATTTGTTAATAGCAGCATTCTTTAGGAGAAAAATGCTTTGCCCCGCTTATCAACGATACTGTTAGTGCTTGTTAAAAAGAGTTTGCTTTTTCCTTCTACCCATAGCCTCACTGATGAGCAGTTATACAGCGAGACGCGTCTGAGGATGGTTCTTGCAGAAGGAAAAAGCAAGCCCTTTTTAACAAATATATTGTGTTTAATATAAAGTAGATCCTAATTCTACTATGCTTCATTGGACTCGCATTTGCCCCAGCTTACCTAACTTCATTTATTATGATTTATAACAGAGTGTAAGTTCGCAAGCGTCTGGGAGAAAACTCATCCTTTCTGTTAGATGCGATGACATGTTCACATTGTTTACCGTTTGCCCTGTCTACAATGAATCGTTAAAACACTTATTTCAAGTATAAAGGGGTAAACGTAAAGTACTTCCTTCTGTAAAAAATAATGTATTAATAAAGCCTACGCGCCTCGGCATGCAAGTTGCAGATATTTGATTTCTGCTGCTCCCATAAAGGGGTTGCCTTCCGTAGTGGATCATTTTAGCTTATTTGCTTCCTTGTAGCTCTGGGCTCCTATATGTCTAGACACCTACTCTTGTCCTCTTAATTTGCCGTAAATATGTCATTTGTATGATCAATATTGTCATGTAATAAATATATAAAAATTTTGTAATAAATAGCAATTTTTTACAAAAATTAGCAAGTTACTATTTCTCAAGTTCCTCCACTCCCAAGTTTTACAGCTTAATATTTCCGCTCTAAATTTTCATAGCCATTGCCTTGGCAAATAAAACCAAATTTTAACTTCACCGTAGGGTAAACGCTATGCCGGAGCTAGACCAAATTACTTTTTGTAATCTCATTTATTCCGGTTTTTATGAAGTTGCATTTGCACATGTTTGGGATTTAGAGAATTGTCCCATTCTTGTTTTTTAAAGTAAGGAAAAGATTAGATTGGAAAAGTAAAATTATAGTTGAAGTCTGAACTAAAAGATTATTCTTATATTTCGTTATAATCGTCTTTCATCATCACACAGCCTATTCCTAAAACCTGTGCCACAGAATACTATATATTCTGTGATATAGGCCTCCTCCAAACATATCCAGTTCTCCCTGTCCTTAGCGGTCGCATTTCCAGATGCTGAAATTTCTTCATATCGTCCGCCAATCGAGTAGGTGGTCTCCAGTTCGGGTTTAGAACTGCTCATTGCACGGTGCGCCAGACGAATAGACTGGCATCTAATGTCCTGAAAGACTTTAATGGCCGCTTTTCAACGAGGGCGATCTTTTTCGATGTTTCAAAAGCTTTCGACAAAGTCTGGCACAACGGACTTATAATAAAGTTAATAAGATTAGGTGTGCCAAATTACATGATCAAGCTCATCATATCTTTTCTCGAGGACAGAACATTCGCGGTGTCGTCAGAAAACGCTACATCAAGTGTTAGGAATATCAGGGCCGAAGTACCGCAGGGGTCCCCCCTTGCGCTGGTACTATATAATGTCTATATCTTAGTGACTGGAAAATTCGCCTAAATGAGGATAAGACACAGGCCATTTTTTTCTCAAAGTCAAGAGTAAGAGTACCGGAAACCAGAGTCAAAGTCAATAACAAACGGATACCGTGGAAAAATACGGTTAAATACTTAGGGCTTGTCTTTGATAAAAAGATGGCTTGGAACGCAAATGCAGATTACCGTTTGGCGTGCGCACAAAGACAACTTTGCGCGCTTTACCCACTTATTAACCGCCAAAGTACGTTAGACAATAGGACAAAGACGAATATATACAAAATATTTTTACGGGCAGTACTGACTTACGGTATACCAACATGGTGTACCATAAATAAGACAAAAAAAAGTACGCTGTCGCGTTTTTATCTATTACCGTTTGTTCGAGTTTAAATTGCTAGAAAGTGATCTAGTTTGAGTTTAAAAAATAAAAGTTTTTTAGATCTTAAAAAAAAGATGGAGTGATTTTTAGCTAGACAAATTTACGAATTTTGGCATGAAGATACTAAAAAAAATAACATTTAATTAAAAAAATGTTTGACAGCATCAAATTAATTCGTAACAATATGTCAGGTTGCCGAGCGAAAAAGAAAAGCTAATCGATTTTGAGCTGGATAGGTTTTTACCATTTAATTTTTAGCTGGAGAGGGTTTTATCGCGACTATTCCACTCATCATAATTTGAACCAATCAAAATGTAGCAATTTTAGATATTTACCTGTTATTAATCGAAAAAACCAATACCTTCATAATTTTGCCGACCCCACTGACCAATCAGAATTTTAGAAAATAGCTAGCAACATAGTTTTTAATCGGCAAAATTTTGTTACCTTAGTTACATTCACTGTTAAGATTGGTAATTAATGACTGACAGTAGATTGTCCCTGTTACTTTTGAAAGGTTGTAATCTCACGTAAATTTATTTATTTTTACCAAAGTATGTGTAATATTATTCGTGAAATAGTCTTGACGAATACCACTCAAGAAAAAATTTTTTAGGTAAAATTTTCTCTCTTGTGGTATTATACAGCGTGTCCAGAAACCATCTTAACATATGGGAAACTTTTTTATTTTAGACTTTACGAAAAAAAGTGATTCTTTATAAAAAGTTCTGCATGGCCTAAAACCTAAAATGCAACTATCAGATATTAAATTCTCCCAGGCGTATACGAGGTAAGTCAAAAAATATGAATTTGGCTTAAAAGTAAAGTACCTTTATTTTTAATAATATCGAAAATTGTTATTAAAAAAAAGTTGATCAGAACTAAAAACCACGTTCAAATATGAAATTACGCCCATTTACCTTGAAAAAATTATTTCGTCTTTTTTGAAACGTATGTCTACAATAACAATGCAAATTTAACTGTAGTTACATGTAATCTAGGATGGTTGTAACATACAAATTATGTATATATATGCAGCGTGTCCAGAAACCATCTTAACATATGGGAAACTTTTTTATTTTTAACTTTACGAAAAAAAATTATTCTTCATAAAAAGTTCTGCTTGTTGATAAAATAACATTCAAATCAAAAGTTTTCAACCAGCACATACGGGGTGTTCAGAAAGTCAATAATATTAATACCGTAAATGGAAAACTATATTTAATAATTTTAATTACAAAGTACAATAATGAAATACTACACTAAGCTTCAACATGACCACCGTTTTTTTCCATATAAACGGTTGTACGTTGTGAAAATTCCATTACTGCATTTCTAACCATCTGAGGGGAAATTTCTTGGACACATTCTCTGATAATTCTCTCTAAATGGTCTATGTTCTCGAAAGGTCTGTGGGTATACACGTTTTGTTTTAAAAATCCCCATACGAAAAAATCCAGAGGTGTTAGATCAGGTGACCTTGGTGGCCAAGCAAATTCTGATCCAAAGTGTTTGTCTTATATTCATTGGTAGTCCATGAAAAAATTCAAATAATTCCGTGTCCAAAAAGTTCAAGTAAATTTCACCGGTAATATTTTCTCGAAAAAAGTACGGCCCTACAATTTGGTTCCTAAAAACGCCGCACCAAACATTTGTCTTGAAAGAATACTGGTCACGACACTCAATTACAAAATGGGGATTCTCATCACTCCACCACCTACAGTTTTGAGAACACACTACTCCATTTGAGGTGAACATCGCCTCATCTGAAAACAATATTTTTCTTGCGAATAGTGGGTCATCTTCTACCTCACCTTGAAACCAAGAGCAAAACAAAAATCGTGAATCAAAATCTCTAGGCTGCAGTTTGTGAAGAAATTTTGGCTTGTATGGGTAAAAATTATTTTTCCTTAAAATAACTTGGGCAGTGGACTTTGTAACAAATCGTGGAACAGTTTGTGAAATATTTCTCAATGAGATTTTAGGATTTTCCACGACAGCTAGAAAAACATTCAATTGGGTATCTCGTCCGTACGCCAAACCTGATGCTTGTCAGAAAATTTATTACTTACAGATCCGGTATTTTTAAATTTATTAAAAATATCTCCAACCGTTAAATGGCTAATAATTTTATTTGGATATCTTGCATTAAAAATTTGAGCAGCCTCTCTGTACGTCTTGTAGTGGTCTCCAACAATTAACACTATTTCAACTTTTTCCTCGATTGTAAATTTAAGCACCATATTTAATTAAAAGGAAACTGTCCGCCTTGACAAATAAAATAATTAGTTGTCATGGTTTCATTTAGTTTTCCAAGGCGTGCTGGACCTACTAAACGAGAATGAATACCGCTTCTTAAAATCTTGCTCGCCCTTTTCTGAAAAATTCTGTGAGATAATTAGAGAAACTATGGAATCAGGAAAAACAACAACATTACGCCACAGTATCTTTGTTTTAAGCTAAGTCGCCTTTCGAATGGCAACTTTAGACCATTTATTATATTTTTGACAATATCGAAAATTGTCATTAAAAAAAATTGATCAGAACCAAAAACCACGTTTAAATTACAATTAGGTAATGCAATGAAAAATTAGGTTTTATTATTTTTTACGAATTTTTCTTCCACAATCAAAACAATTTCAATTTTCTCCTCAGAAGTTAATAACGCTACCATTTTTATGTTTTATAAATTTTAACGCGTTTTGACGGTGTAATAATTAATAAAAATAAAAAATTTAAAAAAATAAAAAAAAAAAAAAATTCTTCTTAGTTTATTTAATTTATCTTATGATGTTGTTCCTGTTGATATTTTTATTAATTAATTCCTTGGGTCACCACGGCCACTCAGTTTTTTAATTCGCTTGAGAGCTAAGGTCGTAGATTTAATTCAGATAAGATTTTTGGGCGCCATCAACCAAAGGGGTTGAAAAAGATTATAAAGAAAAGAGTAAATAGAATATTTAGTTCCCTAGCCCTGAAAGAGAAAGCAGTATGAATAAAACAATTATTTTAATCAATTCCTATTTTATTAATAAAAGAATAATATTTTCCAACAAACACCCATTTTATTCATTTAGGAAGAAATAAACATAACATGGAAAAAGGATTTGAATAAAAGGCTAAGCAACTAAATCAGAGAAAGAAGATATAAAAAAATAACATAGAAAAAGTTATGACATGAGCTAGACAGCTCCACTAAAAGATATATTAGATCGTAGGAAATCAAAAAGATTAAGAAGTGAGGATTCTTTCTAAACACCCAATATAAAAGGAGTCAAATACCAACTAAAAGCTTTGAACATAATTAAAGTGTAATTACTTTAAAGGTAGTGACCAAAATAAAACAGAATTTAAATTTAAGGGAAACTAAATCAAATTATAGCAAGCATTATGCCAAAATTGAAAATAAAATATTCTTTATAGTAAAGTCAATGATAGGTCAATTGAAGCACTTACGATGCCCCAAAATTTGGTTAAAATCCCTTGAGAAATTTATGATAACTTCAAGGTTATATAATTAAAGACATTTACCCTTTTGCCAAAATTCAAAGTAAAGCAGCATTTAGGGTAAAGTTAATATAAAGTCCGTTATAGTATTCACTACGCCAGAATTTAAAGTGAAATAGAATTTAGAATCAAATTCATAATTAGTAATATCACTTCCAGGTTATATTAATAAAGACATCTACCATGCCCTATTCCAAAATAGAATTGAGAAACTTAAAACTTTAGTTATGTTCCCAACTAAATAGCTTAGGGGTGAAGATAAAGATTATCTAGCTAAGTCTAACTAATAGATATAGCCAAAACCTAGAATGACAAAAAATACATACTGATGGTAACTAAAATTTCTGGGTCAGTAAGTAATGTATTCAAGACCGGGATTATCAGTCTCTTATTAACCCGCTCAAAACAGATATAGATATATCCATTACAAGGTTAAGTCCAATGAAGAAGTTACCGATATAGGAATATCTCAACAAATTCATAGGGATATCTTAATAAAATTAAGTCAAAATAGAGAAAATTACAGCTATAGAAATATCTCAATACTCTATAGGGATATCTTAATAACATTAAGCAAAAATAAAGAAATTACAGATATAATATCTCAATAACTTTACAGGAGATAATAACTCCAATATATCTTAGGAAAGATTTAAAATTCATTACCCAAAATTAATTAGAGGGAAAATGCATACTTCCTGAGGAAGTTTTAGATTTATACTTAAAAATTAAACCTTTAACTGCTACTTCTGTTAGAAAGTAAGACTTACGTTTTTTGTTTAATGTAAATCTCAATTTAAGATAATTAAAATAACCATCTTATACTCCTTGACGAGTAAAAGTTAGTTTCATAAATCAAAACTAGCCTGTTCCAGCTAGATAATCATAAAACCTACTAGGGATTAATATACAAATGAATTTACAATAAATAGACCAACCACTCAAGCATTCCTTGACGAGGGAGGTTTCGGTTTTAAATTGAAAACTAAGTTTTCGTATGATACAAGATAAGCAGTTTAGGTAATATGTACATTACTGGAGTGACCCATCCACTTTAAGCGAAATCTACAAGAATTTACAACAGTCTTAAGCGAAGCTAGGGTAATTATACACTATACATAAAAATATACAGAGGGAAGAATATACAAATATAATACAGTTTACCAAATCACCACATAAAAGGTTTATAACATAGGAAATTAAGTTAAGGGTTAACAAATTGGCTTTTAGTGATCAATTTAAAAAAGTTAAGTCCGGTGAGTGTGGCATTGTGCCAGTGAAAACGTTACAAGTGATTAAAAAGAGGTATTTTAGCAATATTATCTAAAAAGGTGGCTCTTGGCCCATTAGTAGTACATTACGAGTGATTCAACTGAAGTATTGAGGTGAAATTATCCTGAATTATTAGACACATGAAATTTACTCATTCAAATTCAAAAGAAGGGTTTTTTGGTATTATATCTTATGAAATTTAATAAAAATTAGTCTGAGGTGGTGTTAGTACAGTAATCAAGGAGAAAAAATATGCTACTTAGCTCATGTAAGGCAGGACTCTAGCAGACAGGCACGCCGGATTATGCGTCAATCTCCAGCATCAGATCAATGTGGACGGTTGACCATACAGCACGTCGGGGTGACCGGCACATGCACCGAAACAGGAACTTCATCCAAAATGACACCCCCACTCGTCTTAGCCTCTCTAAGACATACATCCTCCATTCCAGACATGGGATCCATAGCAGGGTAAAGGATTTAGAGGAAGACTCCAGGTTACGAATACTGACTAAAGCATTTCCAACACATTCATGGCTAAATCCATGTAGAAAGTAGAAAATAGAAGTAGAAAGTAATAAAGGTAGAAGATAAAAGATGTAGGAGATAAAAGAACCAGAAGATAAAAGAAGTAGATAAAAGAAGTTGATCAAAGAAGTTGATAAAAGAAAAATGAAGTTGGTAAAAGAAAAATGAATAACGAAAAATGAAGCCTAAAACAAAACGTGAACATTAGGACGCCATTTTGTGAAACTAAAAGGTATTACTCACCAGGTGATCGGGCTTTCTTCGGTCTAGGTGACGAAACAATCCCATTTAAGGCTCAAAAGACAGCTTCTATGTTAAATTCCGATCCGGCCATTGCCGACACATATAAAATGCAATTAATTAACACAAAACTGTAATTTTCATTTCTTCGGCACCTGCTGTTCAAGTCTTCTCGACCGGTATATAGAACGAACAGACCGAAGCACTACGCCGTAAAGTCCTTAAATAGACTTTCCTATCAAAAAAAACAACTTCCCACTCGTGACTCGTACTGCTTCGAAAACCCATGTGACTTCCGGTAATTGACAAGTAAAGCTGGAGGGCACTTTGAACTTGAAAACGGGAATCTACTCATTTTAACCAAAAAAGCCATGAAAATAGATGCAAGTTTGACCCGAAACTAAATGCATCCAAAATACTAGGTTAGGTAACGTCAAAGAAACGGCAGTCATCCCAAAAATGTAAAGGATCGCATAATACCATCTGGGTGTGCAAGTGATATTCCGACAGCTAGTCATGCATATCGTCATTTTCTGGGTTGCCTATACGTAGGTTATTGTATTAAGAAAATCGGCCTGGACGCCGAAACTTTTAGACAGGGGCGTATTCAAAAATTTTTAAAAAATTTATTTATTTAAATTGGTCAAAATTTGATAAAAACTCGGGCCATCCACTAACGTTGTAACAAGCACAAAAAGATTGTTACAACGGTTGCTGTCAAACATTTCTTGCTATCAACAATTAATTTGTATGTTACAACCATCCTAGATTACATGTAACTACAGTTAAATTTGCATTGTTATTGTAGACGTATACGTTTCAAAAAAGACGAAATAATGTTTTCAAGGTAAATGGGCGTAATTTCATATTTGAACGTGGTTTTTAGTTCTGATCAACTTTTTTTAATAACAATTTTAGATATTATCAAAAATAAAGGTACTTTACGTTTAAGCCAAATTCATATTTTTTGACTTACCTCGTATACGCCTGAGAGAATTTAATATCTGATAGTTGCATTTTAGGTTTTAGACCATGCAGAACTTTTTATGAAGAATCACTTTTTTTCGTAAAGTCTAAAATAAAAAAGTTTCCCATATGTTAAGATGGTTTCTGGACACGCTGTATACGATAAAAAAGGATGCTAATGTCAAAGTGATAAAAATGCAAATATCAAATGGACATTTTATTGTAGGAGTAAATGTATCAGTGTATATATAGCAAAATGCCTTGTGGCCAAATTGTTCTATTAAGCAATTTCCCTCTTTGTCTTACACCTAACCTTTAATGTAAATTTAAACATTAAAGCTGATTTTATCACATATCTCTACTACCAAAAAATTTTAGCAGTTTAAAAGTTTGTTCATTCTATTTATTGGTAGCTTTACATGACTTTCTTTTCGGGGAAAACACAAATTTACATCTTTCCTGCATGATAAATTGTTTGTTTTAGTAAAACGAAGGAAATATAAGTCGAGAATCGCTCGAAGAGGCATTTTATTTTTGCGGTAGCGAAACGGAACAGCCTCCGTTTTCCAGATAATTGACTTTTAACAATGAAAGAAAAAGATCGTGAATGATCTATTGCAACATGCATGGAACAAGCCGAGGCATTACTCAAGAAAACTGTTCTTTCGGGGTTTAGAGTGAGAATTTCGAAGAGGATAAAGATCATTCTGTCTAGTGCAATTAAAATTAGTGTATACAACAGATTTCAAAATATCAGTTTATTTCAATGTTACCCAACTTTATTTTATAGCACAATCGATGCGTTCCAAAACTTTTTGATGCATCTAGCAAAGAAATAATTGAATCAAATGCATAACTTACTTATGCTCCAAGTCCAAAATTTCTGTCAGAGACTCATTATTAGCATATAGAGAGCTCCGAGTTGTGCGAGGTCAGGGGAATGAATTCCAGTGGCGTTTGCATTCAAAAAAGTATAAATGATGAAATTTCGTCGGAATGACATATAATTTAATAACCTTTTCTAATATATTAGTCCTTTTGAAAATCCATCCATACATACCTGCCGCTTAATATTGGGATCTTGCCATTACCTTAACTGTGCGTGCCCTTCATGGAGCCATTGTAATACAACTTTTTTCCGAAACTCCCGTACTCTGTCCAAATATTTCCGCTGCCATACAATAAATTTACTTGTTTTAATTAGTAGGCTTTTTCAATTTTGTTTATTATGTCTAAAATTAATTTCTTTTAGAGTTCGGTTAAAACTGTTGGTAATATTTTTTCTATTGTGGATATTTCATGTGGAAAAAAAAATCATGGATTTTGCCACGAATGGTGTATTTTGTGGCATCATCCAGGATTATTTTGTTCCGTCCTTTTGTCTGGGCTCCTCGACTATTTTCTCTTCTGATCACTGAATTGCGCTTCAATATAAGATCATATGAGAAAGTAAACACACTTTTTATTTTAATTCCACTATACTTGAGACTTTAAAGAGTTGTTTATAAAATTCGACTAGTTTCTCTATCACTGGAGCTTTATCAAGAATGAATTATATAAAAGTGAAGGTGTATAAAATGTATAAATTCTGGTTTCCCTAACAACTATCTATATAATAGGGGTAAGTATAAGTATGTAAAGTAATGAAAAGTTTTTAAAAGATTGGAGTGGTTTATCTTCATATTGTTAACTTATATGATGATATGGGGCTTTGCCCCATATTTTAGAAGAATTATAAATATTTATCATTTTATGTTTATTTGGTATTAGAATTAAATTGGTTGAAAAGTTTATAAAAATTTTTATTTATTTAAAAAAGGAAGTATTAGAACAAAACTTCTTTCTTTTTAACGACAAATTCTTTAAACAAAACTCAGGCTTGGCTATGGGATCAGCTCTCTCTCCCCTCCTAGCTGATCTCTTCATGTCTAACCTAGAAACCAAGATTAAATCAAACCCTATTTTTTCACATATTTTAGTCTTTAAGAGATATGTAGATGATATCTTTGCTGTTTTGGATGGTACTCAACAAGATCTTACTGATTTTACTTATTTTCTCAATTATTTATTACACCCTTCTATTATGTTTACCACAGAACTGGAACTAAACAACTCACTTCCGTTCTTATAGATTTGAGACTTACCCGATCTAATAATCAAATAGAATTCAGCATATATCGCAAACCTACTAACACTGACTCTATAATTCCATATACCTCCAACCATCCTCACACTCACAAGTTTGCATCTTTTCGCTCTTTATTTTCAACGCTTTTTTCAATCAATATCACTCAATCAAACTAACTTCAATTCTGAATTACACATAATAAACCAGATTGGCACTGCTAATGGATACCCCATAAGATTAATTAATAAAATTTATTACAAACATCTAAATAAATATATTAACAAACCACTAATACATAAGGAACAAACAAACAAGAAATTCCATTCTCTTTCTTTTTGGGGTCCAATTTCATACAAATTAAAAAACATTTTCCAATCCTTTAATTTCAACATTAGTTTTAAAACAAAACACTCATTAGGCTCAATCATTTGTAATTCCAAAGACCACATACCACCGTCTGACAGGTCAGGAGTTTATCAGATAAGTTCTACCGAGGGTTGTTCTACTTCCTATGTTGGCCAAACAGGGAGAAAGTTCAGAACACGTATTACTGAGCACTGTAAAGAGATAGTAATAGCTTCTAATCTTAACTTATCCCCTTCCAAAATTAAATCCAATTTTTCTAGACATGTATCTACAAATAAACACAATTTTAATCCAGACACAAATACAAAATTCCTGCATTTCTGTACCAAGGGCAATAAGTTAGATCTCCTTGAAATACTCGAGATTAATAGAATAATTAAAAATCCAAACATAGATTGTGTCAACGACCAAATTTGTCATAGCAGTACTAACTTTTTTAGTGCTTTGAATCTAGATAATCTGTAATTACAATATTATTCCTTTTGCATAATATATACCTCTTCCTATCTCTGCTCATAACACTTCAGCAACCCTTGTAAAATCCCATTGTATCCAACATTATACAGGGTTAATATTTTTTCATTATTCAACTTATACAAACATATCCACATCCCCTGTATTTTACAGTGCAAATTAGTGTTAGTGTCTTCACCAACCCTCACAAGTGTATTTTTAGTGCAACGTTACATTTCCCTCCGATAAACATTTAAAGAAAAAAAACCCCTTTTCGACATAACCATATATTTTGGTCATTCATTGACAGATGTCTGCTTTTACCATTCTTAAATACTTTGTATATCTAATGATGACAACAATTGAGATCGTTTGATTTTGTACGGATTTTGTAAATCTAACATCGAGCTAGTTCGAATCTCATTTTCCCATTTTTAACAATCAATTTTAATTTTTGACATTTCTAATGGTAGTACCGTATTACTTGATTGTCACTTTTTCTCTTTTTTCTAACCTCATTTCATTTCCCACGTTTTGCGGAAGTATCGCGGTTGTGTTCGCACTAAGGTTGTATGGAATCTTCCTTTTTTAAATAAATAAAAAAAATTTTTTAAATAAATAAAAATTTTTATAAACTTTTCAACCAATTTAATTCTAATACCAAATAAACATAAAATGATAAATATTTATAATTCTTCTAAAATATGAAGCATATCTAGCCCCATATCATCATATAAGTTAACAATATGAAGATAAACCACTCCAATCTTATAAAAACTTTTCAATACTTTACATAAATATTTTTATTAAATAAAACCTATGATTTATTAATAAATTAAAAGAAAACTTCTTTCCTCCAGATGTCACAATTTGTCTTTATTTAAATCTAATATATGTTTTACTCATCGAAACTTAATCATGCAAGCTCATGATTCTTAATTATATATAAAAAAAACTTTCCTTTAAACTTCTCATATTTCTCAATAAATACAATCCACACTGCAAATGCTTAACAAAATTAAAGGAAACTTCTCTCCTTCAGAGGTCATAATCTTTTATTATCATACTTAAATATGTTTTACTCATCTAAATCACAAAACTCAATCTTAACTTTACTTCTCTTTCCATATAATTAACCATCTATAATACACCAAGTCTCCAGCCTTTCTATTGTACTCATTTATTTGAGACAACTTATTTCGATGTTAAACTCGATGTTGGGTAAGTCCTTCTTAATCTTATACTTTTTCATTCTCAAACTTATAATATCCTTTCAGTATCCCCTGAAGATAAGTACTTAAGTGCTTGAAACATGTCGGGAGCTTAAACACCTTTTTTATGTTAACAATTAAACTGTGGAGGTAGACTGCATTGTTTTATTTTATTTTATATTACATTGACTCCACTGGAAGTATGGACTACTTTTTCAATGTTATTGGAATAGTATAGTGGAGTTATTTTTTTCCTTAATATAGCTTAAAAAGTGTTCCATTATTCCATTAAAAAAACTCTGCCAGATTGAGCTGTATTTGTTTTACGGCAATCATTACATGTTAATTGAAATATATTGAATATAAAACTCAATGTTAACATTGCTTTTAAAACTAATAATTTGGCAGGCACTTTATTAAAAAATAACAAAACCAAAATAGTTGTCTACAATAAATCGGGAATTAATCAATTAACACGTAATGATTGCCCTAAAACATATAGGTCAATCTGGCAGAAGTTTTTTTTAAAATAATAATGAAATATTTTTCAAGCTATATTAAGGAAAAAAATAACTCCAACTATTCCAAACACTGATTAGAATTCAATCATAAATTAAGTGTTATCTATTAAGAAGCAAATCAGTTTAAAGGTGAATTTCATTTGAATACGTCTTGTAAGTGATCGTTTGAATGTAAGCATGTTTGGAAAATCCTTAGTGACTGTTTGTTGTACCCATTCATTTTTAACAGTTCTTGTAGATCAAGAAACTTTACATGTAATTTTTGGTAATAATATGTTGTCATTGTCGAAACTTTTCCCGCCCTGTATCTTCGAAACAATGCGGCTTTTCAAAAATCATTAAAGGACAAAATATTCTTGGGATAGTCCAGGAAATAACCTCTTCAATTTTTGCAGTATTTAATAAACACCTTGTATATTGACCTAGGAAATATGAACAGTTCAAAGCACAAGTGGACCAAGTTCATTACTTCTAAATAATTTGAAAACAGTTTGCCTAACAATGTTTAGGTATTCAATAGGTTGTTGAATAACTACTTTTTTCCACTACTAACCTATAACATCGCCATTATTGACCGATTATTAACGTTAGAAATCGTTTTTCTCTACCTTATAAGTCATTATTGACCATGGTCAATAATAAGGTATTGAAATCCATTATTGACCGATCTTCAAGAATCTATTTGAAGGCAGGTAACTTGATTTTTTGATTCTACAACATGAATGTGGTTAGGCAACCAGATAATTATCACTACATATTAGATTACTTGATATTGTAAAATATCGATACAATCAACATTTTTTCTGCTTCCAGCCTTAATTCTGGAGGTGTTCACATAATAATATCACTAACATTTTGTTTGCTCATTTTTTAAAAAAACGGTAAACTCGTGAAATCTGATGACATAAATGAACAAAAATTGACATTAACAAAGCGACCTGACAAAACAACAAAATATTTGGCCAATTCCAAAGCGCAGGTAACTTGATTAAAAAATATACTTATACCTACCTATCATTTTTTATAATAATCATTAATACTATAAAGATAAATGTCTTATAAAAGTTTGTAGTAGTGGAAAAAATATTATATTAACCACGGCTTAGACAGCTTATAGCCCTCGCGTCTTAAATCCCTCGTCGCTCCGCTCCTCGTGATTTAAACTTGCGGCTCGGGCAATAATGATGGCTGTCTAAACCTTGGTTAATAATATACTATTTCTCTACCTTATAAGTTATTATTGACCATGGTCAATGATAAGGCATTGAAATCCATTATTGACCGATGTTCAAGAATCTATTTGAAGGCAGGTAACTTGATTTTTTGATCGTCGCTCCGCTCCTCGTGATTTAAACTTGTCGCTCGGGCAATAATGATGGCTGTCTAAACCTTGGTTAATAATATACTATTTCAGTAATACCATTTTATAATAAGAGTCTATAAAATGGTAATACGCATACAAGATAAATTTTACGCAGCACAAAATTCGCAAATCGAATCGATTGTGATTCCTATACAAAAATAAATAAACTTGTCAAAACAAAATTTTGTGAGCAGGTAATCAGGTTATTTAAAATTCAACCAATTTTAATTAAAACTGAAGTGCTAACAAACAGAGGTTTATGATAGATAACTTTCTAAAATAACGTCATTAGAGGTAAAACCTTTAGCTTCTATGTAGTCAATCACTGGTGTGTTCCTTTTGGGATATTATCGTGCCGTATTAATTTCAAACTTATAAACGTTTAAGCTTTGATCTCGTATCATGTGGATCTTTGACGTAACCTATTATTAAATTATTATAGTCTAGGTATACCAGCTTAAGTTTTCGATGCTAAAAGTCAAAGATTTCGACCCCTAAAACTTAAAACTGTTTGTAAGCATTATTTATATGACTTGTTAAAACATCAACATTTTACCACGACGCGTTTTTTTCTCACACATAATATTTCTTTTTAAATTAAATATGAGTTATATTTTCGAGACAATAATAGAGGACTCACAAAAAAACAAATACCGGCTTTATTGTACTGTCTTAGTCACAATAGGTTTCCCTTTTTTGCATTAATCCATCGGTCGCCGAAAGATAATTTGGATAATTTGTGTTCTTATAAGTTTCCCACCAGATTAGTTAAATAAGACCTCTTTGCCGACATACCTATACGCGACATTACTTAAATTCATATTATATGAAAGTAATTAGGTATGTCGGTACATCGCCTTTGATCTTTATATCAACAATTTTATTGGCTTCTTTCTTAATACGGTTTAGGATATTCCCACGTACCCTTCCTAGGACAATTTATTCATCCTCCTTGTTGTCCAAATCAGGCATGGCTGACGGATTTTTGGCCAATAGAGTAAATTGGGTAAGTGACGTCACGCACTTTAATTGGTTGCCCTATTTTCAACAAGGGTAGAGGCGGTAACAAAGTACTCAACAGAATGTCGATAGAATTTTAAGGCAGTCGGTAAAAGACAGTAAGTTAGTACTTGCACTTGGCAAGACCCCGTACAGTTTTTGTGTAAATTGCACTCGGCAAGACCTCGTAAAGTCATTCCATAACTTGCATCTCGGCAAGACGCCGTATTCGGCGAATGAACAAAAAGATACTCTATTTTAAGCAGCCCTAGCCCTAGAATAGGTTTCAAGTGTCTTGTCAACCTGTCAACTGTTGTGTCAAAGTGCATTGTATGGTTTAGGCTTAGTGTTAAGTGCTCAAACCATAATGTGATCCAAAGCCATTGTAGGGAATCTGCTTTAGTGCTATCTAAATATTTATTATAAAATAGAAGCATGAGTCTTTTTATTCACTACCAACCTCCTTTGTAGAAAAGGTCAAGAATGAAGCATCTCACACCCCGTTGTGTCCTGAGACAAGTACAATCTCCGAACATGACTATTTAACGTCGCAAATAAATAAATTTATTAAAATTATTCATTATATTAAAATACCATTCTTTGATAAAATAAAGAATAATGATATTAAAAATTCCACATATTTTAATTAAGGCTCGAGTGTTAACTTACTTACAAGGGCTCTTTATAGGTAACTCTCTGAAATAACGTCGTTAAAGCAAAACCTCTAGCTGCGATGTATTCCATGTACTCCTTTGAGATATTATCGTACCGTATTAGTTACAGAATTCTGAACGCTTAAGCTTTGGCCGGATATCATGCATATACACACAACCAAACTTATATGGAATCACCTAATATTCTTTATTATGTATGGAATATATGAAAATTATTTATTTAGAAATAAAAGTCATTCTTTACCCAATATTTTAATCAAAAAATTTTCACATACGAATTAAAGAATTAATTATAATTGACAAAAGAAACATAAAGTGTTTTTTTTAGGTTTCTGAAAATGAATAATAGTAAAGTTAACCAGTAAAAAACGATAAAAAATATAAAATTATTAATTTTAAAATCCGTATTGCCACCTCTAGCCCTTATGCACGCTTCAATTCGCGCTGGCACGCTTCTGATTAAATTGGCAACATTTTCTTGTGGTATGTTTTCCCATTCTCCTAACGCTGCTTGAATGAGCTGTCCGATATTTCCTGGATTGTCCCGACGAGCTATAATCCTTCTTTTAAGCTGGTCCCACAAGTTTTCAATTGGATTTAAGTCCGGTGAACATGCAGGCCAGTCTAAAATTGTGACACCTTCCGTTTCCAGAAATTCTCGAGCCACTCTGCTAGTATGAGGAGGTGCATTATCTTGCATAAAGATAAAATTATCCCCAACTGCACCTCGCCAAGGCCTAACTACCGGCTCTAACACCAAATCAACATACCTCCGACCGGTTAAAGTTTGTTCGAGTGGTAGTAAAGGAGTTTTTGCTCCCATCATAATACCTTCCCAAAACATTACGGTTCCTCCTTTATATTTTGGGATAGATCTGGCAGCCTGGAGTCTAGCTTGTCTTCCTGAAGCTCTGAGAACCCGAATTCGAAGATAATCTGATCTAAGGCCAATTCTGCTCTCATCTGAAAAGAGAACATTTTGCCAATTTTCAATTGTCCAGTTTTGATGTTGAAGGCACCAATTTAGCCGGTCAGTTTTGTTTTGCCTGGACAACTCTGGAACCCGTAACTGTCTTCTGCTGTACAACCCTCGAGCACGAAGTCTTTTTCGTATAGTTTCAACTGAAACATTTACACCTGTAGCTTTCAGAAGTTGTCTTTTCAGCTCTGGATGAGAAACATTTGGATTTCTTCTAGCAATTTGGCACACAAAGCGGTCCTGTTGTTCAGTTGTAACTCTTGGACGACTTTGTCTATTTTATAATAATTTTAGCTACAATAAAGTACCACATATCTTAATTTTTAAATAACCAACACTAAATTAATAACATTAAAACAATATATTAAGCTTCTCACTAACTAGCAAGAAAAATTATTTGTTAACATTAATATTAATGTTTGTATTTACACAGTGTGTAAAGTTAAACGTAGGAATCGAACTTAAATCTACATTTATATTTTGGAATAGCTAACCTTTTGACGTTTTAAAATAAACTTAAAAACTGAAGCGCAATTGTCAAAATAAAAACAAGGTGTCATGGTGTTGCCATAGCAACAAGCGCTGCGACTTGACGTTCATAGCATGCTCTGTTTTTGATTGTACGTACAAAATCCTATTGAAATCATATGATTTCATTATACACCGTGTATAATGAATATTATACACTGGTGATTATACACTGGTGTATATTGGATATTATTATTATTATTAAGGAAACACATGTATAATGATTATGTTATATAGTAGTCGTGGACAAAAAATATAATAGAGCATCTCCGAGGTTACGCAATACGTCTCGCGTTCAAGGTGACGTGCTTGACAGAGACAAAAGATATTTGGATAGTTGTCCATTGATGTCAAAGTCATCGTTTCGATCTGTCAACTTTAATTTGTTTTTAAACGTTTATGTGCCTCGAAATTCAATTTGATCCTATAAACTGTTCTTTTCAGGGTCATTTTAATCGTACTTTCGTGTTGGCGGTAAGTAACTGTGCATAATTGATATTATTATTAAGTCCGAACGCTAGACACGAGACTTTTGACGTTTATGACTTTGTTTTGAGTTTTTGAACCTCGTAGTTTTGATTAGATTAATATGGCTTTAGTCACGTGGAAGTAATGACGCACCGGCAAAGAACTACCGATTGGACTGTATGACTATTTTTAATCGATTTTACATAAAAGCAGATAAAATTTAACGTTTTGTGGGAAATCTAATGGGTCTCAAAATAAATACCTGCAATTTATCGCTAAATGTTACAATATACAGGGTGTCAATTTGAAAACGGACAGCATATTTCTTCAACTTTAGAGGTAGGGTAAATTCTACAGTTGTTGGCTATATGCTAGTTATTGACCATTTCAGTATTTTTTCAGAAAGCTCACAATACGTTGCCACAGATTAATCTGTGACGTTGCAACAATCAGTTTGTTAGTAATTTTGAAACAGTTTTGGCATCATCTGTCCAAATTAGAAATAAAACGGTCTATTAAGTAATGGCGTCAAGTTGAGTAATAGTACATTACATACCGAAGAGAGAAGTGTTTCATTACTGTCGAGAGATTAGTTAGTTATCCGAGACGCGAAGCGTCGAGGTTAACTTTAATCTCGAGACAGTAATGAAAACTTCCGTCCGAGGTTTGTATACTATTTTATTTACAACCACACCGTTACTTGAAAATTAGATATTTGATTTTTTCAAATGTAGTAAAAATGTCAAAATATGTCATTTATTGTTTTGACGCCATACAAAAATATGCTGGTTGTGTCATTCAAATATGTTCTGGTTGCAGTGCCATAGTAATGGAGCATACCTTTAAACAATTTAAACAATGAGGGAAATGAGTGAGGGAAATGGAAGCGGGAAGTAGACGTAGGTAATGTGACACTTTCAAGCCTTTAATAAGGTTAGTAATGTCAACATTACATGTATGGTTGTAAATAAACATTTGTTTGTTGGTCTGTGTTTTCTATTAAAATTTCTATGTTTAATAATCGATTTTTTTTACGACCTAGCAGTCTAGACAATGGGGACGCCTGATTAAATTAAGTGAACTTACCTAATGAAAATATTGTTGTAACTACTGAACCTAATAAAACAATATATTTTGAAGCAGATTCTTGTGTAAATACTTCGGTGTCACTAAAATCTTTTTTAGTATGGCCCGATACTCGAAAATGAAAAGGAAGAAAAAAGCAGAAAAACCGCCGTTTGGGTGAACATCTTTAGATCGACTAAATATAGAAAGGTAGAAAAAGGAAAAAAGGCCGAAGAAAAAGGGCTGAAAAAAAAAACAACAGATAAATGAAAGTCTGAAAGAAAAAAATTGAAAAAAAAAACGAGATAAAGATAACAACAAAGGGCCAATGAAAAAATATGAACCAAATCTAAACAAATCTAATAATGGCTTTTACTACCAACTGCTGATTCTGTTAAGGTCAGCTTGGACAATGAAAGCAATAAAGATACTGACAAAATATAATTAGAATATACAATTTGCAAAAAGGAAGGTAGATTACATATTCCCGAAGAAATTAAAACCTAGTCCCAAAACAAGGCCGAAGTTAAATTTTGAAGCTATCTCCATTATTTCTTCTGTAGATGTGGCAAAAAGGCGGTTATTTAAAGATAGTTGTGAAAATCCTAAAAAAACCTAAAATAATTTAAAACAACTTGATTTGTACTCCCACCTTTCCAAACAAGTTCCTAATAAAAAAAAGTAATGATGAGACTGTACTATTTGCCTCTTCAATATCACATCATCCAATGAAGGAAGTCAGTGTCGAACGCGTATAAGACTATATCATGAGAATTGTACTTAAAAAATCCGTCAATCAAATGCTCAAACATTTTTTTAAGTAAAAACTTTTCGTCGTTTGAATTAGTTGTTAAAGTAGGCAAATGTTAAATTTTTCGTCTCTTAAATAAAAGAATTACAAGAATTCCATAATTTAATTTTTATTTCCTTCTCACCCAGTATTTTTTGAAATTTTTAATAAAATAATAAATATATATTTTAAAAATGTATTGTTATTTTTAATCGCAAGTATACCTATGATTTAGTAACATTGTAATCAGTTTCAGAATAAGGCCAATAATTGAAAAAATGAAGTATTTGGCATAGTGAACATTTTTACTTACCATTGGCGTGCGGTGTTGGTGGGGTAAAAAATGCTTCTGGAAACGGATATTAGGGCTTATTTTAGATAACTGTTTCTATCAGATTTAGAATCAGTATCCCCAAAAACCCCTTAATTCATATTTTCAAAATCTCAATTACCCTAATTACGATTTAGGTTTTTTTTTTTATTTTGCTAAGATACGCGCACCCTGTTGCCGTTGGCATGCTGACCTGTTTTGTTTTTAAACAAATTAAGCAAAGAGTGCTTTGAACCAAAAAGTTTTTGTTTGACATTAAGTAATTCGTACGAATTGTCAATAAGTGAAGCAGTGTTACTTAACTGTTAATAAGATGGCATAAAACCATTCCTAGAAAGGCATCAGGATCGAACACCAATTACTTGCGATACCGTTGCCAAAATCAACAGATTGTTAGCAAGGACAGGAGCGGTTTTCAAGACAAGACCAAGGAGGTAGAATTTAAATCAAAGACATTATCCAGACGACGAACGTATCTTAGCAGAATTTCGAAACAACCCAAATGGTAGTGTAAGGGTAGTTGCGAGGATACTGAATTTAACGAAAAACAAAATATGGAGGTATTTAAAACGCAATAGGATTAGGGCATTTAAACCAAAATTTCTACATACTCTGTTAGATGGTGATTTTGAACGGCGGTTTGAATTTTACTACACAAAGTAACTATCTTAACGACAGACTTTTTCTAAAGAACATTATGTTTACTGACGAGGCAACGTTTACGACAAACGGTGTGATATCTAGTCAAAATTGTAGGTTTTGGGCAGCCGAAAATCCGAATTGGGTAATTAATTGTAAAAACCAGTACAGTGAAAAAATGAACGTGTGGTGTGGCATATTTAACGAACGAATTATTGGCCCTTCTTTCCTGGATAACTTGACCGGACAAAATTTTCTACATTCTTTACTAAATGATTTTTATGATTTTCTCATGGAGTTGCCTTTAGCACAGAGACAAAACTTAATATTTCAGTTAAATTATGCCCCAGCACATTATTCTATGATAGTTATGGACTTTCTAAATGCAACTTTCCCTATGAAGTGAATAGGTAAAAATTCTCCTTTAGAATCATGGTCCCCCAGATCGCCAGATATTACCCCTTGTGACTTTTTTCTGTAGGGGCACTTGAAAAATAAAGTGTATGCGTGTGTGTAATGTGTTAGGCAAGCGTGTCATTAAATTACTCACCAAACTTTAAGAAAAGTGAATGTACGTTTAAGAAGAATTGTTGAAAAGTGTATTGTTTTAGAAGGTATTTATGTTGAAAACACAAGAATCTAAAATAACGTAATTTTGTTAGCACAGTTACAAATAAAGAGTTTATTAAAACAGGACTTTTTTTCTGCTAAAATCAGCTCTTGAGATTTTGAGAATATGAATTAAGGGGTTTTTGGGGATCCTGATTCTAAATCTGTTATCTAACATGTCACAAAATGTCAGAACGTGAAACAATAAAAATTTCTTACCTTGAAAGGTAAAAGAAACATTAATGATTTATCATTTCCGCCTATTTAAATAAAATTTATGAGCATACTGTACGAGATATTAGCTTTTAAATGACGTGTCACAAGCTGTATGTTTCCGTTTAAAAAAAGATCGATGTCGATATCTTTGACAAATGTCTATAAAATAACAAACGAATAACGTCAAAACGTAAGCATATATAAAGCTAAATTGACGTGTCCGAGCATTTTCCCCAAAAGTTACAGGTTAAGGCTATATTAATTTTATTCCGGACTTCTTACTCCCTGTATATAAATTTTTCCCGAAGCCGTATGGATTCTATAATTTCGTACCTTGCCGTCCTTAGGGGGACACCCCGATACTTTTTAAATCCTTTCATGTTATCATCCTTTACTCGAGATACAACAAAAACCTAAATTAAACATACTACTAATTTTTGAAGGTATGCGTTAATCTTATTCATCAGGGAGTAAAGGAAACTCCTTAATGCGATAAAATCTATTCAACTTGAAATCTTTAGTATATTACCAACACAACACTCTTACTTTAGTCAACACTATTCTGCTTAACATTTAAATTACCAGCAACTGACAAGTCTTTCTTAAGCTTAAGATTACATAATGCTTTAATTCAAGATTCCGGAACAGACGATGATAAGTTACCTTTATTATTCTTTATTACACAACCCGTATCTGAAACGATAATTAAATCTTTTGTATCTCTGGGTACTTTGCAAAATCTAGCTTATCCGAAGTTCTTGTAGAACACCTTTTCTCAGATTAGATTATTTAGGAAACAAAGTGAGGATCGCCAAATTAATTGCCAATTATAAGGGCGCATTGTTATTTTTATTATAATATTTTAATTCATTGTATTAGAAAAAATTATTATGTTGTTCATTAAGTGGATTTTATTTTGTCAGCAGACTCAGTGTTCTACTAGTAATAATGACTATTTACTCGGATTGGGCAGAGCACTCGCCACACACCCAGTAAGTAGTCAATTTTACCGCTTGTTAAATAATGTTCGAGTACTATTACCCCTTTCTAGTAACGTAAAATTAAATCTTAAAGAACGAAAAGAATAACAATAAGCCATGATTGCCAATTTAGTTTTGAAATTTCCGCTTGCATTTCGTTCCAAAGAAAACCAATCTGCTCCAGAAAATTTACAAAGAACTCAGGATTACCTAAACTTTATAAAATATTGAAAAAAGAACATGTGTAATTATTATTAAAAATAAAGGAAAATACTGTTGTAGCACATACACGTTTATTGTACGGCCAAAATAAATAAATAAATCGACTCATACACTATTTTAACTAGGTATACTAAAAATGTACTTCAATACGTGTTAAAACATTTTATGGAGTAACATTCACCTCCAGTAAAGTTAAGTTAAAATGTTACTTTTAACTAATATAAAGCGTGCAAGGCTTCGTCTTAATGACCAGGATAAACTGGAGTTTATTTAGGCGAAAGCTGGAAAGCGACCAAGCATTGCCCCCAATTTAAACAAGGGAAGACATTGCAATAGCAGTAGAAAAATTAACTTCAAAAATAAATTCTGCCATGACTGGATCTTCGGAAACAAAGGTGTCCAGATTTTCGAAGCAGGGCGACTTGAGGCCCGAGCTTTCTTAAAAAATTAAGCGAAAAAACAGAATTTTAAGATTAGCAGATCAAGGCTCAAGCGAATCGAGAGTCTTCTGAAGTAAAAAGGCTGCTAAGCGGAAAGGAGTCGAGCCTTTGGCAAAACAAAATTGAGAATTTGAACACGGAGGATCGTTCCGTGTACAAGTTTACAAGGACACTGCTAAAAGGGGGGAGAAAACCTGTTTCTTATCTGAAAGACACCAAAAACAACAATAAAATTTACAAAGCAATGCAACATCCGCCAGCGGACCTGCAAAGGGTTACCTCTGAGGAAGTTTAGACCATAATGCAGAATATCAATGCAAAAAAAGCGCATAGCTTTGACGGCATACGGAACAAGACAGTCAAAAACTTGCCAGAAAACACAGTAACCGAAATTGTAAACATAGCCCAGGCAACTCTTGAAAAGGGCTGCTTTCCGGTTACTTGGAAGAACGCCAAGGTGGTACTAATACCTAAAACCGGCAAAGATCTTACATTGGCTGTCAATTATCGGCCGATAAGCCTCTTATCGTGCCTAGGCAAGGTTATTGAAAAATTAATACTGAATCGAATAACCGATTATGTATTTAATAATAGTGTTTTACCACTGGAGCAGTTAGGTTTCAGAGCTGTTCATTGCACAGTGCGCCAAACAACAAGGTTGGCAAATAATGTGCTGAGAGGTTTTAATAGACGCATGTCCACGGGAGCAGTCTTTTTTGATGTCTCAAAGGCATTCGATAAAGTCTGGCACAACGGCTTGATACTAAAATTAAGAAGGTTAGGTATGCCAAACATTTTGGTCAATGTAGTTATCTCTTACCATGAAGATGGAACATTCGTGGTGTCATCAGAGATTACAATATCTGAGAAGACTCAGATCAGGGCTGGTGTCCCACAGGGTTGACCATTGACTGCTATTTTATATAATATATACATAAGCGACATCCCTAAAGTATGTCATATCATGCTCCTTCAGAGCTAGTTGGACAGCTAGAAGCTTCGCTTCAAACAAAATCTTTTCAAAATTCATAAAAGTACAAAAATCAAAAATCTTGAAATCAGCAATAAAATAAACACAAACAAAGTTCAAACAAAAACTTCCAACCAAGTAATCGAAAAGAAATCCCTACAACTAAAAAGAAGTAAAGGAAAAGGATTCCAACTTGAGAAACTACCATTACTATATAATAATACAGGATGTTTCTTAATAACATGCTAATATTTAAGGAGGTTATCCTTGGGTCCATTTGAGAAAAAAACTTGATATGAACATATCTCCTAAAAGTCTTAACTGTTGAACTACAGGTTGCTAAAGTTTTAGAAAAAATATTTTTTTTATGATAACTTTAGTACGATCCCATATATTTTCGTGAAACGTACTATGCATTTTTATGTATCAAAAGGCATTATATTTCATGGCAGTCTTTTCCAAATACTTGAACACTCTGTAGTACCTTCTCCGCGTGTCACGTACTCAGTACGTGACACGCAGAGAAGGTACTACAGAGTGTTCGAGTATTTGGAAAAGACTTTATTCATATAATATGGAACGAACTTCCTTACAGGTAAGTCGTTTGTTCCAGTTATTATACGAGATAAAACAATAAAAGAAAACGAATTTTTTAATGAAGATAATAATAAGATTGAATTTTTAACTCATTTCACTGTACATTCCCTTTTTGGTATCGTTATCATGGATACGTACTTGCTTGGCATCCATAGACAAGGGAGATGCGCTTATGGTAGGGATAGATAGGCAACTCAACATACTAAATTGGTCCCCTTATGGCGCCATTCGTGTCTGGTTGAAGAACTAAATGTAGCACTGTGGGCGAGGAGCGGGGGGTCGGCGCCACGTATGAAAATTTAAATTTTACAACTTTGAATTCAATTTTTCGCGCTTCTAACTCTAATGAAAAAGTTAGAAGCGCGAGCCTTTTGAATTAAAGTCAATATATTTTGGGAGATTAAAAGAAAGTTGTAACTACGTTTCTGATATGGCGACAAGCTTTATTAATATTAGATATTTACATAAATTAATATAATAACAAGACAAGTTTTACCTAGGATTGTGCTGTAAAGAATTAACATAGGAACAGCGTTCAGCTTTAAATAGGATCCTCTGCTGCCATGCTCAATTTTTTGGTCATATCCAAAATGTGTGTGACAAACGCTATAAGTTTTTTGAATGCCAATCTTGTCTTTGCCACAGAGGAATGGATTTTAAATAGCATTTACCCAAAGTTTATGCGTCTAAAAATACACGGACATTATACTAAGATCGTAAACTGTCATAACTCTAAGAAAATCAGTATATAAGTAATGTTTATGATTATTCAGGATCAAAATGTGTCCTGCATACATTTTTTTTGGATAGCAACAATATTTTGTATACAGTATAGGCGCAATGTGCCTTTTTGGCTCTTCACGATACACCCTTTTTATCACTTCGCTAAAACAACAAAAAACTTACCTGGTCGCTTTTTGGAAACCTGTGCATTTTCACACGTTTCCCACTTTGTACTTTGCATCCGGGAACCCAACAATAAATCACCTTTTTAGCAGAATAAACTTAATAAACTTATACGTCGCGCCGCTTTGTTTAAAAATTTAATTTTAAAATGTCAATGTCACTTAGATCCGACTCCGGAAGATATTTTTATTATGGATCAGCACATAAGTGATATTTTCATCTTTATTGCACCTTAGCTGGTACAGTTGAATTCAGAGAGAGAAAGATAGAGAATAACTCTCCCCACGCTCATTCTAAATACATGTTTTGCCGCTACCAACGTTAGGATATGAACTCAGACGATCTATTTGTTCGTCTGAGGATATGAACAACCTTATAAAACAAAATTTCTACAATAGCGCCATCATCGTCTGGTTGAAAAACTAAACGAACGGGGAACGATCCTCACCATTTAAGTTATCCTAGCCTGTTGGCATCTATCAAAACGTTTTATTGGCATATTTTAACGAAATGGCACTGAAAATGAAGAGCTCTAGTTTGTAGGCTCATTATTCAATGATAAGGTCCGTGTTAAATTTGAAGCATAATGTGAACATTGAAAAATACAACAATTTGCGTACTAGCAAGGAGAAGGTTATAAGCCAAAGAAATCGAGAGTCTTGTCAAGGGAACAGTTCAGCTAATTTTTGTCTGACGCCCCAGATGAAAAGTATTTGGCTATGAAGGTAATAAAATTACATTTTGTTTGTTTCACATTGTGCTAACCAACCCTTCATTTTTTAGGTAGTTTCGATATTTGGAATATCTGGGGCATGTCGTTGCGACGAATTAGTGAATATGACAGTTGATGATCTTGAAGATCTAATAAAAATTCCCAACACTAAAACTAATAAGAGTAGAACTTTCAACGTCCCGGGGGATGAATGTTTAAGCAAATATAGAAACTACGTTTATTTGCGTCCTGCCGATTTTAAGGAACGACGTTTTTTTTTGAAATATCAAAATGGGAAATGTTATAAAGCTGTCATGGGTATCCATAAAATTGGTAGTGTAGCAAAAGATGTGGCATTGTATCTGAAGATTCCAAATTGGAAAGAATATACAGGGCATTGTTTAAGACGAACTTCCGCAATAAAGCTTGTTGATAGTGGGGGGGATATTACTACGCTGAAAAGGCATGCGGTTGGAAATCTGATGCAGTTGCCGAAGGGTAGATACATTGAAGATTATGTGCAAAGTAAAACCAAAATTGTTAAGAGAATTTTTTAACCTAGCTCTGCAGAAAATCTCGAGCAACCTCCATTTAATGAACCCTCTAATGGACTTTTAAAAGCAGTTCACCCTGGAAAAATTGTTATGAGCAGTACTGATATTGCAAGAAGTGGAGGATTCTTAAATGATGCAAATCTTCACAATTGTACTTTTACTATAAATATTACCAATACATAATAAATACCACTGTGAATACCAATAATCGTTGTGTATTGTGTAAATGTTCGTTTATTAAAACTGATGAATTAAAATAAATTTAAATTTCGTGGCTAAATGAGCAATGCTCAAAGCTAAAAGACAATAAATAAAACGAAAAAAAAAATGTATTTTTACTACTATAATGTATTTATACGCCTAGGAGTATAAGTACTTATACTCCTAGTCATATAAATGACATTTAATGTCACATAAGTTATCACTTATATGACATTTGAAGAAAAAACATTGTATACCATTCGTTACGAAACAATGTATTTTAGTCACTCTGACATGTTGTCCAACTCGGCTTCGCCGCATGCCTAAGACACCCTTATTTCGTAACTTGTTGGATAAATAGCTATTATCATACTGTTAATAATTGGTAATAATTGTAATTGGTGCTTTTTTCGGAGTGTAATCGGTACTTGTAAGTAATTGCGACAGATCTGTGCTGTAGTCAACATGTTTCTAAAACACCGAATATTTGAACAACCGTTTCGTAAGGAAAGACTTATTTTAAACAAACCGTTGTTGAAGCCTGGTCTTTTAAAAGTGTTAGACTCCCAAAGGACAAATGATGGTAAACTTTTTAATCTCCTCTACTTGCATCTTGCATGCACAACAAAGACCCAGCCATCAACACATTTTGTAGTGTCAACGCTCTCAGAAAAATTATAACCCAATCCGTGTTACTCTACTATCAAACTTTAAGTCTCTATGGCAAAATCAAAGCGAGGTTTAATAAAAATTTCAAACTAAAACTTGGATAAAATAAGTTTAGCACCCTAGATAGCATCATATTATTTAAAAAAGTTTTAGAGATACCAGCAGCGCCGGTATTACCTCAGAGATTTCGTGCTTGGCATTTATTAAAGGGTTTTTGTGGTTGTTAGAAGGTGCTGGATCTTTAAAAAGTGACGTCACGTATGATTATATCATAAATAAATAAATTTGATTTTTTAGATGTCATATTGTGCAGGGTGTTTCATAATTGAATACTGAACATTGAGGGTCTTTATTTTTCAATGATTTTAAGACAAAAAATATGTTGTTGTTTTTCCTAGCTTCTACTGTTACGATTGTAATCATTACTTGTAAAAGCTACCAACTAGCTTTGGATATTTTACTAGTCGATACTGTAAAAGTTCTAATATTTTTTGATAAATTCCATTATTGTAAGTTGGATTTCTTACCACCAACTTTTGTTATAAGTACTAATTAAATATTTAAAACTCCTTTTGTATTTCTATATAAAATTTTTGTAAAATTTATTATTTTCTTTTACACCGCGTATAATGAAATATATTTGGCCTTAGAAAAAGAAAGCTAAATTTACAAGTATTTTTTGTATAATATCGTATTGTACAGGTTAACAATAATATTAATAAAACGTATGTCAACATACACAGAGTGGGAAAAAAGTCGCGCTTAATACCTGTAACTTTTGAATTACCTCGTATACGAAAAAGTCACTTTCATGAAAGTTGTTCAGAAAATAATTCCCCACATTTCTATCTGCATGAATTTTTTTTGTCATTTATGGTTTGGTTGCCATATTGACCAACTAACTTTTTCTAAATGGAACACTCTGCATATATATGATTGCATATTTGGATTCTACTGGGAAAACTCTGAACATTTTATGTTTCAAATTTTGATTTATTTAAAATTCTAAAGGCCGAGACACAATCAAAAACTTAAGGAATAAAGAATAGGATTTAAGATTTAGGTGTTAAGGAATAGGAGTACAGGACAGAATAAAAATTGTATTATCTAAATTTAACCAATCCGGTTCCTTAAAAACGGCGCGATTTTTAAATTCTAAACTATTGGCCTAACCCCACTTTTTTGTTTACAAATACAAACTATTTTTACAACTTTGACAAGCTCACCTATACTTTTAAAAAATATGGAAGGCTTGCCAAAAAAGTCCTAAACTCTTTTGAATAGTATGTTTGCAATGTCGGCAGCGTTTTATTATTACCTTAAGAAACGAAAATACAATTTTGAGGTTATTAAATCGTCAAAAGTCAAACCTAACAAACATGCTGACTTCTGATTGGCTGATTTCCTATTTCTTATTTCTTAAAACCAACAAATCGGTTTTTTAAAGCCTAAATCTTATTCCTTAATTCTAAAAATTTCATTGTGCGTTGTTTACATAGGACAACGTATGTTCGTTCTTAAATCTTAATTCTTATATCATAAACCTTATTTCTTATTCCTTAAGTTTTTGATTGTGTCTCAGCCTTAACAAACTTTATAATAACATAATAAATAACCTAGAAAATTGTGAAAGTGAAACCTTTTCAGTGAATCAGGTGTTCAAAATGACCACCAATTTCCTGCTAAGCAGAGCGCCACTCGATCCCTGAACCCGTCTACTACGTTTAAAAGGAAGTCCTCTGGAATAGCTCGAATTTCTGCATTAACTCTGACTTTTAAAGATTCTAAGTCATTTGGACGGTAAACGTAGACTTGTTCTGTAAGTGTCCCCACAAAAAGAAGTCGAGCGGGGTTAAGTTCGGGGATCGCACTGGCCAGTCAATAGCATCTATTCTGCCTATCCAACGTCCTGGAAATTGTTCGCTTATGTATTGTCTAACATTTGCCGCATAATCCACAGGGCTCCATCTTGCTGGAGCCATACCTGTTCGTTTATGCCATTATTTACACCCGGTAAAACCACTCTGCAAGAAAGAATTATGTGATTCCTGAGGAGGTCCAGATATTTTTCGCCATTCAAATAACCATCTATGAAAAAGGGTCCAACAATATGTCTACCAACTATGCCAGCCCAAACATTAACTTTTTCGGGCCTCTGAGTAGGACCCTCCTGGAACTAGTATGAGTACTCTCAGCAGACCAATAACGATAATTGTGTCTATTAATAATGGCATTTAAATGGAAAGTAGCTTCATCCGAGAAAATGATATTTGTTGTGAAGTTATTATCGTTATTGCATCTTTCCATCATCAGCTCACAAAATTCAGTTCTTTTATCATTATCGTCGTCGCTTAACTCGTGCACCAACTTTATCATTTAGAGGTGCAACTTCTCCTGCTTTAAAATTTTTTTCTATCTCTTATAACAAACGCAGCAGACGCTGTCTAAATATACGGAATGACCCTGTACATTGAATTCTGGATTTATATTTGTTTTGTTATTATTATTTTGTTTATATATGTTTATAATTATTAATATATAATGTATATAAATATATTGGGCGAATATTTGCTATACATAACAACAATACAACAAAAGACTTGTTAACTGTCTTTTAATTAGTCGTTTTTGACGAGTTAAATTAAATCCCGTATTAGGGTTTTAACCCACAGATTGAAACGCGGTGCACAATAAATTTTTAGTTAATACCTGAATTAGCGTTAACACTGGGTTAACCCTATTTTTTTGTAAATTTAGTTTACAAATTTATTTTGGTGAAAACTGATAAACAGATTTTAAGGTATTAAGAGGTTTTATAGAAAAAGATTCTATAAAATTCTTACTTAACTAAATTTACAATATTACTTTTTCCGTGTACCTATAATAGGTATACAGTAAAAAGGTTTTCCAAGAATTTAAAATTACATTTTATTACAATAAATCAGTCGTTTGAAATTTAAACTAGGTATGCTTCAAAAATTTCTATGCAACGGTTCAATCGTTGCGTAGTTCATACGCCTACATTTACTCGGTTTAACGTGCAGTTTCACGAGAAATAAAACGCACCAATAATTCTCATAATTCTGTCAAGATAACTACACATTTATTCTTGACTGGAACAATGGCACAGTTTTGAGACACTCCTGCCATAGTTTAAATAATTGTTCGGTGCTCCTGCTAAAGAGTCGTTAGTCTCTACAAACAGATGTAGCTTTTGCGCGAGCTTTTGTTGTCGAAATTCGGACAAAAGCGCTGGAATATCACGTATTCGAGCTGAGAAAAGAAATTTGTAATTTAGACAAGAACGGAGAAAAGAGGGAAAATAAATTTATCGTTCGAATTAACAAAATATTGCATAGGTAACATTTTTTTAAACTTATTTTAAACAATAGCCAAATTTCCATACAAACCAGCAACATTTTTAACTATGGATAATGCACTGGGCATAGTTTTCGTCGCACCTTAGCTACGCTATCAATAAATGCTAGGGTAAATATTATTTAAACAAAAAAATTAAACTGTAAAAATACCAAACTTAAAAATAAATAACAAACAAATAGAAAAAATCTCAAAAATAAAATATTTACGATTAGTTATTGACAAACAACTTTGTTGGACAGGACTTACACTTATAAATTATAAAACTAGTAAAATATTGCCAATCATGAGTGTTCTGCACAAAAACACCGCCTATCTATCATACAAGAGCAAACTAAACGTATACAGGGTGTTCACTAAGTACTTATGCAAACTTTAACGGGTGAATCTTTGACTAATTTTAAGATAAAAGTTCATATGAATGCGAGTCCGCAACGGCTTGGCTCTTGAGATACCGTCCAAAAAAAAATTCTTTATTTCGTTTTTCGATTATATTCTAGTTCAGTAACATGGCAATTTGATGATATTCGGGATACTTGAAGTATTGGTGATGAGGAACTCAATTATTCGCTTAGTTTTTTGTTTAATGTTAGATGGCGCCACATACAGTGTTGTACCTGTATTTAAATAACCATAACTTTTTGTGTCACACGGTGTGTCATTTTTAACTAGACAGATGTATTCTTTATTCAATATTACATACGAAAGTACTCCTACTATTTATCGCTGAAAGCAGCCGTTTTGGAAAAAAACGGGTTTCAAGTTAAAACTGCGGAAATTTTGTAAGTTGAATCATTAAGAGTTTTTGAAAAATAAAGGAAAAAATATGTTATATAAATAAGTTAATAACATTTACATTTACAACAATTGCTAGAAAAGACCGCCGCCTATTGCAACGCACGCTTTATCATTGATTGACGAACTTTTTCGAATATAGCTGGTGTCTGATTAATAATGGTACACGATTCAAATATCCTGTTTCTTAGATCCTGTTCATTTTGTTTCACGTTTTGTAAACTAGTGATTTCAAGTCACCCTACAGAAAATAATCCAAGGAATTCAAATCTGGTGATCTATGATAGCATTAGGATTATCCTCAGCCCAGATATGGTTATTGTGAAAGTTAATAATAGCATTTCGAGAAAACGAAGCTTCATCTGTGAGAAACATATGGCTTAAGAAATTCAGGGTTCTTAATAATCTGTTAGGCAACCAAATGCATAAATCTACACTAATGGGAAAATCTCTAGGTAATAGAGCCTGTACACGTTGCATATGATAAGGATAAAGCTGTTAAGATCTTAAAACTTGCCACACTATTGTGTTTGTAATATTCAGTTCATGAGCAATTTTCCATCTACTAATTTGCGGATCTTCTTCAATTCTATTTAACACAGCTTCTTCAATCCTAACTGCTCGAACTCTCACAGGCCTTTCTAGGATATTTATTGTCCTTTTAAAACTGCTAGTTTCACAAAGTCTTGCGTGAGTACCAATAAAAGTTTGGACGCGTGGAATCACCTGTTAAGGAAATCGCGCCCGATACATCCGTCTTGCAGCTGGATACATAAAATGAATGTCTGCCATATCTCCTTGGTATATTGGTACATTTTAAACACAACACAAAATAAATTAATACTTATTACATCAAAATGACAAAAAACCACTGTCTGTTTTCTAAATCAACTGTCATAACTAATTCTGTTGCCATGGAAACCTCTGGATTATTTTCCAATGCTTCCAATGCATGTACACATGTACAGTGACGAAATAGTTATTATCCTAACAAGTGCGGAAAGAGCCACTTTCCCGCACGCGACTGCCGTTACCCGAACGACGCGAAGCGGAGTTCGGGTAAGCAGTCGAGTGCGGGAAAGTGTCTTTCCGCACAAGTTAGGATCAAAATTTTTCCTACAGGCGTTGGAAAAACTACAACAAAATATTTCTAAAAATTTAATTTTACTGAAAAACAAACACAGATTTAATTTCTAATTATAACTAATATTTACATTAAAAGTACAATTTGATGCATTATGCAAATTGATTGCGGATGAAGCCATTGAAGCCAACTGATCCTGATGAGCGGATGGTTGCAAAGAAAGAGGTATCGAGCTGTTGTTAGCGCTGCTGGGAAACTGTGGAGTTTTTGCTTCTAAATTATAGCTCAAACTTGATGGACTATTGAGATTGAGAATTTTGTTAGACATGTTTTTTTTGTGTGTGATGGATTCCTCCAGGTAGCCTTCGGCAACAGACGTGGATTTCCATCCTCCTAAACGTTTAATGTTTGTTATTTCTTCGCCAGAATTAGCAAGTAGAGTGGCCGAGGAACGTCTAAAACTGTGGCCTGTGTATAATTCTGGATTTTTGAGTCCTATATAAGCTGCAATGTTGGAGGGCATTTTTCCTATGGTATTAATTCCAACACATTGGGTACTGCATTTTCCATGTTTGTAGTTCAAAAAGAATCGGCGGTGTGGAGTTTGCTGTGGACGTAAGTTTGCATATTTTCTGTATAGATTTAGAAAAATTTCATTATTGACTGCCTTAGTTATTACAAAGGATCTAGCAGAATGGTTTTTGGAGTCGTTTATTGTGACAATTATAACGTCTCCTTTGTCGTCTATGTCGTCAATGGTAAATTTAGTTAGCTCCTCACGGCGGCAGGCACCAGCCAGTCCAAAAATCGTTACCACTTTAATTAGAAGGAAAATTTCATCAGGTGCTTCTTTCATAAATTTCGCAATCTCTTCTTGTGTAAAAACTTTTGCTTTTTTTGCTCGAAAACCTACATTTTGTCTCTTGATGTACGCAGTAACTTTATAGTATTTACTGATATCTAAATCTTTCTTAACCTTAAGTACACTTTTCAACATGGAATATCGAGACCATAAAGTATTTGGCTTCCAAAGTTTAGACATTTCCAAGAAATATGCCAAAAGTACTTCTTCTCTTGGTGCTTTTACATTTTTCGCTTCACACCAAGTAACAAAATTATCGTATTGTTTTTCATACCTGACTATTGACTTTTTTGGTAGCAAATCCAAATTTGCGACACTTGCAGCTTCTAGAATATCTTCTGGAAGCTCATCGTCCGAGAAATTATCTATGGAAGACATCTGTATCAGAATCTGAACGAAATTATAAATCAAAGCCACGCTCCGGTGAAATGTTGTAAGGTGTCACTTTGACAATTAAATTTTATGTGTGTGTCGTGGTTACCATGTTAACATCTATGTACGGGGTTTTTGAAATAAACCGTTTTAAATCAGCTTTTTTAAAAATGTTTAAAATAAACGGCAAAAATTAGTGTTTCTGTAATATACCTCATTTACTTTCAATAAAAATTTATATTTTATTTATTAAAGTGTCTTTCCGCATGAGTTAGAATCAAAATTGTTTCTACAAGCGTTAGAAAAACTACCACAAAGTATTTCTAAAAATTTAATTTTCCGTGCGGGAAACATTTTCCCGCACCGTGCCGGAAAAATTTTCCCGCACCGTGCGGGAAAATGGGTCTTTCAGAACCAAAACGAGTGCGGAAAAACGGTATATCGCGCACGCTTGTAGGAAAATAAAATATCGTACACTTATCTTTTCCTGATGTGATGTCGGCTTTTGTATACCTAGATCACCTGGGAATGCACTTCACTTTTTGACAAATTTCTATCGGTGTGATCAGATTTGAAAATTATATTATTTGATTTTAACAAATTTTGTGAACATGAATCAACTCCAGAAGGCGAGATTAATTGCTTTATTCGAAAACGGTGTTTCTCTACGATGAATAGCTAAACAATTTGAGAAACCAAGAAGCACTATACAAAGCCTCAGAACTAAATGGGAAAATACAGGATCATTGGAAAGAAGGGCTGAAAGTGGCAGAAGAAAAATTTCAAACGAAAATCAAGATAATGATATAATAGATTTTTTGCGAAGCAATACATTTCAGAGGGCTGTAGAAGCACACAACCAAACTAATTTTCCTGGGACAGTAAGAACGGCGAGAAATCTTATAAGGAAAAATTCGGAATTGAGAAATAAGGTAGCTGCTAAAAAACCGTTTTTGACCGATATGAATAAAGAGCAAAAAATGGGGTTTGCGCTGGAATATTTACCGCAAGGTATGGATTTTTGGGAAAAGGTAGTATTTACCGACGAGAAGACTTTTCATATTATAACGGGCAGATTAGAGTGAGGCCGCCAAATACACGGTACGAAGGAAGATATACCAAACATGTTAAAACAAGTGGAATATTTTTAGTTAATGTATGGGGGTATATGACTTCCAGAGGGCTAGAAATATGCCACCGAATTCGAGGAAGATTTAATTCTCAAGCTTATATACACATCCTTTAAAATGTTATGTTGCCATCGGTAAACAATATATTTCAACAAGAAAATTTTATATACCAGCATGACAACTGCCCCGTCCATACAGCAAGAAGAGTTTCGAACTGGATACGGGAAAATAACATTTCATTGTTACCTTGGCCCTCAAGAAGCCCTGATATCAATCCAATCGAAAACGTTTGGGGATATATCGTGAAATAAATTAACAGGAACAATGATTTCGATCCTCAAAACAGTGATGATTTGTGGAATAAAATTGAAGAAACCTGGAATACCTACAATTTTCATCACGCCCAAATGCTGGTGGCATCAAGGCCCAGACGTTTAAACTTATTAGTGAAAAAAAATGGTGCCGCTTTAAAATATTAAACCAATGTTTTTTTTTTAATATTTGAATAATCTGTTTTATATTTAATTTTGAAGTCATATATTATTGTATATTATTATCTTCATTTTCGTTTGATGAAATTTTTCTTCTGCCACTTCCAGCCCTTCTATCCAATGATCCTGTATTTTCGCATTTAGTTCTGAGGCTTTGTATAGTGCTTCTTGGTTTCCCAACTTGCTCAACTATCTAGGAATACTTTCTTCGAATAAATAATTTATATTAAATATGGCCTTTTTTTATCATTACTGAATAAGAAACGCAAGGTACAAAGGAGTAAAAATGGCATAAAATGTTAACCTCAGTATACGAAATTTTATTTCCGTCACTGTACCTACTGTTCTCTTGTGTACTGCCACTGCCGAGGAAAGATGCAGCACGCTTTTTGGGAATTTTTATTTTAATCTCATAGTCAAATGTAACAACTAATGGTTTCCACTGTGCCAAAACCTAAGGTTTTAATAATCAATATGTTCTGTTCTACCGGATCGTGGAAGATTCGCTGATAGATTATACGATACCCGAAAGGTACTAAAATACGTAAGCGAACGAACGAGAGTAACTGACACCGATGAGAGAATAGCTACTATTATTTCAGGCAAAGAACTAACCCAAACTTCTAAAAATTCAACATTTTTGTTTAAGTGTTCAAGTAAAATATAAATAATTCTTAAGAGTAACTTTACAATACAGGTCAATAGTAGGTCTCACGCTGAATACAACACCGAAATAATGATGACCATACAGGGAGGCTAAAGCTAATCTATTGTTGGTAAGTTAGTTGTGTAACAGTATCACACGGCACATCGGTAATATGCACTAGCGCAGATTAAAAAACTACCTGACTTCCGTCGAGGTCTATGTCGTTTCCGGATTAAAAGGTTTAATGTTCTAATGACGAACAATGAATATTAGATGTAAAGTAGCTGTAAATTTTTAATTATATGCCTATGCGACTCATGCTCTTTAATAATTAATCGAGCCCGAAGCATGTTTGGAATATTGCAGAATAGAATTCGGAAAACGGTGTTTTTATCTATGACTGACTTTTAATACTCGAAACTGAAGGTGAGGCGTTAGGAAAAATGGAGACATTTTTTAATTCTAAAAATATATTATTTTTTAAGAAGTAGTCCATGGTCTGTGGTTATGTATTTTAAAGGGAAATGAAAGTCTGTCTTTACCACCAAAATTTTTTTTTTTATTATATTAACTACAATACACCCTAGATTTGGGTATCGAGGGCATATATATGGGAGTGATTCACCATATGAGTTAGATATTCAATATAAGTTTGAAAATTGAGTCGGACTAGTTTCGACCTTAGAAAAGATCATCATCAGCAACTCTATATAATTGTAATATAAACAAGTTAAAACACAGTAGTGGATGGTTCAATGAATGTGTATGCCTGCCCATGGACTTGACTGGGAACGTCCCTTTGGCTACACAGATGGTTAAGAATAAGGGGTTAATTGATACACTTGTTGAGTATCGAGTGTAGAGGTTTTACTTACGTCAAATAAATATAAAACCTCCACACTCGATACTCAACAAGTGTATCAATTAACCCCTTATTCTTAACCATCTGTGTAGCCAAAGGGACGTTCCCAGTCAAGTCCATGGGCAGGCATACACATTCATTGAACCATCCACTACTGTGTTTTAACTTGTTTATATTACAATTATATAGAGTTGCTGATGATGATCTTTTCTAAGGTCGAAACTAGTCCGACTCAATTTTCAAACCTATATTGAACATCTAACTCATATGGTGAATCCCTCCCATATATATGCCCTCGATACCCAAATCTAGGGTGTATTGTAGTTAATATAATAAAAAAAAAAAAAATTTTGGTGGTATAGACAGACTTTCATTTCCCTTTATATATTATTTTGTTACATTACGCTAAAACCTAGTCCAGTAAAAAAAAACTATAAACTTCTTTATTCTTACCCAATATAATAAATAAATTAACTACAGTTGATGCAAAACGAAAACCGATGCACTTTATCAGTCAGCTGATAATTGTAAGTCCGTAAGAAAACACGAGGAAATTAAATTTGCGCAAAAAGTATTAAAACTTTATGCGATATTAAATTTACTACCAACTTAAAGTATTCTTCTTTGATACGAACCCACGTATAGCCAATATTTTGTTTATTTAAAGCCTACTTTTAAAAAAATGTATCTTAAATAAAATTATTTGTTATACCCTGTAGCTACGAAACTATCAATTTTAGGCCCTAAGTGTGTTATGTTTTTGAAATCAGCTGTTCTTGGAGATTACAGATCTGAACTAAAATATAGGGGTTTCCATTTAAAAAAATCGTCAATAATGTCATATCAACTACATGAGTTACCCTGTATAATAAATTTATAGGTCAAAATATGCGCAATTAAAAATTATTATATACGTGTCCCAGAATTTTTATGAAATGTTTTTAGATTAATAAATAATGAATTTGTTCTTTACTTTATGTACACACTGTATAAACTACGGGACATTTTTGTATATTTATCTGGCTTTCATGAAAAAAAAACTGTGGAATTCCCCCACTCGGATATTTTGGTTACAAGCTGGCAACACCGTCGATAACTGACGTCACTCGATGGGTATGACGTGCATCGGTTTCTGTTTTGTATTAAGTATAGAAAAATACTCACTTTACCCATAATATATTTATTTAAACATCTGAAGTATTACAATTATTATTCTCTCGGCGCCAGGCTTGCGGTCCCGCTCTTCCTATCCAACGGTTGGGATAATTCTCGTCCATAGATTGACGAGAAACCAAACAAAAATGTGACGGTGCTCCATCATGCATCAACCACATCCTGTTTCTGGTTTCTAAATCAACTTCTTCTAAATGTCGGGGAAGCCCGTGCTCCAAAAACTTTCGGTATCCTTCGCCAATAAGTCCTTGAAGAAGAATGCAAAATCCAATAACGTGATCACCGATAATTCCAACCCAAATATTTAGAAAAAATTGAACTTGAAAATGATTTTATATGATAGCATTGGGATTTCCTCAGCCCAGATATGGTTATTATGAAAGTTAGTGATGGAGTTTAGAGAAAGTGAAGCTTCATCTGTGAAAAGCACATGGCTTAAGAAATCCGGGGTTCTTAATAATCTATTACGCAACCAAATGCATAAATGGAAACCTATGGATTATTTTCCAAGGCTTGCTATGCATGTACCTACTGTTTCACGATTTTTGGGAATTTTTATTTTGATCTATCTGATTTTCACTAATTTGGTGATAGTAATTTATAAAGTGATGGTGTCACATAGCACGTGACGCTAAATAAGTACCTTTTTCGCTTATTTAAAAAAAAATCTTAGTGATGCAACTTACAATATTCCAACGCAGTTTTATATTTAATCCAGTTTTTTTCCAAAACAGCTGCTTTCCGCGGCAAATAGTAAGAGTACCTACGTTTTGTTTGTAAAATTAGAGAATAGGCCTGTCTAGTTGAAAATGTTCATATAAAGTCCTTATCTTAAAATTAGTCAAAGATTTACCCTTTAAAGTTTGTACAAGTATTTAATAAACGCCCTGTATGATAGGCATGAAATAAAACACCGTTTAAATTTTATTCAGTAAATTATAATACCATCATATCGTGCTATCAAGACTAAGCTCTAATATGACATCATAAGCCGTAATGCAAATACTCTAAATTTATAAATAGATTTCCATTTTCTTTCTACAGAAACTATGCCACTCAAGCGGCAATGTAAATTTACCATAGAATTACAAACCGAGATCCCGCGGTTTTAAAGAATAGCAAACTGTAAATGCGAGGTAAAAACGTGTATTTTTGGGATAATTTATTTTAATTTTGTTAACTTGTTTTACTTTTTTTTTTACTTTTACCCTGAGATGAATTCTTAACAAAATTTGGGCGTAGCCCCACAAGATATACAAAGCTATCCCCAATCTTTGCAAATAGTCCGGAATCCTTAATAAAAAAGGCGGCACACTTTTTTAGCCCAGGGGTGAAGAGAATTTTAATATGGACCTGTGCCTAGGTTGTTATTAGGAAGAAGAGACACCGAAGTCAGTAGAGAGGAAGTCTCTCATTTAAGAGCAACTACTACTGAAATCATTTTTTTACTCATCGATAAAAGTATGGTATACTAAGCCTGTCCAACCAGCAGTCCGGGACTAGTTTTTAATCAGAAATAGAGTCAACCAGATGAATATTGTATGTAGACCCCAGGATACCTTGTTAAGTCCTACATCTATTTGATTATATTTGACAGTTTGAAACTGTCACTAATTGTTAGAACAGACCTTGTATTCGCAAATATAAAGACTATTACAAGTTCGCTGAACAATTTACTATTATTATACTTACCCCCTGATTTTTTTTTCTCCGTTATTGATATATATCCTGACAATTTATCAATACCTATATACAAATAAATTTAAATCATTTGTATTTCTTTAGCATCTACCATTCAGTTTTTCTAACATATAACTCTGTTTTCTGCATTATTTGACACTTTACAGCAAACAGTTTTGAATGAATTTATTTTCACGAAATTTATTGCCCAAATTATTGGCGCAACTATTAAATGTACGGCGAAGTATCTGCATGTCTTGCAAATTTTGTTTGTACAGGGTCTTCCAACGAGGACTGAACAGGGGCTCATTTTTGAGCTTCCTTGTATTTAAAGAAAAATCCAAAATAGCCAATCGATGTCCTTTTTCCTGCAGAATTCAAAAATGAAACCAAAAATTTATTTGAACCAGAAACAAAAGAGTTACGCTATGGATAAGGTGTTTTTTAAATGGAACATAGCTTTTTTTATACGATTTTTGGAACGAGTGATTTTTTTTTGTCCGTTCTGATTAAAATATTTAATATTGTGACAGCTATTTTTATTAAATTTTAATGTTTTATCCAGTATAATTTAACTTTAACCTGTTTGAAACATACACTAGGTAATAAAGGTATAATCACCTTTGAATCCTTCAAAGTCAAAAAATTTGACAAATTTACTATAATATCCTTGCTTCCTCTTGCATTTTCTTGGCATTTGTAGAACAAGGTAACAATCTGCAATCTCTCATCTAATGAATATTTCGTTTCGGCAATATTATAGTAAATTTGTCAAATTTTTTGACTTTGAAGGATTCAAAGGTGATTATACCTTTATTACCTAGCGTTTCAAACAGGTTAAAGTTAAATTATACTGGATAAAACATTAAAATTTAATAAAAATAGCTATCACAATATTAAATATTTTAATCAGAACGGACAAAAAAAAATCACTCGTTCCAAAAATCGTATTAAAAAAGCTATGTTCCATTTAAAAAACACCTTATCCATAGCGTAACTCTTTTGTTTCTGGTTCAAATAAATTTTTGGTTTCATTTTTGAATTCTGCAGGAAAAAGTACATCGATTGGCTATTTTGGATTTTTCTTTAAATACAAGGAAGCTCAAAAATGAGCCCCTGTTCAGTCCTCGTTGGAAGACCCTGTACCACCGTGGTTTCTATAACTTTCTCTTGATACATAATGTATGTCTCTTCCTTGCTCACTGTTGAATACTGTCGACAATTATATTGGTTGTTCCATTTGTAGCACTAGATGCAATGTGCAGGAATTTCATTTCAAAACGAGCCACCCTAAATGTCTCTTGATTTTGAGGGAAAGAAGATTTGACATATAATTTCACATTTATAATTAAAATTTAACTTATATTTAAATACAATTAATATGTTAACAGAATTAAATTTAGTATACTACGTCTTAAATTTTGTAATCCTCATCCTTGTTAAGTTTACTCATTTCGAGACAACCATACATTAACAGTTTTACTCCACTTGATGTTAGGTAAGTTAGAAGACTGAATTGTTTTATTTACATTAATTTTTTAATAACTTTTGAATTACCTCGTATACGAAAAAGTGACCTTTATGAAAGTTGTTCAGTAAATTATTCCCCCTGTTTCTACCTGCATGAATTTTTTTTTGTCATTTCTGGTTTAGTTGCCACAGAGACTAACTTACTTTTTTTAAATGGAACACCCTGCATATATTGCATACCTATATTATGGATTCTACTGGGAAACCTCTGAATTTTTTATATTTCAATTTTTCACGTACCTATCTGCAAGCGTTTCCGGGATAATGACAGCTCAAAAATGAAAAACTTCCTAGTTATAATAAGTACTACCTAATACGCACCAGTTGAGTCAAGGTGTTTTCATGACAGCGACCTAAGAGGTGTCAATTTTGAGTTGCTGTTTAATCTTCTGCTGTCTGATTTGTAATTTGTTTACGCTATGGTTCATTTGAATGAGAAACAACGAGTTGAAATTTTAATAGTGAGCGGTTACGGAAATACGAAGATATCGCAAGATCAGGTTTGTCAACTTTTCAATGAATCACATTCAAATACGCCTCCAATAAATCAGTCAGTTGAATGGCAAAAAATATCTGGACCTCCTCATGAATCATATGATTCCTTCTTGCAGAATGGTTTTACCGGGTGTAAATAATGGCATAATCGAACAGGTATGGTTCCAGCAAGATGGAGCACCTGCGAATTATGCGGAAAATATTAGACAATACATAGGCCAACAATTTCCAGGACGTTGGATAGACCGAAGAGGTGCTATTGACTGGCCAGCGCAATCCCTGGACTTAACCCCGCTCGACTTCTTTTTGTGGAGACACTTGAAGAACAAAGTCTACGTTAACCGTCCAAATAAATAGATATATTACCATCTACATACAATTTGTACATTGACTTAGAATCTTTAAAAGTTAATGCTAAAATTCAGGCCATTCCAGAGGACTTCCTTTTAAACGTTGTATAGACAGCTTCAGAGATCGACTGGCGCTCTGCTTAGCAGATATTGATGGTCATTTTGAGCACCTGATCCACTGAAAAGGTTTCACTTGTTTCTTATTCCGATGTTAAGTTGTTCAATTTTGTAGGCTGTTTATTTTGTTATTATAAAGTTTGTTACAATTTTAGATAAATAAAAATTTGAAATACAAAAATTTAGAGTTTTCCCAGTAGAATCCGAATACGCAATTAAATGCAGGGTGTTCCATTTAAAAAAAAGTAAGTTGATCTGTATGGCAACCAAACCAGAAATGACAGAAAAAAATTCATGCAGGTAGAAATGTGGGAAATAATTTACTGAACAACTTTCATGAAGGTCACTTTTTCGTATACGAGGTAATTCAAAAGTTATAGGCATTATGCGCGACTTTCTTGCCACTCTATAATATATAAAGTTTTTAAACTGTTCTGTATTCTGCCTTCTTTGCCACATTTCTTCCACTGTACCGAAAAAAAAGACATATTTAAGAGCAATAAAACTGACTCTTAGACAAAAACTTTACCATAGGACAACAAGCGAAACAACTTTTTAATCGTGCCTAACATCTCGAAACATCTGTCTTGAACAATTCGAAAGCGCCACTTTAAAAGAAAGCGTATGTTGCCTTTCTCCATCTAAAAGCATTAATCAAAAGTTTAATAATGATATAGAGCGTGTAAGAGATAAATGGCACATTCGGTGATCTCTTCCATGGCAAGATAAAACTTTTTGTTAGCGAATTCTTTAAAATAAAGTGAGAGAAATTTGATCGTAGATTTTTCAGATATTCCAGCCTTTTCAGCGATTAAAGTTGTCTGGTATAAGGTCAAAATTTTCAAGCCTAAAGAGTAAGGTAATGTCGGGTGAGATGGCCACCATTTCGGAAAGTTGGTATATTTTTGGTAAAGGTTAAGCCTTTTTTGCAAATGCTTCACTATTGTGTTAACAGGTAAGTAAAAAACTAGGGCGAAAATATAGACTTAATTTTTTTTATTTATTTACATTATTTAATTATGTAAATAAAACAATGCAGTCTTCCTCCACAGTTTAATTTTAAAGTCAATTTAAGTTCCCAACATGTTTCGAATGCTTAAGCATTCATCATCAGGGGATACTAAAAGGATATTACATGATTGAGAATGAACAGTGAATACAAAATAAAATTTATGACTTACCTAACATCCAGTTTAAAAACGATGTATGTTGTCTCAAACTAATGAGTACAACTTATAATGTGATACAGTAATATGTAAAAGTTGAAGACTTGGTATGAACTAGCTAGTCGTGTTGAAGTTAATGTAAAGATAAAAATTTAAGTAAAATGTGAGATTTTAATAGAAAAGGAAGCATTTTAATGAGATAGTTAATTAATTTAAAGCATATGCTTTCTCAATCATGTAATATACTTTTAGTATCCCCTGATGATAAATGCTTAAGCATTCGAAACATGTTGGGAACTTAAATTGACTTTAAAATTAAACTGTGGAGGAAGACTGCATTGTTTTATTTACATTACATTGACTTCACTGTAAGTACGGACTACTTTTTCAACATTATTTAATTAGTTTTAAAATGTTAGTTATCTCCCCCGCTTACCGTAACAAGAAATAGGAAATAGGATTTAAATCTGATATTTTTTCTCTTTGAACACTGTTTGAAATAAAAATTTCTTAAGAACTTGAAAACATTTACCAACCAACCTACGATAGTAGTAGAAGTCTAATTGATATACCTAATGAATGTAACCCTGCAGTCAAAAAATCCTTTAGTTCGTTTACTATCCAAATGCATACTATTATTAAACTAGTACCTAATAATAATAATAATCTTTATTTCATAATTATACACATGCACATAAAATGAAATAGTGTCAGGATAAAAGCAAAATTATTAATAACTCATAATTTTTCCACCGTATTCTTCTATTGAATAGTTTTAAAAAGTATATTATTTACTTATTTTATTCGGATGGGTAAACTATTATAGAAACCGATACAATTGTAACTAACTCCCTTCTCGTATATTGTCTAGGAACCGAATAATTCATGGTTCTTGTGGGATAAGCGACCTGAGACTCATTTACTCCAAATAATATCCTGTTTCAGGAAGAGTGAGAAGTTTGTTCTCTTTTAATTTTCCTCTGCAGGTTTGTCTTGGACCAATATTAAAGAGTGCTCTTAATGTCCTCTTTCGGTAGATACATATACATAATCTTTCCACGTTACCACTGTTCCCAAAAAGAATGATTCCATATCTAAGATGCGATTTAAAATTTGCATGATAAATCATCTTTTTTACTTCAGTGTCGATATATTTCAACAGTACACGGTAGGTATAACATATTCTATTCAACTTGATTACAGTGTATTCAATGTGCTGATCCCACGAAAGACAACAATCTAATACCATTCCCAAGAACCTAGTAGTTGACTCTAGTTTTACATTGTTACCATTTACACTTATGGTGGCCGGTTCTTGAAGCCTTGATCTTTTTGTCTTAAAAACAATGATGTTTATTTTATCATTATTCAATATTAGCTTATTTTTGGTAAACCACTTAGATGCTTCAGCCCTCAATAATTTTGATCTATCAAAAAGAACAGATAGACTTGACGCTGTTATTAAAAGATTAGTGTCATTAGTATAGTTGGTTATAGTAGTAGAGTCCTTGTTGATAGCGTGTAGTTCAGTTATATCATTTATATAGATAATAAACAAGACAGGTCCAATGACACTTCCCTGTGACATGCCTAATTTTATTTCAGTCTGATTTGAGAAGACTCGCTTTGAACTTTGACCCAAAGTTACTTTCTGATATCTGTTAGAGAGATATGATGTAGTCCACCTTAACGCTATACCTTTTATGACATACAGTTTTAATTTTTTAAGCAAGATATCAAAGCTTAGGGTATCGTATGCCTTAAACCGATCAAGAAATAAACCTACCACGTTCAAGAGCTCTTAAAACAAAATGTCTCGTATTTTTTAAAAATATCCTGTAAAGGCTAATAAACAACGATGTGATGACCTGCGGGGTGTGATGAAGTGTCGCAATGAGAAAGTGTCCGGAAACCAATAATATAAATTAATAGTAGTATAGTTAGTATAGTTAAATAACTTAGCTTTGCGTAATAAAGGCAAAGGCAAACCTTTGTAACTCTTGACGAAATTTTAAAAAAATTTGCCAAGAAAATAAGAGAATTCGGCAGCTGTCTATTTCCTAACGGCAGACTGATCATTATTTTTTTTGTAAATTTAAGCACTAATGAATAATTATTTTAAGTTCCTTTTAAATCAAATATTTTTTAGTTAAATAGAATACCTATTACAATATACAATATATTGTTTTATGATTTTTTGTTCTCCCTGAGGGCCCCTCCGTAGGAATGTTTCTGAATCCGCCAGTGCATGCAATTACTTAAAAATTCACCCAGACAAATTTCATCATCCATTTTACCTGATCTAGGGCAATTGCGACAATTTTTCAGGTTTTTTAGGAAAATTGATTACCGAATGTCATGTCGTTCTCGCAAGGATTTCTATGTCGACGTACAAAGGACACGGAAAAAAGCAACGGGTTTTTTCATTACTATTTTTACCTGTCTGGTGAATTTCATGGAAACAAGATAAGATATGCGATCTCGCTTCTCAATTCTCTTAATCAAAATTTTTTAGATAACCTAAGCAAAATTAGTTATAACAGTCAGATGTCTAAGTTGGGGTAGATAACTAAATATTCTCATCTATATCAAAAATTACAATAATGTTAAAGTATGAGAAACGTTGATCTTCATTGTACTTTTTACATAAATATAAAAAGTCACTCTGAGAAGCCAATAAAAAACGATGATCAAAAACTTATATAAGAAGTTAATCAATATTTTCTGTTAATTAATTGAAGCACGGACTGCAAAACATCTCTCTACACTGTAAATGTGTAGCATTGTAGGCCACTGTGCACTGATATATTCTGTGGCGTTGTGTAATAATACGCAATCGTCACGTTTTTAAATAATTTATACTCCCAAAAGTCGCGCATAAAATTAATATCAATTAAAGGAAAACGATCTAGGAAAAATGCTCGGACCCGTAAATTATTATTTTTAATTGTGCATTTTTGGACATAAAAAAATATTATACAGGGTGTCTCATAGAACAGTTGTCACGTCTTTGACAATTTTTTTAAATGAAATGCCTAATTTTTTATTAGGTTTTCAAATTTTACGAAAAAATCTAAATATTTTTTATGTAGGACTTGCTATCCCGATTTTCAGCTGTTTCCAAGATATTGACATTTAATTTGAAAATTGAAACAAAAAGGTTATCCATAAAAATTTGTTATGTATTACTAAAATGAAAATTCTAAAAGCGCAACGAATGCTGGAAATGTCCACCGCCTTCTACCTGACACGCCCCTAGGCGATGGTAAAGTCCGTTTACTGCATTCCTTATAAAATCAGGAGGTATTCTATTTGTTTCTGTCCTTGTTCTTTCTTTGAGATCTTCAATGTTGTTAGGTCTGTTTCGGTACACTCTTTCCTTTAAATAACCCCAAAGAAAATAGTCCAGCGGTGCTAAATCCGGCGACCTAGGTGGCCACTCAATAGTACCCCTACGACCAATCCAACGGTTTGTAAAGGTTTCATCTAGGTACCTTCGGACCTCCACGCCAAAGTGTGGAGGGGCACCATCTTGTTGAAGCCATACCATCTCATTTGGAATATCTGGATCCATCTGGTTAGGAAAAAGAACTGCTAATGTCGGAATTAAATCAAATGTTACAAAATCCAAATAACGTTCAGCGGTAAGGTTCTCTTGAAAAAAATAAGGTCCCAAAATTCTATTATTTATTATGTCTGCCAGACATTAAGTATATAATCATCATAAGTATCAATCCTTATCAACCTTTCTTCGCAAAATTCAAGCCGTCTATTAGTTCCTGTATACAAGAAGAGGTTTATAAGGATGTAATTTTTCGCTCTTAAAAAATCGATGTACTGTACTACAAGTAGCTTCATTACCTAACGCCAAAGTAACAACTGAAGAGTGGGGGTTTTCAGTAAGCGATAACATTAAATCGATTTTTTTATCCTCGGTTAAAATGAGTGGTCGACCGCTTCTAGGTAAATCTCTAACTGTACCATGCTCCTCAAATTTATGGAATACCCTACTTACAGTCGACTGAGTAATTTGGTTTTCTGGATACTTTTCGTTAAACAAAGTACAAACCTCAGCTTGATTTCTTATTTTGTCCTCACAACCCAACATAATTAAAATTTCGATGCGCTGCTTTTCTGTTAACATTTTTAGGTAATTGACAAATTAGTTAAGTCAAAGTCAGTATTGACATAATTCACGACAGTTGATGACAGTAAGATACCTGATTTATTTAACATGTTCTAATATAAAATACAATATGTACTAAAAGTATTACCTTTAATAAAAAAAATTACCTGTCAATATCTTGGATACAGCTGAAAATCGGGATAGCAAGTCCTACATAAAAAATATTTAGAATTGTTCGTAGAATTAGAAAACCTAATAAAAAATCAGGCATTTCATTTAAAAAAATTGTCAATGAGACACCCTGTATAATATTTTTTTATATCAAAAAATGCACAATTAAAAATAATAATTTACGGGTCCGAGCATTTTTCCTAGATCGTTTTCCTTTAATTGATATTAATTTTATGCGGGACTTTTGGGAGACCCAGTATATGCCTGGGGTTCCACTCTCAATGCGGGATTCCATCTGAACTAAATATTTTTTTCAAAAACAGAGTTATAGGGAGGCATTAGATCTACAATTTAAAATTACAGTAACGTTTCACTATAGTGAACATACTATACAGGGTGTTATTTAATAGGTGTCCGATTCACAGGACCAATCCTCAGTTATTTATAAGGTGAAAAGTTCATATAAGCATGGGTCCGCAAGCCCTTCATTTTTTAGATACAGGGTGTTGCAATTTTTAACAGGAACAAAAAATATGTACGCCACTGTCGTTTTCTTTTTTGATAACACTGTTATGTAGGCACTTTATTGACTAATGCAAAGTGCATTTTCATAATTTTCTAACTTTGTGTTTAGGAGATAAATGCTATTTTATTAAACTCTGATATGGGATAGCGATATGCAAATAAATGCCATTTATTTCTTTATTATTCTTTTTCTCGGGAACGGTTGCTCCTAGCGACTTCCACCAAGTTTGCCTTTTTTATGTAAAACTGATGATGAAATCCATTTTTTTTACGGGAAAATGTAATATAAGCACGTATAAAGAAGTTATGACTCCTTAAAAGAGTAAAAAGACACGTAGGTGGCGCCTTCTACAAGTGAGAGCCATACTAACATCAAATTCGAATTTCGCATTTCAAGAAACTCCTACATATAAATTTTTGTTCAAATATAGACATTATTTCCAAAATTATTTACGAGAAACAAAAATAAAAATAAATTTTTAACACCCTTTATCTCAAAAATGAAGGGCTTGCGGACCCATCCTTATATGAATTTTTTACCTTATAAATAACTGAGGAATGGTACTGTAAAATATCGGACACTTATTAAATAACACCCTGTATAATGAACTATCCTCTCCAGTGAACACAGAAATATTAACATCAACCTCTAAATAGTGAACAAATACGACCTCGCTAGAGCGAAATCGCTCACATACAAATAAAAAACGTAAAATCAATAACATCGCACTCGAAAGTAACGATTTTCATGAGGAAGAAGAAAATATCCCTTTAAGTATTTTAAAATGACGATTAAATTACGAAGATCCGGAATATGCAGAAGCTAAAATTATGAACACCCCTAAAGATCGTAGGTTAAAATAAAAAATCTATGTAGATAGGTGTGTATGTTCTTAAAATGACAATTTATAGGTATAGGATCGGAATGATGTTGAGGTTTGGAATGAGGACCGCCAGCCAGAAAATGAGTAAAATTAAGAAATTGAGGATGAAGACAGTGACGTTGCTGCAAATCCCATTGTAACAGACAAGTTGACTTCCACTGGTGAAGCATTGAAATCTTTAAATACTGTCATTCAATGGGCTGAAGAAAATTCGAATGAACTGGAATATTCTAGTGTAGTTGCTCTTCAAGACTTGATAGCTAAATTAATTTTAAAAATGTACACTATCCCAACAAAGCAAAGTAAATTAACAGATTTTTTTCATTCTACAAACTAATTTTATTTTACGTTTTTTTTTAATTTTTTATTACATACGTATACATTTGTACATAAATACATATGTACATAATTCTACTACATACATATACATTCTATTTTTTTTTATATTAGGACACATATGTATTTCATTTGATTTTATTATTGAAACCTACTTTATAGCTTAAAATATTTGATAATTTAGTACTAACAGTGTTAGTCAAAATACACCAAATTTTGCTATTAAATTTAGCGCTCGTTGGGGCATGTAGCCCAGAGAATAGCTGTTTTAGCATAATCTGGTCAATCCTTATTGTATATAAGGTCTCAACAAGTGGCTAGAAAATAAAGTTCTCACATATATATATATATACCGGGTGTTGCATCGTCGAACAGGACATAGGAAATCCCATGTAATTTTAAATGGGGTCAATTATTGGCTTCCCTAATTATTTTAGAGAAAAATTCTATTTAGGTTTATTAAAGAGCACTAAAACCCACATTCAAAAGAATAACTTTAGATATTTTTGATGAGCCCGTTTACGGGTTATCGCCGATTTCTTTTTAACTATTTCTCCTTTTTATGGCCCCGTATTTGCGGGCACCAGTCAAGGTAAAAGATGACTGTCAAATAAAGTTGTCATTTTGAAATGTGTGCTTTATTGTTATAAAAACTCGTACATCGAAAATATTAGCCATGAATTACACTTCTGAAGAAAAAATATTGATGATTAAATGGTATTATCAAGGAAATAGTTATCAAAATGTGTCAGACATGTTTGCTGCTCTGTATCCGAATAGACCGATACCTGCAAAATCTACAGTCGAAAGGACTATCAAGAAATTTGAGACAAAAGGCACTGTAATAAATAACTGCAGATGTGAAGAAAGGCAGGAACAAAGAAGAGATGCAAGAAATGATAGGGACTTGCAAGTTTTATTGTGCGTGGAAGAAAATGATGGGAAGATCAGCACAAGGAAACTTGAGGATGACATAGGATTAGATCACACCACAGCGTTACGAGCTTTGAAACGACATAAATATTATTCATACAAATATGAAAAGCACCAAGAGCTAAGAGATAGGGACGAAATACGACGACAGGAGTTTTGTTTTGGTATGATGGAAAGAGCAAACATGGATAGGGAATTTTTAAAAAACATTTGTTTCACTGACGAATGCACATTTACCTTAAACAATGAACCCAACGTTCAAAATTATCGATATTGGAGCAAAGAAAACCAACACAGGTTTGTGGAAACAAGGACGCAATATCCACAAAAAGTTAATGTATGGGCTGGGATTTTCGGAGAAAATATTATCGGGCCATTATTTCTTACACGAAATTTAAATGCAGAATATTTTTTGGAACTACTTGAAGATCATATTTTACCTACTTTACATGATGCCGCCAGGGAAAATCAGGAAGTTTGGTACCAAATGGATGGCTGCCCGGCACATAGTACCCTGGCTGTCCGGGAATATTTAAACCGTGCTTTTAATGGAAATGTTATTGGCTTAAATCATACAGTAAATTGGCCAGCCAGGTCTCCTGATTTATCGCCAAATGATTTCTTTCTCTGGGGCCATTTAAAAAACAGAATATACAAAGATAAAAAATACCCAAATCTAGACGAGTTAAAAAATGCTATTTCTGCCGAATGCAATAGAATTTCAGTTTACCAACTAGCGAATGTAAGAAGAGAATTTTATGATCGCCTCGGTTATTGTCTAGCAGTCAATGGAGGAATATTTGAACATCTTCTTAAATCCTAAAGTTCTAACAATTTAATAGTACCTACCTATTAATTAGTAAAATATTGAAACATGTAAAATGTCATAATTAACCTTGTAATTGGATACTTTATTTTAGTTTTATTCAGATTAATTTGTACTCATAAATACACCTTTAATATTTTCGATGTACGAGTTTTTATAACAATAAAGAACACATTTCAAAATGACAACTTTATTTGACAGTCATCTTTTACCTTGACTGGTGCCCGCAAATACGGGGCCATAAAAAGGAGAAATAGTTAAAAAGAAATCGGCGATAACCCGTAAACGGGCTCATCAAAAATATCTAAAGTTATTCTTTTGAATGTGGGTTTTAGTGCTCTTTAATAAACCTAAATAGAGTTTTTCTCTAAAATAATTAGGGAAGCCAATAATTGACCCCATTTAAAATTACATAGGATTTCCTATGGCCCGCTCGACGATGCAACACCCGGTATATGTTTAATTTACTAAATTGTAAACTAAGTATATAGTAGGGGTGTCATTTTGTTCAACTAGTTATAATAATAAGTGTAAAAAAATCACAGGGTTTTCCAGTTCTGTTGTAACAATAATTTTGTTAATAAATAAACGATAAATAATACTCAATATTTTCATTTATTTAACAAACCTTTTCCAAGCGATCCGAAGATGTATATATATTAGGGGCTACTACTTCAGGCTTTAATTAAGTCATTCAATCATATATCAAACTAAGCAGAGGTTAAAAATGTAAAACATCTTGAATGCATAATTTTTTACATTTTTTATAAACGCCCGGTTAGTTTGATACGGGATTAAATGACTTAAACAAAGTGGAAAGTATTCTAGCCCTGGGTAGATTATTTTATTGCACTCACTATAGTAAAGTCACACCCAAATAAAAAAAAAAAATATAGTTTTTTGGGCGTTAGATAAAAAATATTTGATATAGGCGTTTTATTAATGAAGTAATTATATTCGAGTAAATATCATATATTAAAATATAAAGTAAGATTAAATATCCTTGCAACAGTGGTAAAGTCTGGGGTTGCTTAAAACACAAAGAAATTCAATTAAATTAATACTGATTTGAAAAATATTTAAAAAATTAGGAGGCATATCTGATTTAATTTGCTTAAGTTAAATATGGACCTAAGTTGAATAATAGAAATACCAATAATACAGGGGTTAAATTACATCGAATTACCTTAAAAAATTTTATATTTGAGATAGGAGACTATGATTTTAAATCTGAGTATAACTTTTTATTTTAAACAACTTTTCCTCATGCCCTTTTGCCCTATTTTTTAAAATAAGGGTACTTTACTCTTGAACGATTTTCATATTTTTTGCCCTACCCTGTATCCTATTTGACTTAAAGCCATTCTAAGTACATCTGAAATGGTTGTCGGACATGCACCAACTTTTATCAAGAATAAAATTTTCTGAGAAACCAATAATAAAGAAGTTTCCCATTAGTTGCACACTTACTTAGTGGACCACACTGTATATATATACTTTATAATGTGCTTACCTATACGGCCTAATCGAATCCAGGTCCTATAGACTGTTGTTTATCTGTAAAAAAATAAATTAAATTTAGTTAAAACTGGTTTGTTGCAAAATTTAAAGTCTTAATTTTGACGCAATGATGAGAGTTTTGGACTGCTGGTAAAAATATTTGAACTACCAGGCTCTACGAAATGTGGAAGTGACTCTAGAACATCAGGAGCAAAAGCTCACTACCAGCTTTGAGAATAACCTTTTAATTAAGCCTTTTTAATACTGAGTTCTTAAATTAACATTCATCAAAATAATCCTCATAAATCTCAAAGTGTTGTCAGGATTAATATTACAATTATTCTTCCACACTCTTAGTCCTTCAACATCAGTAAGGGAAAATGCACAGAACTGCCTATTGACACAATTAGGGTCCGATGAAAATCTAAATGCAACCGGGATATTTACAGTAATACTTAATTTTGGTTATTAAATGGGTGACATAGGCCATCTTAGATACTAATAGAGGCAAGTAACGAGCATACACTTAAATATAACACTTATGGCATTAAATAGCAAAGGACAAAATGAAAAACCTCCACAAAAGGTTTCAATAAACCAGTAAAGATTTCTTTGCTTTAATAGCAATTCCTAAAATATTTTTTTTTTAAATCAGTCCAAAGGTTAATTTAAATTTCAAGTGAATACTTTAAAATACGCTGAAAATCCAGCTGAAGAATTCAAACAAGACCTGACGATATAACATACCGAACCCATAATGAGAGAGATAAAGAGCGAGGTTTCTGTAGTTATGCACGCTCTTGGGGGAAGCTGAAGGCAATGCTAATAACTAATAAAGGGATTTTCACAGGCATGAAACCGGGTATTTAAATTACATTCTAAATTTAGTTAGGGCTTTAGATTTTTAAAGATGAAAGAAAGTAGTAGTAGCATATAAAATCTGCTTTAATTAAAAAGGTAAAAATATAAGTTAAGATTTAATTTTTTATGAAATAAAATCTTTATTTGCAAAAATTGTTACCAACAATAGTACTTTTATGCGACAATAGAATACATTTAATATTAAAATGCATTTACCAGTAAAAACAAAGTAGTACATTATATACATAGGTTGAGAAGTGTGCTATAAAATACGGAGCGCTTTTATATACAGGGTGTTTCAGAAATACGGTACGTAACTTAAGTGAGTGATTCATTATGATATTTTAAAAGAAAAAGTTCATATTAAAGTCCAGAGTTGCCCCGCTTTTAATATACAGGGTGTTAAAGTTTAAAAGAAAAATCGGTTTTTTATAATTTTTTAAAATATCCTTTTCCCGATTTTGTTGAAATTTGGTACCGTTCTTCATAATGATAAGGGGCTTAATTCGCCCTAACTAGATTAAATTTATTAAGTCTAGGAGGGTCCTGGGGAGCACCTTAACGAATATTGTTGACAGAAAAATGTACGCCACTGACTTTTTTCTAATTTTGATTTTTCGCAATGGATTTTTTTTTTGAAAACGAAGTGAGATACGAAAAAGTATCACGAAATAAAACAGTTGTATTTTTAGCTGCTTAGCCCAAAAACAGTATAAAATGTTTAAACAAGTCAGTGGCGTACATTGTTTTATCAATATTATTCGTGAGACTGTCCCCCCGGGATGCCACTGGAACTCATAATTATCATCTAGTTAGTGCTAACTAAAGCGTCTTATCATATCGAACAACACTGCCACTAAAGTTTTTTTGTGTATACACTGTTAGAAATCCTGGACATGAGAATCAAAAAAATTTATAGTCAATTAAAATAAATCAAATTTAACCTAAAATGTAAAATTATTTTAACTCTTTTGTGTTCAGTAAAAATTAGATTTTAAGATCTAACTTTTCTGGAAGTTGTTTTAACATAACAGCTAACTAATATTAACATGCACTATTAAAATGAATCAAATGCTAGTAACTTTGATTAAGCTTATAATCATTGTCAACATCTTTTTAAGTTAAGATTTTACACTAAAAGATATTTAATATAATATATTTTTCTCAGTTGTTTCAACATAAAATAATAGTAATATTCATTTTAATAACAACGCAGTGTGTTAAATCAACATTTTAGTAATAATCAAATATGCTGCTCAGAACTATTTAGTAGTAAAATCTACATTTAAAAGGAGTAAATATAAATATTTATCCAGTTAATCAAAGAAAACGCGCGAATTGTCTGTCTCTACTTCCGCCGACGCCGTCTCTCCCACCCTCTGGTCAAGTCAAGACCAATACATTTTCTACGAGTGTTCGACGTGTTCGGACGGGAGAGATTTTTAATAATAATTGCAGTGTTTGTGTATACCTACGTGTTCACCCGGTTGAAATATTTAAACTGACGGTCATAGGTGAGTATTGCTTTATTTATTATCTTATTCAAATTCATTTTTCCTTATAATAGCTTGACGCCACACTACTTTTATCATAACCGGGATCCCCATAGAGGCCCTTCTTATCGTGGACACCCTGTACTATAGGTACAGATAGGTAAGAGAATATTTGTTTAAAACAATATATTTTTTAATTATTTTAAGTTTTCTAATTAGATTACGTGTCTTTATTTTTAATATACTTAATTGTTAAAAATATTTTAATGGCATTTTCATTTCAAAAACTGATGAATTGACTTTTTCAGCAGCAAAGTTTAAAAGGAAAAGCATGGTTTAGTTGACTTAATAAGTGTGAAGAGATTTTTCAAAAACTAAAACTACCTATAAATATAATTAATAATACAACTTTTATAAACAATAATTGAACCTACTGTTTTGGTTTATTCTAAGTGATGTTTTTAAGTATTTATCTTAACTTATTAACTATTAAAATCGAAATAAATCACGTATGAAAGTTATATTTATTCAAGACGAGCTGTTAATATGATTAAAATAAACAGTAAAATATGCTTGTATGATAAGTTAAAGTTAACTGCAAAGTTGTCTCAACGTAACTTTTCAAAATTAGTTAAGGTGATTTTTTTGTGCAGTAACTTTAGCAATACGATTTATAAAATAAGTTAATATTAACATAAATAATGTGTTAAATTAAATAATTAAGTTGTAATTTTTACTGCAGAATAAAATCAGATTAATGTTAAAATAGTAACATATTTTATTAGTTACTGATTGACTTAAGCGGTTTTAGTTAAGTTAACAAAAAAACGGGAGTGGACTTTCTGGGACATAAAAAAAAAGTTTTGATTCTTTTCTTTTAACAGTGTACAAACTGAAATAATAAAAAATATTTTTTTCTTGAAACCCTAGTATTTCAAAATATTTATATTCCTGGTCGAACTTCTAACTATTCCTTTTAAATCAGTGACCATGAAATACAACAAAAATTTGCCTGTGGCGCATTTTCTCACCCATCTTTTATGGTTTGTCCGTGAAGGGATATTTCAGAAGGTGGCAAGCCTAATGTAGATGTATGTATATGCATGCATGCTTTTTCATTTAAGAGTTTGATAATTTGTGGTAGTAAAAAGCTTTTAAAACATTATACCAGAATTTATGCGCATTTAGAAGTAGAGTTGACCCGTTTTGTTACACACATGGCGGGGTAAAAAATGTTTAAAAATAAAGTATAACCAATCAATCAGCTTAAACCCAATCACAACACTCGTCGTTATACTTGTCGCCTTGCTATTTACATTTCAAAATCAAAACCGGAGCCGCGATGTCGTCAATCCGCAAATGATGATGTATTGGTTTTTCATTCGTGGCGTTCGTTTGCATTTATCAACAGAAGTACGGGACTTTTTTATCAAATAGCAAAGTAAAAGCGGAAAACTAAAAAGAGACCAAACTGGTGATTAGGGCCATTTTTGGCCTATGGAATGTTTGGTCAATAAAATTTTATTCTAGTTTGAGCGAATCAGTATTACAAATAGCTTTACAAACTTAAATAATTTGATATTTTTGGATACTTTAACGATTTTTAAAGATATTTGGATGTATAATCTTCTAGGCAAGACAAGTATAATACTGTAAAACTATACAAAGCTTCAAGTTACTGTTATACAGAGTGCTCTCGTTTTTAAAACTTAATAACTTTGGTTTTAATTATCCTGTTGCTAAAATTCAGATACATTATTTAAAAATTTTGTTACTTACATATAATATTTATACAGGGCAAACCACAAAGTCAGAATAAGGCCAATTTGCATTTTTTTAAATGAAACACTTTATATTGGTAATTTAAATCCTCAGTAAATTCCTATTATAAAGGTGCTTGTGACCCCGTTTGTAATTATTTAGAGGGTTGATGGGTAGGTGCGTTTTATTCTGAGCCCTTCTGATAAACTACCACTCATACACTTAAGTTACATTTCTATAGACACTGACGTCTACCATTGTTTATAAGATTCTTCATTTTAATATAAAGCCAGCAATAACCTCCCGAAGTTTGTCAAAGTACTTTTAAATCACCCTGTATATACAACAGGGGCATGTGATCCATGAAAGCAATGGAAGCACCGCTTTTCCTACTGCTTTCATAAGAGAACAATTTTTTTATAAAAATTAATTTAATAAATCCCTATGGAGATTCATAATACCTCTTTTTCAAACCAAATCCGGTCCTGTACGTTTGGCTGCAGCCGTATACGCGTAATCTATCGAGTTTCGAGATGGTCATTGGTCTGCAGCCCTGGGTTTCGGCTCCACTCGGCTAACAGCCCTATCACGCCACTTTTAATTTATAATTAAGCCGACGACGACATCTGGTTTACCCTGTGTGGATTCGGGAGCTTTATGACTTTTCTATCGCGATTTTTCGGTTTATGAAACACGTCTTCCATGAGAGTTTCTATCTGATTATTGTTTTCGTGTTAGGGAAATTTTGTGTGTGAGAGATTGGTCATTTTTGTACTTTATTTTTGAGTTTTTCTTTACTACTTTGTGACGGAATGGAGCAACAAAATGTGTGTTTAACCGGACTATCAATTTCCGTATACGGACCACCTAATTTTAATTGCGTAAATTGTGTTTGTTTTGTGTGTATGATAATGGAAAACGATTTTCTCCTCGACCATCACTGAATGCAATAATTCCAAAATCATTTTTGATAATAGAATGTAAAAATTCTCGCTCTTGAGTTGGAATATTTATTCTGAAACACTTGCTTTTTATGCGTTTTGCGTGTATTTTCATTCCATAACAAGATACGGAATGAATATTCTGTAATTGATCTAAACGACATAGGTTGCCATGAATTTCGAAACTGTCAGTGTCAGATAAAAATGGCCGCGTTGTAATAATTATTTTCAGACAAATTTTAGTGCAAGTCAAAAAATGAGTGAAAAATCGGATGAATCAGATATGGAACTGGATAATACTCCACCTGAAATTACGAATATTGCGAATAAATAACTTAATTGCTTTGTACAGATTTTATTTGTTTTTATTCGTACTTTTTGGTCGTGGAGAAAATATAGTCTGCTACTCGGTTAGAATGAAAATTCGATACTCGTGGTTCAATCTTCCACTCGGATCGAATTTTCATTCCAACCTCATTACAGAATCTACTATTCAGTGCTTACCTTTAAAGCAAAAGGGAATGTTACGTCCACAGGTTGTCCTACACCAGAAATTAATTATGAGACAGAAGTAAAGGCTGCTAAAAATGTACATGACATTTTAAAATCGATTCTTCTGATAAATACAAATAGCTTACTGCATGTAGAACGTTAGCAATATTTTCTACCTAGATAGATAACGGTAGAAAACTGGTTCTTGACAGGCAAATTATGTAAAAATTCATTAAAAGGCATAGCTTTATTTCGAAATCAGAAGAAAAATAGAACAGTGGGTACATGATCCCACATTTATTGACAGTACCTACCTACATAATAGTATTATTTTGTGGACATTCAATTAACACTTAACTATAGACTATACAGGGTGTAATTTAAGTACGTAGCCAAACATCGAGAGGTAATTCTTTAAGTGATTCTAGGATGAAAAGTTTATATAAATATAGGTCAGATACCGCTTCGTTATCAAGATACAGGGTGTCCCGAAAGAAACCTTCAAAATTTTTGACAAAGAAAATGTGCGTCACTGAATCTTTTGCAATTCTTGTATTTTTCTCGCGTTAACCTGAACTAACCTGAACTAAAACTACAACTTTTTTATTTTCAGCACTTCCCTGGGATAATATAACAAGAAATTGTTTTTACAGGGTGTTGAAATATATACAAAAAGACGCAAACTAATGTGACGTTGAAAGTTGGTGACAGTCATTAATGAATACAAATCTTTCAAGCCAAAATTTGTTTGTCACGTGTTGCCAGTAGCGTGCACAGTGAAAACGCGGGAAATTAAAAAAACAAACAAACAAAAAGAAACGCTTTATTAAAACCACACTCAAACAAATGGACCGCTATTTTTTTTTAGTAAGAAAACATTTAACAATAAGTAACACGAAATTTACAATATTTGCTGAAAATATCCTCCTTCAACTTCAACGTAAGCATTATCGTCTTAACATCGATTGCCGAATACGTTAAACTATTCCCAGCGTATGTCTTATCTGATCAAATAAAACCAGTATCCGTTAGATTAATTCGAAAACGAAGCAAGATATCAAAAAAATGCCAAAAATAAAAAAAGTTGTAGTTTTAGTTACCTAATGCGTTACCATACCATTCTTTCTGTCAAAAAACCTTCCAGGACGCTACTGGACTTAAAATTTTTAACCTAGTCAGAGCTAAATTAGCCTCTTACTACCCTAAATAACACTGCCACATTTCAATAAAATCGGCTTAAAGATTATTAAGATATTTACGGAAAAACGATTATATTTTTAAAGTTTAACACCCCGTACCTTGAAAACGAAGCATTACCCGACCTATGTTTATAAATACTATAATGAATTTAGGTTACATTGTCAAAAATGTAAAAACTTTCAAAAACGTAAAACGTCGAAAACAAAAATGTAGGTAGATACTCAACTCTGCTCTTAGGTGAATTATTGACACTATTTGGGTATGGTCTCCCAAAAAAATTTAGCCTACGACAGTTGGCCTCCGGCGAACCTACCAACAACGCTTCCTCATTTTGCTAACTAACCCCACGCTCCTGATGTCTCTCTACAAAAATTTAGAAAAATATTCATATTGCCATGCTGCCCTTCGTGAAAACGATTTTATTTTCCTTTGCATTGTCCAGTGTAAGAGACAGTGACAATAAAACTGGATGACACTCGTCCAGCGGAAATAGAAATAATAAATCTGTTTTTTCTTAGGTCGATCATTACTTTTTTTCGACGATTTAGCTGTTCTAAATTGGTTCGGTGATGGACAACGAACCTTGGTTTTTATGGTTGCAGCTAGCGATTAACTTTTTTATGCCCTATTTTATTTGCTACGTGATTGGGAATTGACCGAAACAATAGCCGGTGGCTCTAATAAAAAGCAATCGCAAGAAATTTAGGACAAGATTCTGCCAAGCTTGTCATATTAAGGGCATACGTAATTATTTATTGTAATATCTGTTTTAATTTCCTAATAGCCTCTAAAGAAATTCTATACTACGAAGTGTTAAGAATTTTATTGTAATAGTTTGAGTCAGAAACCCTAACTTGTCAATTTGATTGAATCAAAACTCGAAAAAAGCAAACAACGAGAAGCGGCAATATGACATTTGGCGAAATCATTGGAGTGCGAGGTAACCCGGCCAACTGTCATAAGTTTAAGCCGGTCGTGTTTCAGTCGTTAGTACAGTAGTCGATGATTTATCGTTATCGAGTTTAATTGTCGTTTTTGTTGAAAGAAGTGTATTGTTTAACTGTTTGTTTTGTGAGTGCTGTGCTATTGTAAAACTATGCCTGGTAATACCTGTGCGTTTCGAGGGTGCCACTCAAAAGAAGGTCAAAGAATAAGCTTGTTTGCATTTCTAAAGGATCCTGAATAGTAAGTACAGTTGTACCGCTTTAGGATTATTGAATAAAAATGTAAGGAACGGTAACAAAACTGGTGTTCAATATTTAAAAAGAAATATAGGGATACATAAGAAAATACTGTTTTTCTACTTCTATATTAGTAAGAACCTACTTACGCACTGTCTACTTTATCCGTAAAACTCTAATTACACACACTATACTGTTAGAAGCCAAACTGTGGGTAAGAGCAGTTACGTAATAATATAATGTTTGTATTAACAAGGGCAATTTTGGCTAACGCGCTCGTACCGTAATTTTTGAAATCGTGTGTAATAGGCGTCTTACCACTCTTGGTATGTAATATACTATTTCATTTCCTTTCTAAAATGTACTACCACTAAGTAACGAACAGGGGACTTCTTACTAGGTTCCCACATTTTTTATTTCAGTGTAAAGCATTTACTTCATCGCTTTAATGCTTCTTTTATTGTAATAACCCGGATAACTGTCAAAATTTCAAGGTGGAGGACATATACTTTGGTCCTCATTTAATCAATGCTAAACTCGGGATTTTGTCGCTTCTCATTGTTTGCTTTTCTTGGTCAAAACTACCTCAAGAGTCCATCACGGTAACCCCTGACCGGCACGCAACCGACCATACAGCAATGTAAATTAAATGGGGTTTCTTGGGCTCAGCTATGAACGAATTTCGAGAAAACTGGTAAATTATTTAGCTTTGGATAAAAGAATATTGAAAGGCAACTCTATTTGCTAGATATACAATATAGGCAGGCATTTTTATCACATTTGTCTAGTGGTTATTCTTCAGTAAATGTTTTCGTTTTGAATATTTTAACGCACATTATACTCTATTTCAAAATGGTGTAGCTTGTGTATAGGATACTAAAAGAGCAGCAATCGAATTATTATATTTTATTGGCAAATAAAGTTCATAACTATAATACTAGAATTATAAATGATGTAATATACACTGTGGGCCAAATTTATTTGGAACCTAATTTCACTCTGAATAACTTTTGCTTATTTGTCGGATTTAGGTGGTATTTTCTGTGAATATAAAAGGGCCTTTCCTTAATTGTAGAACAAATATCCAATCACTATGTACAGGGGGAGCCAAGTAATAAGAAATATTTGTAATCATTGCCTTTGGGGCTGTTGCAAAGTTAAATGGTTTACTCTAAAACTGCAAAAATTATTTAAAATTATTAAGAGACTATCGGAAAAGAGGCTCTGAAAAAATTGTTCTAGAAACTTTAGGTTTTGTAATAAAAACGTATTTTTTTTTCGAAGACTTTATTAAATAATATTACCATACAGCCTTATTAAATATCAAATTAACAGAGCAAAAATGTAATAAAAAAAAAATTTTTCAATAAGTTTACAAGAAATTATTGTGAATATGACCACCCTGATTATCTACAACAGCTTGAAGTCTTCGGCGCCATTGTCCAATTGAGTTATTAATAATTTCTTGATTATATTGTTGCCAACAGTAGACTATTCTCTCTTTAAGCTGATCAATCGTATTAATCCGAGTATTTTTATAAACTTTTCCCTCTAATGACCCCCAAATGCTATAGTCGACGGGGTTTAACCCCGGGCTATTTGGAGGCCACATGTTTGGTTCAATAAAATCAGGACAATTTTCCTGCAGGTATCTTACAGTACTTCTTGACGTATGGCTTGGTGCGCCATCTTGCTGGAATGTGTAGTTGTCGCTAACTATACCTTCTAAAATGTCCCGTTGATAAACTTCGGAATTAATTTTTACTCCAGAGCCAATAAAATAAATTTCAGTTCTTCCTAGCATCGATACATGCAGCCAGAGAAACCATAACTGACTTAGAAAAATGATCTCTGGTAACCAGAAGATGTTCCAGTGGTATCTCCGATTTTCTTTGTACATTAGAATATACTCTGTTGTTCTGAGAATTTTTTGGCTGGCGCAAAGAAAAAACTTTTTCATCTGAGAACCAAATTCTTTCAATATCATCGAGTCATCTAAATCTTCTTAACAATGCTTGACATCTTTCTACTCTTTTATTCTTAACATCATTTGAAAATTTGTGACAGTATATTTTTTTAAAGGGTCGATACTTCAAATCAATTTTAATAATTCTTCTTACCGATGATCTTTTAATAGTAGTCGTTTTTGTTATTTTTCTTGAACTTATCGTATTACCGGGTTCGACAGCATTAAGAATTGCCCTAACTCTTTCAACGTTTTCGATACTTCTACCAGTCTTCTTTCTTCCTCTTCCAGGCTTCATTTGCAATGAACCATTGGTCTCGAGTAAATGCCGTAGAAAATAACTAACGGTACTTAATTTCCAATTACGCTCCGGGTAACTTTTAGTAATCTTTTTTGCACCATAACCTTTGAGTCTTAGAGATGAAATTAAGATTATATCTTCAAATGACAAATACGAGTACACCATTTTGAAATAAATTTAACACACTGCCAAGTTACTAATATTTACATAGTACTGTTGTCAAGGGATCCAACGGCATTTTTTTTTGTTTCATAGGTAACTCGACATCCAATTATTTACGTATTTTTGCTCTGTTAACTTGATATTTAATAAAGCTGTATGGTAATATTATTTAATGAAGTTTCGAAAAAAAATACGTTTTTAATACAAAACCTAAAGTTTCTAGAACAATTTTTTCAGAGCCTCTTTTCCGATAGTCTCTTAATAATTTCAAATAATTTTTGTAGTTTTAGAGTAAACCATTTAATTTTGCAACAGCCGCAAAGGCAATAATTATTTCTTGTTACTTGGCTCCCCCTGTACATAGTGATTGGATATTTGTTCTACAATTAAGGAAAGGCCCCTTTAATATTCACACAAAATACCACCAAAATCCGACAAATATAGCAAAAGTTATTCAAAGTGAAATTGAGTTCCAAATAAATTTGGCCCACAGTGTAGAATACAGTGTATAGGTCTGCATAATCCGATTACTAGTGCATCTAAGGTATTTAATAAACTGCCTACCTCTGTAAAGAATATAAAAAGTTGGAGTCCTTTTGTAAATAGTTTAAAAAAGCATTTTCTAATGTTTAGGGGTACCTACTTATTGAAGAGGAAAGAAAACTCCAAAATTCTTCACAAATATTTAATATTTTGCTCTACGCGTTTCGGTTTCTTAAACCATTTTTAAGAGCTGTCTAATTGAGATTATTATATAAATGAACTTTTTATACAGCTCTTGAAAATGATTTAGGAAACCGGAACGCGCAGAGCAAAATATTAAATATTTGTGAAGAATTTTGGATTTTTCTTTTCTCTTCAATACGAATAATCTTCACCCCAGAGATATCTATGATTCAATTAGGGGTACTTAATTTAGGCTAATCAATACTGTACACTGGATATATAAAGTTCATGATGAAATGACTCTGTAATATATAAGTGTTTAAAAAAAAAACATTTCGATAATTTCTACACCTATTTAAGGAGTGTCGCACCCCTAGGTAGGTGTGTAGGTAACTGTTTTTATCAATTTTTAAGAGATAATCTGTAAGTACACATAAAAAAGTATTATCCTCAATATTTATAAATTTATAATGTATTTATATGTTCTAACGAAATATATGTTACAAAAAATTAGTTCAGTTAGTTATAAGGTAAATGCTACAAATTAATACTGTAGTGCGTATATTAACAATTACGGAATATGTTTTATACAAAAATATAGTTTCTAAGATAAATTGAATAATCCAAAATATACATTTTTATATTATATTTTTAAGATACAGTAATCAAGGAAAATACTCAGAATTTTACTTTGGATGGAAGCTGGATGATCGTGATAATGACCTCTAATTGGCATCAAGCAGGTAAAAGATCTGTAAAAAGGTTGAAGTTACCAGTCTGATTTTCATTCTCTGTCCCTAGTCGCTTAAAAAAAGAAAGAAGTTGATTTTTAGTTTGCGCTGTATATGAAACGCAACCCCCAGTGGATAAATTAAATTAAGGGTGAAATAATGATTTAATATGGCTCTCAAGGAAACGTATAATCCGTATACTCTTTTCTCTGTTATCCCCTTAAATCCAAAGCTTAAAGTAAATTTAAGATGGATTTTAAATACAAGCCGAATACTGTTTGCCTCGTTAGGAAAATCCCTTCGCCGGTTTTAAGCACCAACTTTAGTTGCTTTTAGGCTTTTCTCAAGAAATAAAGAAAAGGTCGGTTCTCATTCCATTTATTTTGCATGAGATAGGGCCATTAACTGCGCTGATATATTTTTTGCGATATTTGGAAAAAATATCGCTTACTAAGGTAATGAGAAGGCAAAGAATGTGCCAGTAGGGAATGAGGGTATTCAATTATCGTATCCCATAAATTCTGGCAGCAGTACTTAGATAGGACATTGCAAATTTTAAATATTGGTATCAATTACACTGGGGAAGAGCAAAAATGTTTCTGAGACCAAAATAGCAAAATCTTACTTATTTTATTATACTAACTAACAATCTGTCTTGCAAAAGTCTCAGTTGGCTCCGGTTTTATAGATCCGTGCTAATCATGATAATTACCTACCTGCCCGTAATGTATGGGAAATTCGACTAATAAATGAGAAGTATCTAGATTTATTAAAGCAGCTGTACTTTATAAGGGGTTTAAATACATATAACATAAATCCTAAATTGTTAGTTAGTTGTATTTCAACAACCAGTTGATTGAGAGCTGTTCGTATTTGAGAAATTAGAGAGTTTTGAGAAACATGTCGCGAGTGTGTTTAAATAAGCCGGATCATTTTTGTTGAAGTGACTTTTGTGAAACAGAAACGTACACTTTAATACAAAAGGCTTACCACTTGTATTTTGGCTGTAAAATTCGAGACCAGGATAAAAATTGGGCTCTCCATATCTGCTGCTACAAATGTGCGTCCAACATTCGCGGCTAACTAAGTGGAAAAAAGCGTAAGATGTCCTTTGCTGTTTCTATGATCTGGCGAGAACCAAAAGACTACTTTACTGACTGTTACTTTTGTTTGACAGCTCCCATCGAAACAGGCTTTTTGGAGAAAAAACGGTCTGCGATACAGTATCCAAATTTTCAATCCGCCATATGCCCGGTCCTTCATAGTGACGAGTTGCCTGTACCTAATCCACCTCAGGAATATAGCCTTGATTCTGATGATAATCCAATGGATTCAAACGGTAGTGTACTGGAAAATGTCGCTGGCCCATCAACCTGGCAAGATTTCGATATTGTCTGTGAACTTCCCAATGAAAAGCCTCACAAAATAAGTCAAAGTAAATTAAGTGACCTTATAAGGGATTTGGAATTGCCTAAGAAAAAATCCGAACTATTGGCCTCTCGATTGCGACAATGGAACTTACTTCAAGATGAAGTAAAAGTTTATGTGTACAATAGCCGTCAGAAAAACCTAACACCATTTTCTAACATGGAAACAATTTGGTAGCCTGTAGGGACATTGAGGGATTAATGGCAGCTTTAAATCTCGACTATGATCCAAAAGACTGGAGACTTTTCATTAAAAAGTTGAAATTTGTTCCCCAGTGTTATTAGCAAACACTCTAAGAAATCAATTTCTGTCAGATGATCAAGATTACTTCAAATAATATTTCATTTAAACACAAATCAAGAATATTATTAGATATGCCTTTAAAACAAAATAATATTTTTTAGTGTAGACGGTATAAAGTTGATAAGTGCATCAAATAAATTTATGTATGGGTTGTTCAAAAGTCCTGCAAAACTGTATATTTTCTCTACAAGTTAGTTTAAAAAAAAACCGCTGAAACACGGAAATCGATTTAAATTGTTGTTCATTTTTATGTAATATTTTAAGTCCCTCCCTCCAATCCCTTAACCTCCAGCTACTCTTTTTTTTTTAATGCAACCTAGGTCACTGGGGCTCCATAAAAAGGTCTTCAAAAACTGAATCCTACACACAAAAAAAAGAATACTCTATTTTTGTATATAGATATCTTTTCTCAAAATTTTCAACTTAATTTGAAGATAGAGATACTCTAACCGAGAAAGGATATTTCGCTTGAATATCAACGTTTATTTAAAATTGGTATTTAAAATTCTTCGTTACTTTTCTTGATTTGAGTAGATATTTTCAATTTAAATACCATATAAACTTAGTCAAAGCTATTATTAGTACTAATTTCAAGTCAAATTATACATTCGATAAAGAATAATATAAGCTGTAAGTAAGTATGGACAGTTTAAAACAAGAAAAATCATTGCTCAGTTTATCACTTCTGTTTACTCCATTAAAATACGAATTTAGCCACATTTAAGATTATGTAATTCATAATTTGAATAGATTAAAAATTGATGTTTTTAAAAATGAGAATATATTTGAATTTATTGAAGCAACAATGTTTCTCTTTTTAAACATGTCTACTATTTCAAATTAAATAAAAAAATACGAATGTTTACTAATAATGAAAATCGTTGCGATCAATTTCGCTTAAATGAAGAATTCGCAAATATCACTTCACCCCTTTCCACTTCCACAAGATATTTTCCTTAGTTTCATCTCGGCAGTGGGCATCGGCACTCGTCTTTTGTCATTGTTGTCGACAGGTTTATAGGTTAAAACTTTTGCTATATATCTAGGATAGCGACAGCAAACGTAAATAAACGTGCTTAAATATTTTTAAGTGTATTACTGTAAAAGGTTTAGTGCAAGTAAAGTGAATTTTGAGTATTGTGGTATGGATATTTTTTTTTCCTTGAGCCTTTCCTTATCCGGATCACAGCGGCCATAATAGGCATATTGTGCAAACCTTCGTTTTATTGTATCCTCTCGGTTATCTTGGTTTCGTGTATTAGTTTATACGCGTCAACTGCTGATTTCAATCAGTTCCAGTTTTACTCTCCCGAATATGGCATAGCGTCTGTAATCCAAGAATTCGCATTGACAGACAACATGATAGACAATTTATCTAACCTCGCCGCAGAGCCTGCAGCTAAGATCTCCATTGTACATCTTCATTTTGTTCAGGTGATCCTTGACAGCCATATGTCCTGTTAGGATTCCCGTTGTTATTTTTAGTTGGTTCCTGCTAAGGTTAGTGGTATGGATATAGAAGATATTCTAAATTCTTGTAGCTTATCCCAAGAAATCGTTAACGTGTTTAACAGTAAGTAGAGGTACTATTACACTGTTTCGATATAATACATTAACTCCACCTTGATATGAACTTCTACAATTCTTCTGAAATAATTAATCGTAAATTATTCTGTTGTTTATTTGGACGGTTATCTATTTCCATATATAGTTTGTGTTTTTTACTATTATAGTTTATATAGATATATAGATCATCAGTTTTGTTTGTACGTAAAACCATTTTTAAATAAAACAAAAAAATTAAATATTTTTTTTTTCTTTTACTTGCCCACCTATGGACTAATTTGTCTGTCAGAGGTCTTACGACGTAAGGGATTATGGAAAACGAGGTAATTCGCCATAATATTCCTAATGTATTTGCTTAAGAAGAAATACTTACAAAATTTCGCCTCTATACAGTTGTAAGTTTATATTTAAACATAATTTGTTCGACCTATGAAAAGAAACATTTAAATTAAAAAATATACTTTTTGCTTTTTTTTTTTAATTATAGTTAGTCGGAGTTAGTCTACAAATTCAATAAGTAAGCCGATCAGTTATTTCTTTTATTTTCCTTGTGACTTATTATTAGTAAGAGAGAATTTTTTGGACACCCTGTAGTAGACTCAATTATTAGAGATATTTTATGAATTGATTCAATAACTTACATTTATTTGAACATATCATAATATTCTCCATTCGAGTATATAGAAATTCTTGAATTATTCGTAAAATGTGAATCATTCTCTATTTCAAGTATTCCATATACTCGAATAGAGAATGTGCATCTTTATTACGAGATTCATTCTAAGTGAAATTCAATACTTCAGTAAAAAATATGTTGATTTGGTATTTTTGTAACAAGAACCAATAATACTTATTTTAATTATCACCAAGCTTTAAGTAAGAAAACGGAGCGTTAATTTAAAAATGTGTTTTCTTAAAAGAAGCTATACAATTTTGTTCGTAGAAACACATTTACTTGCTTTACTACTTTCAAATTTTAAAAATAAGCTACTTTGTAGCTCAATTTCTATCACCAGAATATACTTCTAGATAATACAAATTCTTATTTGGAAAAATAAACTTATTGCTACGAGATTACTTGTGTCTCCAATTAATTTTTGGAAATACTTATGTGAAAAATATATTTATTTGCGTATATACAAAGCTAAGATTTATTCTAATTAAGTATTTTATTTTTACAACAAGTATTTCTTTTTTTGTGTGTATGGTACAAAAAATAGTGGCGTAGCCAGATTGAGGGTCAGGGGGGCGACCGCCCCCATTTATTCGTGCGCATACTTTTAACAGAGACTATTTTCTTTATAACACCCTGTATCTTGTACCATTTATATGAAGTGCAACATTTTCTAGAATTATACTACATTTGTTTAAAACATGTAAACTATAAATTAACTTTCCAATGCGCCTATTAAAAGAAGAATATCGTTACCAATATATTTTTATTTTACGGGGAAATTAGAGCGCTGCGCCGGCCTTCTTCAAACTCAATGCCGCGTTTTTGTATATTTTGGGACTAACATGAATATTTGAAGATGGCGGGAAAATTCCCAAAACCGAAGGACTGGCAGTGGACCAAGTTGGTATTAACTGGTTTTGAAAGGCGCGAAACAAGCACTTACGAATATCCGGGCCCATAATTCAGGCAAAAGCTCTCGAATCTGTTAATGTCTAGACCTACATAACTTCAAGGCATAAAATGGAATAGAAAATATATGGCGAATCAGCCGATATCAATATCGAATACGCAACTGCTTAGAAAGAAAGGGCTATTGACCATTTTAAAGAATTATGCCCCAAGGGACGAATTTAAAGCAGATGAGACAGGTCTCTACTATCGTGCATTGCCAAGAAAAACATATGCACAAGTATTCTGAAAGAGGAAACAGCAAAGCAACGATTTACAATTTCTATACAAGTATGGAAGGTGAGAAAGAAGAACCACTTATAATAGGCAAAGGCAAAAATCCTCGATGTTCTAAGGGCACACACATCGATAAGTTACCTCTCCAATGTGCCTTGAATAAAAAAACGTGGATGACAGCAGACATCATGCTTCACAGATTTGATACCAAGATGAAGAAGCAGAATAGAAGAGTGGTATTGTTTCAGGATAATGCAACCTTTGGACCAAGGCATTATTCAGTATTATAAAATGCTCCACAGAAGCTACCTTATTAAGAGGCTTTTAACATGTATAGATAGTGGTTGTCCTCTTCAAGATGTCCAAAATAATATTATCATAACGAACGCCCTCATATGGGTTTCGGTAGCCTGGCGCAATTTGTCCCCAGTGACAATTAAAAAAATGCTTTATAAAGGCCGGATTTATAACGACTTCGGTGAAGAAGATAATATTCCGCTCGCACAACCGTTTCCTAATATTAAGGACACATTTATGACCTTAAAACAATTTGCCTCTATTGATCAGGGTTGGGCTGATTTAAATCAAGTGATTTAAATCACGATTTAAATCATGATTTAAATCGTGAAATTTTTTTTTAAATCATGATTTAAATGGGCGTAGGAAATTTCGGCCCCGGCCAGGTAGCAGCCCGATTTTGACAGGAACTTTCGGCCCCGGGATGGAAGGGTCATGTTTTTATTACAGGCATTTTCGGCCCCAATGGTCTAACGTTATAACATTTTAATTTTTTTTTGATCTTTTGTGTTTTGAATCATTTATAAAATGAAAATGCAACTAACCTGAACTAACTCAATTTTTGACCTGCAACTAGGCTAATGCGGTTTTATAGACTTATATTGGTTAAACAGCGCTAACACGGCATCTAATCCACCTTTTTATTCTTCTTGCGGCGTTTGAGCTACATCCGGTTTAACCGGAAGTTGACACTTTTAGAAAGATAGTTAAAAATTAAGATAGGGACATGTACGCCGTTTTACTCTAAGACGTACCGTTAGAGAGCTAGAAGCTGTCAAAATTCAAAAATGTCATATTTCAGAAGTCGATATCTCGGAAACTATTAGGTTTAGACTAATGATGCACTTAATAAAAAATAATTGTAATTTTACGGTAGAATCCAAAAATATTCTAAGATAGAGGGTGTTCCATTAAAAAAAAGTAACTTTATTTCTTTACGGCTTTCTGACTCATCCTGTATACTTAATTTTTTAAAATTCTAATAGACTATAAAAAACTCTCAAACTTTTATCTCCAATATTTTTTGCTAGTGGTTGTGCTTTAAGAAATAATAGACCGTTTCAATACATACCAACGACCCTGTATATAAGTATGCACGTGCAGTATATCCATAATGGTAAATTGGCATCATCTCATTTAATTTTAGTTCTGTTAAATTTAAACAAAAACATTTAAAATTATTTACATATATGTAGATATTTATTACCTATTAAACAAACACTGCACAATTCAGACGAGTTGTTTTAATTTTTTTATCTACGACTATTTAATAATAGAAGCATAATGTGTTTGTTAGTACATATATAATGTGGTTCATATTACCATAGTTACTCATATTCCACAGCCGTGGAATATGAGATTTCATATTCCACGGTCCCAACAAAACAAAGTTACCTGAATTACGATAAAAACGCACCAGATCTAGTTTAAGCAGGCGTGAATGGTATTAATACCATAGCAACCGATTGACAAGTAAACGAATCATTTTTTTCCTCAGTCATTTAAGTTTCGCTGTGACATTTTGTTGTTGATTTCAAAGTAAAATATCATGATTTCGGATGACGAAAACGAAATCCAAAGTACCCCTCCAGAAATTCGGGCTGCAATTGTATTTTGTTTAATTATGGTTAACATCGTTGAATTGTATTTTTTAGTTAAGAAATACCATTAATAATAATCCTATTGTAATAAAATGTGTTGCTCTCAATCCATTTTCTAACTTCTTGAATACTGAATAGTCGTAGATAAAGTATAGTATTTGACTCGCGTATAATGGCTATATTACACTCGAATCCTTAAAACACTCGCCTTCATATCGCCTTCATTATACGCTCGTTAAATAATGTACTATTATATTAACCGACCACCCCTGTTAACCGATCATCATTTGATTCCCCAAGGGTGGTCGCTATTGAGAGATTTTACAGTACTAAATGGTAATATTGTCAATCTTCAACTAGAAGACAAACTAAAAATTAAAGTATTGAGCAAGCAAGCCCTGGCCAGATTTAAACCTGACACAAGTTAGAAAAAGCACAAAATAGAGAGCTTTTACTCATAGACATATAAAAACATTTCTGTGAAAATGGCTGACTAAATGCTCTAGCTATGATGTCAGAAACAGAAATTTAATATGTAAAGTAAATGATTTGAAGAAAGATGAACAACAATTTAAATTATTAAAACTAATGTTAATTTATGTAATTACTTTTTTTATAACATATTTTTCTAGAATTTTAGTTTCTACTTTAAAACGTAAACATTTGTTGTAAATAATTTAAAGATTAAAGAGGTTCAGTTTTGTTCTTAAACACAACTTATAAAAAGAAAGTAATTTGGTGCAGGGCTCTTTAACAACCCAGTATACATTTAATACCGCGATTCACATCACAATAAACTACTCCAGCGGCAAACCTAAGATCACTTTATTTAATTATGTTCCCTATTACTATTTTTTATTTACCAATTAGTTACAATAAGGTAAAAAGGTCACTTAACAGGGTATCATAATACTCGGTAAATAGATATTAATCAGTCGACTCGCTGTCGACCACTTAAAAGGTATTTTCTCAGGGTGTCAGGGTCCTTTTGTGCGCCCATATGGCAACAGAGTGTTACAAGTACTGTCTTTTATCGTTTTTACAGTTTACGTTAGAAGCCGTACGGGATTAACAGCCAACTTGAAATGTATTATGTTAGGATTACTTTGAATTTAAACCTACATACATATATCTTGTGTAAATAAACATGATACTCATCACCAGCGAAATATTATATTAAAACTAAATAATTTTATACGATAATGATGATCTCTCTCCGCCTCACTGTTTATTAGGGTGGAGCGAAATTTTTACTTTTTTTAATTTTATTTGCATTACTAATTAAAATTTGCCTTTTATATTAGGGATTAAATAAATATTTTTCTTTTTTTGATTACAAAGACAGTCTTCAGGGTCCGCTAGACACTTAAATAAAATCATTTTCCGAAACTTACGTATTTTATTTACTATATTTTTGTTTGCATTATTTATAATTAGGATATTGTAGGGCATCTAAAATTGCCAAAAAAGAACTCAAAAAGCAGTTGCGCAAAAAGTATACTAAATTATTTCAAATGTAATGCCGACTTATTACAAGCACAGAAAATATAACTACCTGTGTCATAAGTTATCGCTTTAGGAAGTGTTGAAACTGTTACCAATATGGTTACAAAAGGGGGAATTCCAAGACTAATTAAGTTAGATTTAAAAACAAAGTTACACTGGTTAGTATTTCAACTACATGGAAATGAGCTTCCTCTTCGTCACTTGTTTTATAGTATAGATGTTAAAACGACTCAGAATCAAAAAGTTATTCTAATCAAACAGAAACTTTGTTGCAGACATGTGAGACACTGCATATGGTATAATTTGAAAAAATTGAATTAGAAATACCGTTGTTGGACGTAAAAGATCTAAGCTCTAATCAGAAATACTTACTAGATATCAGTTAAGCCGTAAGAAGTGGAAATGTGTCAGAGGATCTAGAAAAAAAAATGCAGCTCACGCATGTTAGGTTACTTTTGCCGATGGAATATTACGACAACATATTACCACCCTTAATCTTCGCCAACAAAAAAGAAACTTACACTTGCCACATATGTGGTAAAAGTATATGCACCAATTTGGGTTCATATACAACTGATAATTTGTGTGATAGTTTGTGTGTATTTAATTTAAAAATTATGTTTTGTTCAGTCTGTTAGTCATTTTGGTATTAATCACAAACATTTTTTTCTGTTGCATGAACTCCTTATCGAGCCCAAACACTGTGTGACAATTTAACTCTGGCTGCAACATTTGACCTGCACCTGACTACGACATTTTACACCTGAAGACAACATTTAACTCCTGACCAAGACATTTTCCACCCAGAAGGACACTTTCAAGTAGGTACCTGGACGGTTAGGTTTGTTTTTGTGTCAATTTTTTTTTATTAATTTTCTTTAATGAAGAGTGGTTTACTGGAAGAAGGAAAATATATTTAGTGACGGTACTTTTAGCACTTATTAACTTATTTGATAGACGATTAAAATATTCATGGTTTTTAATGTACCAAAACCTTTAAATTTATTTTGAACTCTAATTTCAATGCACCGCGCAACGGTTAGCTAATCCGAGATTAATATAATGTTATCAAGACAACGTCGCCAAATTTCGAGTTTGGTGTAGTGGGAACACTTTGTTGCCCGTACATAACCTATATTAATATAGGATATATTTATTAATGTTAATACACTTAAGCATGTTTGCACACAGCAATTCGCAATACAATTGCTTTCATGGTGGTGCGCCCGTAGAGCAACGGTTAATTTAACTAAGCGCGCTTGACACCTTTTCAGCCTACAGTTACTATAATAAGATCGTTTTGACCACAGTGTCATAAGGGTGGGCCTCGCCAATTGTTCTATATTGGTCAATGATTTTCATTACATACAGCAAGCTTTTGAGAACATTAACAAAGGTGCATTATCTATATAAATCAGTTGGACAAGTAAAATAGCTATAAAAAATTCAAGCGTGGCTAATAATAATTAGTTTATTGAACTAACGCTGTTACTTTTAAAAATGAATATCTACCTGTCCTACAGAGACATAAATCATAAATTCCAAATAATGTTATAACTTACACATTGTTCTATGTAAACAAGTAAACAGAAGTTTTGTCCTTGTTGAACAGAAGCTTTATACAGTCGAAACCGCTTGGAGTGGATGAAATTATTCAACGTCTGGAAATAATTTAAAAGTTAGTCAGAATTTTCGGGAAAACCAAAATCTATTAGTTCTAAAATTTCCATGACCTCCTCAAAAATTTCGTTTTTCTCTCGATCTGCAGCATATTGTTTGAATACTTGCAATTCTCGATTTATATTTATTTATAAATAAGAGTATGTTCGGTGAATATCTACTAAACCCACAATGGTTATTGATTCATCTATCGACAAAAAAAAAGTTGTTGGGTGGGTGAATTACAGATCTCATATTTATCTTTAAAAATATATTCCTTAATCACACGCCTACCGTCATCTACGAATAATATATACAATTTAAGCTTTTAACGGATTTTGTGTGCGATTTTGATTAATATAGCTGCGGTCTTAATCCTTGCATTAGCGTTAGCTCTGGGTTAAAAACGTTAGTACACTCGGCTATAAGAAAAATCACCTTCATCATCATAAAAAGATATAATAAACATAATAAAGTGAATTAGATAAATTTCCTTTGGAGTCACTGTATAAGACACATAATGGACTTTTTATTATTGTTTAATGAAACCGGATATCATCGCACATATATAGCTGTCCACAAGATAAATTATAATAATGTAATATCTAACAGTGAAACAAGAAAATTAAATAAAAAAGATACAAGAAATTACCTTAGGTTTTTTCATACCCATATATCATATATTAGGTAAAATATTATAAGGGTGTTGTTTAATGATTTTATAATACGCTTGAAGTGAACCCTAACACTCTACATTGCCTCATCTATAATAAACCGTTGTCACAATTCTATTACTTCAACGGCTGGATTTAACGTCTAAATAATGAAGCCTAAACAATAAAACTACTGAGATAGTTTTTTGGTAAGACCGATAACAAAATGAAAAATCATCTCTAATTTTATCAGATTCAGGGCCTTACCCTCGTCAGAGAAGTTGACAGAATATCGTTACCTATAAAAAAGAGTTTTTGTTGTTTCTCTTAACAAGTCAGGAATAAACACACAAACACTATATTAAGTTCGTTTGTCGTTAAAATATAGGCTTAAAACCAAAAAATAATGATGTTTAAGTATATTTGTTTGGTAATGCTAAATTAATTTTTTTAATTTTGGCAGACGTCTTAAAGTATTTTGCAGATCTGGTGACCGATACAGTCAATGCTGAAGACGTCTGCGTCTGACACTTCGGAGGTGGTTCAGCCTTGATATATATGGGGTGGAATTTATTTAGAGGCAAAAACGGAACTGGTGATTATAGAACGGTTGACAGCTGACCAATACATTACTGAAATATTTTAACCATATGTTGTACCATTTGCTTCATTCATAGGTAGTAACTAATTATTAATGCATGTTAATGCAAGGCCACGACATGTTGCAAGAATTGTGCAGGCCTATTTACCAGAGGTGGATATTTAATTGATGAATTAACCGGGTCGAAGCTCGCACTATAACCCCAAGAACTTCGTATGTCATCAAAAAATATTTTTACTGGTTACGGATGATTAACCAGGATTTGATTGAATTTAAAAATATTAATAAATTTTAGCAATAAATGAAGTACACTTATTTCGGAATTAATATGCATTTCCATGCGTAATCTTTGCTTAGGTCATTTGAAAATAAAAAAAAAATTTAAGAATTATTTCTCAGCTTATTGCTGACAAGATGGAAGCGAATTTTAATATGCAAGTTGATAAGAGTCTTTGATTTTGGGAGAGTGCAGAGAAAACTACAGAGAAGCTGCTATATATAGTGTGGGCATTTGAAAGGCTGGAAACCAGATGTCGTTGTACTGGCAGTTGAAAGGCGATACCACGAGTTTAAAGTAGAACTTAAACGAACAAAAACGTCACAGTTGATGTTTTAGGAGCAGTAGCTATTGACCCTCATGCAGGTTCCCGGCGGCTTGCTAGAGATGCTGCAATGAGTCAGAAGTCAGTCCATAATGCACTTGTACAAGTTTCATTCACACCACATTACACTTTACCAAGAGCTGTATGAGTAAGACTGAAAATCGCGTTACCTTTTGCAATTGGGTCACAAGGCAAATACAAGAAAATATCAGGCTTTTGAAGAATGTAATATTTTCTGACAAAGCCACTTTCCATAGTTGTGGGTAGGTAAAAATTTAAGTTATTACTTACTCATTGTTACAAATTTAATTTCTTGTTTTTGTTTGGTTGTTTTCCTTAAGGTAAATATGCGCCGGAATATCCCTACTGGATAAGAACTCTTCCAAATCAGCATCCCTGGTCAATCAATGTCTGGTGTGGATATATCGGGAATAAAGTTTGATTAAGGAGATGAGAGGATTGGACTGCATTTCTTTGAAGGACATCTAAACGGAAAAATGTACACATATTTTTTAGGAACTCAATTACACCAATTACGAAACCAACACATACATCTTGACATGTGGGTTTAGCAGGACGGGGTTCCACACCATTACGCAGGTGAGGCCCGCAACTATTTAAATGAAGCTAGTCCAGTAAACTGGCCTGCCCTGTCCCCGGATTTGACCCCCTTGACTTCTTCTTGTGGGGGCTTTATAAAGGAGACAGTAAGGGCAACTGCACCTACAACTTCAGGGGAGCAACGTAGATACCTGCTTATGCGGGTCTCGTTCCAGCGTTAGGTCTTCTCTAAGTCCTCGCTGGTCTGGTTGGGTGGATTGCTCGATTGCCGCAAGATGTCGCCACGTACAAAATCTCGCGCACGTACCGTTACAAATTGTGTAGAAATGCACTGTGAGGTCCCTGTCCTTTTCATCATAGTCTATAGCCTTGCCGAAGAGTCGTTGTACAGCGAAACGCGTCCAAGGATTGGGTTTGACGGAAGGAAAAGAAACAAACTTCTTTAAACCTCTGTTAAAAACTATGGTTGAGTATGTTCCCCCTTATTCCTATTACCTCATGAAAGTTTCATCAAAATATTTAAAACCGTTTTCGAAATATTGCCTTGCAACACTTTAAAAAAACTCTCCCTGTATAGTCAATTATTGCGAAATATTATAGCTATCCTTTCTCTCGAATAAAACCGCAAAAATAAAAATCGTGTTGTGCCTCTAAATCTGCTATAAAACGGTACTTTGTAAAAAAAATCCTTCTCTAACAGCATACAGTTGCAACCAAATAATATCCTTTGGGTTAAACAGTCACCAAATCAGACAGTTTTTAACTCGACAAAGTTTGCCACAGATTGATATAAAAGGTAATAAATTTGACATGACCTTCTCGGCTTTTTTAATAATGTACTGGCAAAGTCTCTGGCATAGTTATTCTGCTGTTAATGAAAAAAATCTGTTTATTAATCTCCTGATAGGATAATTTACTCAGCAGAAAACTTGGCTGTTAATGGTTTGCCAGTGGGTTAAAAGTTAAAACAAAAATGTAATAACCTCAGATTTAGTAATTTTTGGAAATTTGCAAAAAAAAATTAATGTGTTTTTTGATATCAACATTTTCTCGGATGAATCGAATTTAGATTATGATTTGGAAGATTATGTTAATATAGTATTGAGATGACCTAGGATTTTTCACCACCGCTCAAACCACATAATGGATTTTGTCAATCGTTTTAGATTGTCTTAGGATACCGTGCACCTTTTTTTACATCTAATAGAAAATATGATTCGCTATCCTACAGAAGGGTAAGTATCATGGGCTTTTAGTTGCAATTATTATTTATTATGCTCGAGTATTCTGCTGGATGCAGTCATTAAAGTTTTAATGTTACAATAGATACTTTAATTTTGACCGGTTTTTCTCTATTTTATAGGAACTGTGCTCTAAGCCCTTGGCAACAATTCCTGCTTTGTCTCCGCTTTTATGCTGCTGAAGAGTTTATGATTTCGTCCGGAGATCATGCTGGTGTGCATAAGTCTACAGTATCGAATATGATAGAAACTACTGCGAAATTAATAAATAAATGTATTAAGAAAAAAATTTTATCGTATCATTGAAGATTAAGTCATTTTTATATGATATCTTTATCAATAATTATTAACATCATAAACGTACTAAAACCTACATAAAACCTTAGTTACTCATAATACATTAGTTACCATAATTTAATACGTTAGTTACGAAAGCATAATACGTTAGATACCAAATAATATTAGAACTATTTTTCATGAACATGTAAAACAATATTTTGACAGTTTTCAAATTTGATGGATACACCTTTGTCTTTAACGTCCACGATCTTAGGTATGCCCTCTGAAGACTGATTAATGACCGCCAGAAAGCACTCCTTTCGATTTCGTGCGGTTCCCCAGTGCCTAATCCACTGCCGGAAACATCGCCGATTTGAATTTTGCGAGCAATGGAAACTTTCTTGGTCGCACTTTCTTCTAAATACCCTCTAGCAACCTTCGCCGATTCCCATCCACCAAGTTCTTGTAGGTCTAATATATCTCCTCCAGCATTAACAAGAAAATTTGCCGAAGATCTTCTAACGCAGTGACCAGTATACAAATTAGGATTTTCAAGTGAGAGATACTCAGCTATTTTTTGAGGTATTTTAGAGAAGAAATGAATGCCGCAGGGCTGTACGGTACATTTCCCTCTTCTATATGATACAAACAATCTTTGGTGAGTGACATGGTCTGGCCTTAACATTGCGTACTTTTTAAATAAAAGCACAGGATTGACTTCGCCGTCAAATATCACAGCGAAAATACGTTTCTTGTGGGTTTTTGAGTCGGGAATAGTAACAATCAGCTTGTCCTCTAAAACGTCAATATCTTCCGTGGTCATCTTCGCTAATTCATTAGTTCGACAGGCTCCTCCAATTCCAATTAAAAAAGCCACTTTCATCATTAAAAACTTCTCGTCTGAGGCAGAACACACAAATTCGTTGACTTGTTCTCTTGTAAATACTTTTGATTTTTTTGCTCTATATCCAACATTTTTCTTCTTGATGAAACGTATTAAGGCGCCGTATTTGTCGATTTCCACTCTTTCCTTCAGTTCTAAAGTCGCTCGTAACATGGAATATTTCGGCCATAAGGATGAAGCAGAGTATTCCTCAGACAGTTTTGCGAAATACGCCAGCAATACCGTTTCTTCTGCACCTTGAACATGTACTTTGTTTCGCCACTCACAAAACTGCCGATATTCTTTTTTATAATGGATTTTATATAGATTTGTCCGGAAGCAAGTTCAACCTTATAATGTTGGCTGCAGCTAATATATCGTCAGGAATATCAAAATCTTGCATGATTTTAATGATGACTTTTTGAAATGCCAAAATGAAATGACAAAACACCTTGTTTTTATTTTCGCATCGCCGTTGTCAATGATACGATAAAGCTTTGAATATAACTCGATTATTAGCGATTTAACACCGTCTCGAACATTGCGGGTGACTCGGCTGTCGCCTCGTCACCTAGCAATGTCCTCGACTATTATAAATCGCATAATAATCTCGTTATATTAATAGCTATAATTTCTGACAACTTGTCAAATTTTTTCCGGAAAAATTTTGACATTGGCTATAAAGCATTTTTTTACGTCAAAATGCGTTGCTATTATTGGCCGAAATATGAATGAGTGAAATAATCATTGATAAAACTTGTAACATAACCCTATGATATCTTCTTTTGTTTAGTGGATTGTGCAACCTCATGTTGCCAAATTGTAGAGCTCTGGTTATTTGTCATTAGGTTGAAATTTTATTGATAAACTAGAAGTTGTCTAGAGGTTTCAGAGACTTTGCCAGTACATTATTAATCCGGGCCTGAATATTTTAAAAATATCCATATCATGTGTTATTGAACATGGAATGATCTTTCAAACCGTTACAAAAATTTCAAAAAGTAGATACTATCGAATTATTATTAAGACAAATATATTGCAGATTCAATTCTGGTTATTGAATTTCCTAAATTTGCAACGGAGTGAACGTATGTTACGAATTCAACTTTAATAAGCACCAGCAGTAACTATACCAAATAATGTAAATAGTTTAAACCCATAGTATATGTACAATATTATACTCTTGTTGGCACCGGAAGTGAATATGACCAGATTTAATACAAAATTTAAATGAAAATCTCCAAATCTAAACAAGAATATTAACCAAATAGCGATTTATCACGTTCGAATACCGAGCCAAGGGTAGCAGTTTGGGGATGCCATAAATTGTTCTTGTTTTACGGGCCGTTTTCTTTGAGTTGCCATTATTTAATGCTATCTAACGTGACATACCTTCAGGGTTTTTATTCTCCAGAGAAAACAGCGATATTTCCAACTGATAAAATTGCGTTGCTGCCCCAGATTTAGATCTGTTCGGGATTTAACTTCACGCAGTTAATTTCGTGTTGCTTGATACCAAACCCTTAGGCCGTAAGAATTGTATAGTGTTTTACGTTTTGAGGTTGATTTTAAAGATTAGATTGTTTTGTTCAAAGTAATGCACAATGGTAAAAGCATTTTTGGTTCAGCTTTGTTTGGGAATTTTTTTTTTGTTTTGGTTAATTTATTTAGGTACACAAAATATCTTAACAAGAATGTCTTACCAGAAATCTCTTTAGACTCACAACATCATAACAATAACAGAGCAGAGGACTAAACTTTATATTGCTTTCGAAAATACTTCTTTACTTTGTGTTATTTGGGCGTATTTTAAATTAATATCCATTTAAAATATTATACCTAATTTTACCATAATTTGACATCAATAAATCCAGGAAGACTTCTAAAGCAAAATATGTTTCAGAACAAGAGAAACTTATGAAGCGAGCAAAAGCAAATAATGAACCCAGCCTATAATATTTAATACCAAATAATATGAGAAAAATAATAAAAATTACTTACCATGATCGGATGGGGCACTTTTCGGTGGACAGAACTGTTACAAAAATTCTGGAAAATTATTGGTTTAAGGGAATGAGAAGATATATTAGAAGACATAATAGATAGTTACTTTCATTGCTTGGTTGCAAAAAATTCAGGAGAAAAACCAGGTCTATTACATCTAATTCCACCAGCAAAGAGACCCATGAATAGACTACATTTGGACCACTTAGGACCATTCATAAAAAGTGAAAAAGAAAATTCCTACATTCTTATCTAAATAGATCCGATGACAAATTGTGTCCAACTGTATGCAGTTAAAACGACAACGTCTATAGGCGCAAGCGAGCAAGAGCGAGCGAAAGCAAACAAGAATTTACCTAAGCACTGTTTTGCGAACATAAGCACGCGAGTAAATGATCGCTCTGTCGCGTTCTCTGATTATCCAACAGTTGTCGGTACATCAAAGCGAAATACCGTTTATGCTTGTTTAGTATGGACGGATAGTAGAACGTAATTTGCTCTTTTCATTTTATTTTGTCAGCTAAAGGCGCGTATTCACCAAAAAAGCGAGCAAGAGCGAACATTTGTTTTTCTTGGTGCATGTTTGCTCGTGTTCGCTCGACATGTTGACATCTCGTCCATACCAGAGCGAATATATTCAGGTTCGCAGTTGATCCATTTATTTTCTACAAGCGTATTAATATGGCTGACCAGGAGAAAATATTGTTATTAGGTAATGCTGTTTTCGATGTATTGAGTTTATTGAGAAAGAAAAAACGGGAGAAAAGATTTCGGCAAGCAACTATATATATAAAAACAGACATATTTATAGTGGCAGTAGCCCAATGCGTGATTTAAAAGTGGAACATGACTACGGAATGTTCCAGAATTTTAGCAGAATATCTCCTAAAGATGTTAAAACTTTGCTGGAACTTGTGAAACCAAAAATAATGAAAAATGATACAAACTACAGGAGAGCTATTCTTGCGGCAGAAAGACTTGACGTATTCCTAAGATTTCTCGAGACAGGCGACTCATATAGGTCTGTCATGTGAATGAAAAATTATACAAGATTACTGTTCGTATTATTTGTAGAAACACTCTGTAATTTAGTGAAATCAGGTAAATGTAAGTCAGCAGCAAGATTTTCAGGTGATATGTTCACACTCTGTTCTCCAGTAGGCGAAATAAGAGGTGTAGCAGCAGTTAGGGATAAAGCAGGGGATGAAGCAGGGGTGGAATGAAATGAAAATGAAAATAACTTGTATGTTGTTATGAGCTTTGAGCTTTGCACTCCTCACTGAGGTAGTGGTCGACTTCGATCACAGACCGATGTGTAGTCGAGTTGCTCGCTCTACTTGTACTCCGAAAGAATATCAAGTCGTAATGGACTTTGTCGTCCATCTGAAGAGTTCCTACAGAGTATATAATTGTCAAACCTCCGTAATAGCGGACAGGGTGACAAAAGAATCGTTTCGTTCTGTAGGAACTCTTCAGATGGACGACAAAGTCCATTACGACGAAAATAACTTTATTTAGCACTTGGCTACTTATACCTAGATTACAAATAGCATCAACTTTGATTACATAAATACATAAACAGTCTGTTACTAAAATTATGTATATTCGGCGCATTTTTTACATCATCAGGCAATTCATTAAAAAGGCGAAGCCCCTCATATAGCAGCGTCCTTTGCAATGCCGAAGTTCGTACAATTTCCAGATTGTAGTTTTGTTTAGATCTAACATTGTAATTATGAACCTGTAGGCGTTTCCGTACATAATTGTTTAAGTACTGTGGCATTAAGTTATGTTCAATTTTATATATCAGAACAAGGTTCGCTCTTACAATGTTCTGATCAACATTTAACCAATTTAGAGTTTTTAACATATTTTGAATTGGTGTATATCTATTGCAATTTAATAAAATACGCATAATTTTATTCTGTTGTATTTGCAACTTATGCACCTCTTCCCTGTTGCAAGAAATTAATACTGAATTACAATATGTAAAGTGAGGCATAATAATAGTTTTATATATTAACATTTTGGTCCACTTAGATACACAATGAGATATTCTATTAAAAAACCCTATCTTTTTACCTAATTTTCTACAAAGATAATCAATGTGAATTGAAAATTTTAGCTGCGGGTCCAAAATGACACCCAGATACTTAATTTCATTTACCATTTCTACAGGCGAATTGTTTATACATAAAGACAAACCTAAGTCATAAAATTTCTTACAATTTACATTCGATCCCACTACCATACATTTTGTTTTCGAAGAATTCAGTTTTAATCTGTTTTGACATAACCAATCATACAATATATTGAGCTCACTATTTATAATATTTACAATGTTTACGTAATCTTTTCCAGACACTGACATGAGAGTATCGTCTGCAAATAGATTCAGAAAACAATTTCTTAAAACCCTATCAAGATCATTGATATATATCACAAACAAGAGTGGGCCCAAGACGCTTCCCTGGGGTACACCCAACACACTTTCCTTTTTTTGTGATACCCTATTAGCTATCTTTGTTGTTTGGAATCTGTCCCTTAAATAATCATCAATCCACCTTAGCACACATTCAGTAATTCCATAAGATTCCAGTTTTTTTATAAGAATCTCTCGCTCAATTGTTTCAAACGCGCGCTTAAGATCCACAAAAACAGCAATCACTATTTCACCATTGTTTATTTTTTCTCGCCAATTTGCACAAACGTACTGGATCGCTGACTCACAAGAATGCTGACTTCTAAACCCCGACTGGCCTTCAAACAGTATATGACTTTTTTCAAGGTACTCCCTCAGTTGATTGCAGACGATGGTTTCGATGATTTTATCTACAGCTGGTAGAAGATTTATTGGCCTAAACTCAGAAGGGATCGTTGGTTTATTCACTTTTGGGATAGGTATTATTACACTTGTTTTTAGCTCACGTGGCATCCTTCCTGTGGTTAATGATGTATTAATAAGGTACAAAAGAGGATATCCAATTACACAAAACAGCTGCTTTACTAGTTTGATATTCAAGCAGTCATCACTCGAACTTTTATTTTTTAAATTATAAATTAGTTTCTTTAACTGGGACAAATTTATGGTTTTAAAGTTTGAAAGGTTTGTTTTTGTATTCAAATTTGGCTCCTCCCACTCTTTAAACTCTACACTTTCAACGATTTCCTGCAAAGAGTCTGAAAAATAATTGTTGAAATTTTCCTCTACAGAGCCATTATATTGGCCAAAATTTATATCCATGTATTCAGTACATTGTTTCTTGGTTCCAACTAAGTCCTTCAGAGCTCTCCACATTCTTTTGCTGTCCCCTTTACAGCTATCAATATTTTGTTCGTAATAACGTGTTTTGTTTTTCCTGATTGTTGATACAACTTCATTCCTATATTTTTTGTAGCATTCCCAGTCTGCATCCAGTTTTGTGAAAACAAATTTTTGATAAGCTCTATCTCTTTTTTGTTGGATTAGCTTAAGTTCATTTGTCATCCAATGGCACTTTTTTGGATTAATTTTATTTATTGTATTTATTGGTGCAATTTTATCTACGGCCTCCCGAATATTGGCAATAAAATCAGCATAAATTATATCTACATCCACAGCGGCGTAGTTCCACGTTTTTCCTATCAATTCGTTAATAATATTGGAGATATTTTCATCATTCAAGTTTCTACTGTGAAAAGATTGTGTCTCTTCTTTGATTATATCTACTTCAATATTAACACCAATAATTTCATGGTCACTTATTCTAGGAAAATGTCTCTGAACCTCTCGCATATTAAAATCATTAGTTATTATATAATCAATTAAGGAAAAGGAAATATTTGTTATTCTGGTTTCCTTTGTGACCACTTGTCTAAATCCCGAACTTTGAATAATATTTTTTATTTTCTTTGTATCATTGTTGTTCTTAAGCCAGTCAATATTAACGTCTCCCAAAAATACTGTCATTTGCCTCTGCATCAATTCATCAGCCAATTTGTCTTCCAGATATTCCAGGAAAGGATCAGAAGCAGCATTTACGGACCTATAAAATGCACCAACTACGATATCTTTTTGCAGCACCTTAATTTTTATTATGAGTGACCAAAAATTATATTCCACTGAATCATTCTGCACAATCGAGAATCTGAAACCATCCTTCACATAAATAATCACTCCTCCTGTACGCCTACTATTAGACCTACAGCATATTGCAGTATATCCATCGATGTAAAATTCATTTTCCTCAATCTCTGAAGTCACGTGCGTTTCACTTAAGCAACATTCTGCAGGATTTTTAGCATCCATCAGCTGGTGCAGTTCATCAATGTGTGTCGTGAGACCCTGTATATTTATGTGCAAAACTAAGGCATTTGTCACTTGCACTCTACCCCCTTTCAAATGTAGTTGCTATATGTACTGTGTTCTTGTTTTTAGCCTTTCTATCGCTTTTTGGTATGATACACACTTTTTATCAAAAACCGTGTGATCATACTTAATATCTTTAATATTTAACACATCGCATGCATATCTACAGTTTGTGCATTCTTTTATTTCTGATTGACACTCATCGGATCTATGATTTTTATTACACAGCGGGCACACAACTGCTTCCCGACGACACTCAGCCGCCTTGTGTCCGTATTTCCAACATTTATAACATCTAAGAACTCCCAAATGCTCATAAACCAAGCAAGAATCCCAATCCAAAAAGACTCTTCCACAGTGCAATAGATTCCTAAGGACTTCTGGCGATACTTCTAATAAAACATTACGCCTATTAGCGATCTTTGACTTAAGTTTTCCTACCAGCTTTATATCCGAATTTTGAACGTTTTTGAGACTATTTTGACTTTTTATTCTTTGGACAAATACATCCTCCTCTTGAAGACACTGCTTCTTCACACCAACAACAATAATTTTCGGGCTTCTCAATTTGGCAATTTCAATTTCATAATTTGTCGAAAGTTCGACCACTGCTTTATTTTGAAGTCTTTTCAATGACTCCTTATCTTCACATTCCACAACAATACAGCCATTGCCCACATTTTTTACTCTGTTTACTGCCACAGATAACTCTGACGGATTAATTTTTTTCTCCAACACATTTTTTGTTGTACCACTGTCCTGATTTGCATTTTTTGGCCGAATTATCAATGGTGGATTCCTTTTAACGACGCTAGACCATTGTTCATTTATATTAACTGAAGACATGTTTCCCATATTTTTAAGAATCTCATTCGTATTTTCCTTGCATTCTACGACTTGTTGTTCCAATTTTGACAAGCTTTTCAAAACATTCAGCCTGTTAGTGACTTCATCAACACACTCATTACAACACCAAAATAGATTTTTGCACTCACTTATTGTTTTTACCAGCTGATCTTTCAGTTTGGCACAATGAAGATGATAGTTTTTACTACATACTCTACACGCAATCTGTTTAGTATTTACGATGAAATTATCACTGCAGGACGCACACAGGTGCGTACTGCTCGACGGCATTACTACTACTGTACTGTGCTGTTTGCTATTGGAATTTGAATGTTAAAGTTAGATGTATTGGATAATTGGGATGAAGATGAGGCAGCGGGGAATAAGGCAGGGGATGCAACAGGGCTGGAATATTATCCTGTGCTGCTTATTGTTGTTGGAAGCTGAGCGTTGAAATTGTTGGTTTGTGCATAGTAACCCATGTCCGCATTGAAGATTATATTATTGATATGATGCTCAATAATAGCCCGGGTGTAAGAGTTCTAAGTTCTAAGTTTAAAACCAATATGTTCTCCATAAGCGGAGCAGTCGTCTCTTTTTTGGGCTGAAATATTCGATTTCAAGCTTAAGCTTGAGATACGTTTTTCCACAAAACCGGTTGAATTCGATAGGCATTTATCAGTTGCAATACAGTATCATTAGACCATTCCATTTTGCATACGCGATAATAATTATTATTGTATTTTTTAAAACTACACAAGTGAACGAAGCACGAGCACTTCTGGCAGTGGAATCCCGTCTACACTGAACGAGCATGAACAAGTATTTTGTTTGATGTACCGCCTTCCTCTCGATCTTTTTTGAACGCGATTAAACAAACATTTGTTTGCTCGCTAACCCGTACTCACTAGATGATTATTGATGCAGAATGCTCCCTCGCTCTTGTTCGCTCTTGCTCACTTTTTTGGTAAATACGCGCCTTAAGGCGTCGAGTTGTTCTGGTTTCAACAATGGAGTAGTCAAATGATATTGTATTTAAGTTAATAGAAGGTTATAGAGAAAATCCGGTTTTGTGAGATAGCAACAATCTCGCTCAGCTTTCGGATATTTCTGCGAGTACAAGACTAAAAGCAATGATTGTCCAGTGTGTACACTTGGTTGAGCAAGCAATGCAGGAAAAGAAAAACATTAACGAGCGCTCACTCTTGCTCGCTCGGTTGGTTTGTACGCACCTTAAAGAAATAGTAATACAGTTAAAACCGTTAGTAAAACAGTTCGGTTCACCAATAATTATTAAAGTCACAGACTGGGGAGCAGCCTTTACTGGGAAAGATTTTAAGGAATTTTATGTGGAGCATGGAATACATCAAAATTTAGTAGCTAGCCGATGGGCGCAAGCAAATGGTTAAGTTGAGGTGATTATTCGAACAATCGTTTCACTAATTATAGCATCAATGGATGAAGAAGAAACAGAGACGAAGAGATTAAAGTTATAAAAAGAAATATTAATTCAACGGAGAATGTAAGCACTGATTAAAGCTTTATACGATTTTGAGGATGTATTATCCACAAGTAAAATAGGACGAAACGATTATAATAAACCAGATCAAATACAAAAACAGATAGTTAAGAATATAGCAGAAGCTTTAGTTTGACAGTGATTGATTACATAACCCAACAAAAATGTGTCACGGGAATACCATTATTGGGGCTAGGTGTTCTGACCTGCCTTCACATATTCCTGTATCTCCGACAGTAAACGGTTGATTCACAAAATATTGCCAAATTTAATAAAACACATTATTACTTTAACATCTTTCGTTTATTCCACAATTTGGTGATTCTTGATGTTTACATCAATTTAACCTTGTAATATTTTTCAGTAACAACTTATTATGTTTATGTAAGACACCTTGGAACTGAGGTCAATTTAACTGCCCTTGGGATTTTGACTCCATTTAGATTACACAATGGAATTACCACGTCTGTTTTATTTATACCTTAGACCTGCACGAAAACATCTATTTTACTTTGACGCTGGAGCAAATAATCACTTCTTTACATTGGAATATAGAATCAACACACTTTTGTATTATTATTTCTGGGAACTAAATTAACTACATCTTTCTCTTATTAAGATGCCAGTGGAGCAGCTTCTCGCCTCGAGTCTTGGACCCTACTACTATTTGTTTCCTTCGCGCCGAAGCCGCTGTCAACTTCAAACCCATCAGCGCGCGCTCTCGCGATTCGTTGGACCAATCAAAAATCATTATTATTTGGGTTGCCGGGTCCCCGTGGTGGTCAGGTTTTCATATAACCAATTGGAAAATTATCATGAATGTAGAGATAAAATAAATAATTTGCATATAACTACTTGCGGTTGCTCTGCCACAAAGATTTCTAGTATATTTTTAGAGTCTCTCTCAGATATTAAACCTTTTAATGTGATTAGTTTATTTCTTGAAATGTACAGCTTCAACGGTCGTTTAATTTTAATTTTTAAAAAACGTGTTTTCCAAACAACCTTCATGTTGGTTTCCTCATTGTGGATCCAGGTTACTCCGTTGCTAGTAGAAAACAGATTGTTGTGGTATATTGCCCCTATACATGTAGTGATATAATCATAAACATTTGTTTGGTTAAAACAATCTACATACTGTTAACGAAAAATATGAAATTAAAATTCACCTGAAATACAATAAGCGCTAGTTTTGAATAGGCTTCATTTCTGCGATGCTAATTTTTTTTGGAAATGTTGGTACATGTTTTGCTTAAAAACTATTTACAATAAAGCTTTAATAAATTATTTGAAAAGGTTGTTTTCTCTACATTTATTAATACAACATTAATTTGATCTTTTCATTTCTCGGCATAATTATCTTTTAGATTACTTATGATTACTCCAACACGAAACAAGCTTAAATCCCATTATCCCAGTAATTTGAATCTGCCTATGGGCTAAATAATATTAAGTTTCTAATTTCTATGCTATACGCGAAAGTTTGGTCTAGTTTGTCAATAAATTTAAATTAAGGATCCAGAAATCAACATTGAAGTCCCACGGGCGATGTAGTCCTGACATATTTGGATAATTTCGGATTTTGCTTCAAATATGTATATTTATATTAGACAGTATAACTCGAATTTGTTCATATTATACTTTAGTAATTAGCTTATTAATTATACCTACCAAAGAAAATTATAGCTACGCCACAATAATTCTGTTTAATTATACCCTCTGTGCGCCGAAGAAAAACTTTTTCTTGCGCGAGTTAAAACGCTTAATTGATGTTTTGTTAATTGTGGCAATTTACGGCCTATGTTTGATCAAGTGAAATATATTACAGGTAAGATATTAACAGAAAAAAATATGGTTGATTCAATAACATTATTTAATTGCCGAATATTTTCTTAGCTTAAACGAAAAAGGCTTTCTTCGGGCTCTCCTTTGGCTTCTAAATCATGCAGTGCCTTTAACTTCTTTTATTCTTCGATGCTTGTGTTGGTCAACCTTCTTATCATTATTTGGTTTGGGCAGAGCCCTAAGTTGCTTAATGTGTCGTGTAGTTCTGGAGAGCTGGGCTTGTCGAGGCCAACAGCATTAGTGCCTCTCTACAATAGCTGGGGGCAGCCAATTCTTCGGAAACTTGTAGGTGGAGCCTGGCGGGGATTTTACGTGAGTTTGTCTAATTAGTGGATTTGTAGCGAGTCCCTTTGTTACAGCATACCTTGGGGCATCCGCAATGATTTTTAAGGCCCTATTCTGCAGTACCTGGAATTTGTTGTGCTCTGCTCTGCTTATTGTGCACCGTGCTGGTACACCATAAGTCAGGATCGGCTTGACCAAGGCTTTGTACAAGTTAACTTTGGTTCTAAAACCAATCTTACTTTTCTTGTGAAGCAAGCAGTAAATTGAACTTAGCTGTTTGGCATCCTTCTTCCTTCTAAGTTTGAAGTTTTTGCTCCAGTTTAACCTTGCGTCGAAAACCAGTCCTAAGTATTTGACTTCCTGTCCCCAATTCACTTGAATGCCACTTACCGATAACCTGGTCTCAGGTCTTTTCACTCTGCTCTTCGAGATGAAAATGGCTTTCGTCTTGGCAGAATTCAAGCGAATCTTCCAGTCCGAAAGCCAATTTTCTATAGCTCGGATCTGCCTCTGAGTCTTGTCACCACCAGCCACGGTTGTTTTGACACCGAAGTGATTACAGTATCCTCGGCGAATAGATACAGCTCGTTTTGTCTATCCTTCGGGATACCATGAATATATACATTATACAGCATCGGAGCAAGAGAAGACCCTTGCGAGACTCCCGCCCTGATGTGTTTTGGCTTAGAAATCACGCCCTACGACGAGACTGCAAAACTTCTGTTTCTCAAAAAGGAGGTGACGCTTTTGAGATATCGAAGAAAACCGCACCCGTGTTTGCTCTCCTATTGAAACCTTGCAACACCCTAGTTGCCAGCCTAGTTGTCTGTCTTACCGTGCAATGCTCTCCCCTATAACCAAATTGTTCATCAGGGAGAACATTGCGCTTAATGACAAAGTTGACCAAGCGACTCAAAATTATTTTTCCAATTATTTTGGCAAGGCTGGACAGCAGGATTATCGGCCTGTAGCTGACAACCTGGGTAGGATCCTTATTTTGTTTGAGAATAAGGACTACCTTTGCTTTCTTCCACACACACAGGTAGTGACCCTCCTCGAAAATCGCCTGGGATAGGTTTACTATGTCCCTTATTGGATTGTTAGGCAGATTGCGAAATGCTGCATTTTTTACGCCATCTAAACCCGGGGTCTTTCTGATGTTTAAATTATTTAAGATACCAGCCACCTCTTCCATCGTGACATTTGCCACATTTTGGATTGTGTGATATATTTGCACCGTCCTAGAGATCCTTGCGTCGCTCTGTGGATCGGCAGATGGGTTTTCGCTAAACTGTTCGCAGAGCTTTTCCGCGAACAATTCAACTCTTTCTTTGCAATCCAGGAGTATTTCATTTTCCAGGGTTCTGACGAATGACATCGGTTCTCTGATGCCCTTCGTCAGGACTTATATAAATACTGCCATCTTCCATGTTTAAATCCCTTATTCTGTCTTCCCTGAGAGCGGATTCCCTTATTATTGGAATAGGATTCCTTCAAATTTTAGATTCAAAAATGGCATTATTAAACTTTTATTCCCCGCGCAATTCCTCTATTTACAGCTGTTAAAATTATAATTTAACTCCCACATTAAAAATGTGGTTGCCCGAATAAAAGTTTTATGATGCAGTGGCCACTCTTGATTATCTTCTTCCTCATTTGCATTCAGTAATAAGTCGGCGAAATGGCGCGCAGACGCGCTGTTTATGTATTCTACAAGTTTTGTTCCTGGCAATGGAGGGCACATAGTGTATAATGTATTAGTGTTATTTTCTGCATCATGTATTTAAGTTAGAGGACTAAGGAAAGGTGTTTAGGTACGAAATAATTGGCTGTTAAGGTATGTCATTGCTACTGTGCGGACTCACGTTTGTAACAATGAGCTACACAAAACTTTAACCTGTATCTCCACAAGTGGACTGGTTCAAATTTGTTGAAAAATTGGAAAATAAAATCCTTTTTGAATTCTACTGCATTACTCCTTTATTAAACGATTAATAACACTCCTCCTCTGTTCACCCTAGCATGGGCTACAACATATAACAACTTTCAATGTGATGGCTTTGTCCACTCACTTAGCGGTGACTTAACTTTCTATACTTTCCACCTGACACTTTGTAAACAATAACAAACTTTTACATGAGGGCTTTCTCCCTTCACGGAGCGGCGACTTATATCGTTCGATCTTTGCCAGACACACTGACTTGTTTACAAACAACATAATATAATATAACCATACTCAAACACTCCGACCAATCAGATCCTAACACGTCGAAACCAAGATGGCAACGTCTTACATCAGGCCACTGTCGATCGGCCAATCAGAATAGCGTCTCCTTGTTACTACGCACGTGGCGTATGTCGTACTTAGAATTGCGTTTTAGAGAATATTATAAAATAGCAGACGGTTTTTTTACATTAGGATTTAACTTGAACATATATTTTTATGGATTTGTACAACGTTGCCACCACTTTAATATGCGGTGTTGCCATTTATATTGCATGTGAATTTAATGTATTTTTCTCTATTTTTTAGCATTTGGTTGCTGAAGAAAAACATAGCAATTTAGCACGAATGCGAGGTTGCCGCTTGGTTTAGTATTACATTGCATTATATCCCCTAAGATTGATTTTAACGTTTTTACTTTGCTTTCCTACTGGTCACGACAGAAATATGAAGTGTGTCCCAAACAGCTACATTGGAATAATTCAGCGATTTCAGAATAAAATACGAAGTGTTTGCTATAAGAGTAACGAAAAATTACTCTTCTAAAGCGTTATTATCGAGGCAATCCTGCTTATCGATAAAAAAAAGGGTTTAAAAAAAGACTCAAGGGGATAAAACCCTTTGAATTAGCGAAATAGTTAGAAGTTGGAAGAATAAAGTGCGTTAGCTCTACACGTTAATCCTGTATATTATAAGAGCCTAATAATAATTGCTGCAAGATTACATAATATCGTAAGTAATAATTTACTAAACTTAGATATACCAGACCTGTAGTAAAAGAAATGAAGACATAACGAAAGAACAATGCAAGTGTAACTTACTGGACACAATTATTTTTAAATACTTACGTGAAAACACATTTAATCGACGGGATCATTATCGAAGTTTATTGAATTAAACGTAAGTTGTGTTAAAGCAATATTACGTATTTATCCGAAATAAATTTTAATTCAGGCAATTACACTTTAATTCGAAAAAAATATTTTATTGCTCGTTTCCAATTAAATATTTATATTAAATTAAATCGTTTAGGGTTATTACAATTAAATTTTTTTCGTAGTGTAGCATTGATATATACAATACAGTGCATTTTTGTTTAACTCAGTTCTTGGGATTTCGCATGCTTAATTTTTAACCCTATGTGGGACCCCTTCTAGTACATCGATATAGCTGAAACTAGGAACAGGTCAAGTTTAGGGTCTCATTTTTAGAAGTGTTATTATTGCGTCAAAAAATTGCATGCATATTGAGAAAAAACAGAAGCTTGAACAAAAGCTTTTTTACACACGTAATAATGAAAAATAAAAATAAATAAATGAAAAAAAAAACTGTTTTCTTCATAAAACTAAAGGAGGGCCTGTCCAATTACTCGAGTGACGTCAGTATTTTAATTTTTCATTTGAAAGTATCCAAGACAAGGCGGACAGAGCTGTCCCAGCACCAAAAATAGTCAACATGATAGTCCCCTCGAATATTTATACCTGAGGTCTCAACACCCTGCGGTAAATATGCTGGACCATGGCATTTTGTCACTTTCTTCTTTTTGGATGGTTTCTTATTGTGCTGAAAAATTTAGTTCCAACCGGACTAACTGGGCTAAAGAAATAATATCTTTACTACTATGATCTTTACCACTATCTGCGAGCTAAACTGGATGTGTTACTACACTTCCTTCCTCCCTTTTATTTTTGTTCCTTTAATTTCTTCCTCAATAGTCACACTCTAAATCGGATTCTTCTGGTAAATCATAATTCAGATTATCATTTGCATTATCTATGAATTCATTATTTTCTAATACATCTTCTTTTGCAAATGGCGCCTCATTTTTGTAATCATCTTCATCACAAGTTTCTCTGGAGAACAAAACAAAAAAATTCTTAGAAAGGTAAGCATATTTTTTCGAAATGTGTATTTTTGATCTTGTATTTGTATTATACAGTAGGTGCATGTATTATTTCACAGTTTTATATATAAAAATTAGTAAATTACGTGGTGAAACTTGTTTGTTAACCATTGTCTAAAAGTACTGATAAAGTAAATTCACGCACGCAGTATAGACAAAAATAAGTTATAAGAATGCATGCCCAATATAGTGGACCCTACAAAAAAAAGTTATTTTTTTGTAACCTTATGATTTTTACAACCTTCAACTATTATAAGATGTTAAATATACACTATCGGAGTAAAAAGTTATTTCTCTAAGCGCAGAGCCATCCATCGCAATCAGGTGTCAATAATTGAGAGTAACGTCGAGTAGGTACTTTGTGTATAATCATACAGTCGGCCAATCAAAATACAAGAATACCCAAATTGTCAGACAAGGCAGAGAGTAAATGTTTGCCCTGAAATTTTAACAATAGCAGGATAAGTTTTCAACATGATAGACCCTTCACTAATAGTACATCGTGCAGCAGTATTTGATTGTCACGATTCCAGAATGGATGGAATGGATTAACCAGTTAAATAATCAACGCAAAATTCAAATAGCTTGCCCTTAGATTACTTTTATAGGGGCTATCTGTACTAGAGTTACAGGCAGGCCAAAGAATGTAAGAGAGTTTAGTTAATAGAATTATCGAGACTTCGCTCAACACTTCTCTCCGGCGAGTTCTGATGAATGCTAGAAGCTATTTTAAGAGTTCAAACCTCATGCAAAAAAGAATCTTGTAACTAAGCCAAAGATATATCCAAAAAAAGTTATTGTAAAGTTGCTTTAAATAATTTAGATATAAGTCTTAACTTAAATTCGTTTAACAAAAAATACCCAGTTCGAGGTGAATAAAAAATTATTAGTATTAAGAATCACAGAATCATAGCATTCCTTACTATCGTACTGTAAATCAAAAACAGTTTTAAAAAAATTAGGAATCACGCTGTGAGTTTCGAATGGTATTTGTTTTATGACGAAATATTAACAGTCGCCGTTAAATTACAGAAAAAGCATAACCCAGTTTAAAAACAAACTGGAACGCCATTTCAAAGGGATGATTTGTATTTTTTGACGAATTGTCAAGGGAAATTAAGCGGAAACATATAGATTGGTAAAAAATTGGTTATACGTGAGTAAACAGATTATACTCTTGCCTTTTCAAAATTAAAAATTTTGTTTGTCATCCCTGGGCTTACTTTCCGTTTATTTATAAACTGTTAAAGTATTTTCTATTTAATTTTTTTAAATTTTGTTTACTCACAGCAACTCGCCTAATAAATTGGACATTAGAATTAAAGCTTCAGTGTAAAGGTAATAATATAACAGTATAAACACCTCTATCTTGCTACCTTCCCTTACACCATATATTTTCCAAATGACTAACTTTCGGCATTTTTGCTAAAATCTAAAAATTGTCATATGTGTATCCTATCCACAAATCAGGCAGTAGGAATAATGTTAGGAATGGCCAGCTAATCAGTATTATCTCAACAATACCAAGACTCTTCCAGCACTGATTGAAACTGAAGTCTTTCTACAGATAATAATTAGCCAACAGCACGGATATGGCAGTCGATAGTAACTTATTCCTCTACTTTTAATAGAGGAAGACGAAATAATCTGCTGGCGACGACAACATTTGAGGGCAGTTAAACAGTTTCGAAAAGAAAACAGAAATATCTATTAGATTGACGAAACTTGGTTAAATATACCGTTCGTAAAATATGACAGGATAAACATATAAAAAGCGCGAGGCAAGCTTTCATGGAAGGATGGTCAACTGGAATAAAAGCACCCTCGGAAAAAGGTAAAAGATTAATAATTACTAACATTGGTAGAAAAATGGATTTGTCGATGGCGGCTTATACTAGCATTTAAGTCAAAACAGACTGGAGACTATCATGAGGACATAAACGCTGTGGTCTTTCCAGCAAATGCTAGATCTTATTCCTCCTGGGTCTGTTATAGTCATGGACCATGCCAGCTACCACTCAAGAAAATCTCCGAAAAAATAACAACGTCTTCTTGAAACAAAAATGACATCATGCATGGCTTACTGTAAATAAGAAGCCATTTTATAAAGATATGCTGAAGAAGGAGCTACTGGAGATTGTAAAGTTGACTAAACCTCCTTGTACGAAATGCGTTGTCGACGAAATCATTTCAAAACGAAATGTAACAGTACTTCGCCTTCCGCCATATCACTGTGAATTAAACCCCATAAAACTGGTGTGGGCGCAAGTAAAAGGGTTTGTAGCAAGGCATAACATCACTTTTAAAATGAGAGGCGTTCGAAACCTCTTGCAAGAGGGAATAAAGACAGTGGATTTTGAAAAATGGAGTAAGTGCGTCAAACATGTTGTGATTGAAATAGAAGAAAGAATGTGGGAAGCTGATTACATGCTAGAAAACACTGTAGAGTCCCTTATTATTTCTCTGGACCCCAACGACGATAGTTCATCGGACTACTCGGAACATGACGACTAAATTTTAAAAATTAAGTTTTATTGTACATAAATAAATTTTATAAATATTAACTTTTGTTCCAATCTATCTATTTTCATATTATTCTTACTTCTATATAAGTTTTTATCTACTTAATATTAGAATAATTAATATCTCAATTATCTGCCTATCTATATAATTATAATCGAGTATAATTATTATTATACTTTTATTCTAATAAACTACCTGCAGTAACTTCTCTGTCACATTACTTTCATTCACCAAACTCGTCTTTCTATTGCATGCAAATTAAGGTGACCCTAATTTAGGACCGATTCGGGGTGTGTAGGTCTTAAATATCTGAAATACGGAATTTTTAAAAACTATCATTGCAATTTACCTGAAATTTACAATGCAACCTTTAAGTTGTCCACCCTTAATGGGTCCTGTCATTACAAATTTACATTGTATTACTCTCTGGCATTAAGCAACAGAGTTATAAATGTTTATGGTTTAGGTATTATTTCTTCGAAGTTTTAATTTTTGATGGGGCTTTTATTGCGGTTTCCTTAAACATAAATAAATAATTTGAAGAAATAGTCCATACTCAAAGTGGAGTTGAAATATAGGGAAAGGAAAGAAAGTCAAAAAGTCTTTCTCCACTAATTTAATAAGAGCAATCAGGGGCTCAGTTTTATGAAAACGCGTCTACATGTTTCGAAGGTTCTAACCTTCATCTTCAGGAGACAAAAAATAGTGCTGCAGTTAATATTAGCAGTATAGAGAAAATTGTAGGTGGAAGGTGACGTTAATGGAGATTTAAAAAATTTTTTTGAAAATGTGTCGCGTAGTGAATGCAATCAACATACTGACAAGAAATTTTGTTAATAGAGGTAATAAATTCAAAGATAATTGTGAAATTTAGAAGGTCATAAAGAAATACAGAAGGGAAACAGGGAGACATTTCATCTTTAAGGGTATATAAATCAAAGATTTTTATTTTATTTTTTAACAAATTTTAATGTTTATTCTTTGTTTAAACGTCTATTAACTGCCATTAACAATGGGATTAATATAACTACGGGAAACTGAACCTTAGGTCTCCAGTACCCCGAACACAAAAATTTTCTAACAACATGTGCTAAAAATTTTACAAAATGGAATTTTTACTTCTTAATTGATAACAGATGCTTTATTTCTTTCTCCCTTTCTTTTAATACAAATTCATAATATGAATTAGAGCTTCGAAAATCTTCTTTACGTATCCTTACTAAGCTGAATAACAAGAACATGTATTTCTTTATGACCTTCTAAATTTCACAATTGAATCGCTATATGCAGAAACCTCACATGTCCATTTTTAGCCAAAACCAGATTATTCAAGAATATGAGTCTATGAAGGTTATTACATCGTACTATACATAAATAGCACATGTCCATATCATAACTACGCTTAGAATGATGAGTAGTTTAGTGCATACTCAGCAGAAACGGCACAAGTCCCGGACATGTGCGGTTTCTGCTGTAAAACAGAATCTTAACATAACCTGCGTGCGATTTGCCGTCATTCGACCAATCGGGAATTAATGGGGTGATGTATGACAATGTGGTGGGAGAGTGTTGTTATTTGAGACAGGTAAACGTTCACACTTGTTGTATTTGTTCTGAACTAGTTTATTGTTTTTGATTTAGTAAAGTGTTAAATAGTGTAAGATGGAGCAAATTGAAAATGAAAATAATTCCCAGGGCAAGAGAAAGGCAGATCCTAAGGGATACCAACGAAACATTATTAAAAAATCTCGTGTAAAAGGAGAACCTTACAGAAACTATAAGGGATGTGATATTCCTGGCAAAGGATTGGGCTTTCGTTGCAGGTAATTTTATGGTTTTTGGAATATTGCCTACAAAATTATAGCCTCAACGAAATATTGTTTTAAAAATAGGGTGTAAAAGTTAAGTGTTACAAAAACTAAGAGAGATAATATTTCTAGTAAGGTATTGGGTCTCCTTTATAGACAATTTCATATAGTTTTTGGTATTTTGTGAATAAAATAAGCTTTTTGTTCTAGTTGTAAGGGAAAATGCTTTGATAAATTCTCCAATGAGGAGTTGCAAGAAAATTTAAAGCGATTTTATTCTATGGATACTAAGGACCAACAGGACGTATTTCTACAAGGGCAAATAGAACCTTTCAATGTGCAGAGGCGTCGCGCAAGGGTTCAAGTAGGAAATAAATCAAAATCCAATAGCTTTAAATACTATGCATTGAAAGGGTCAGCAAAAATTCAAGTTTGTTTGAATGCGTTTACCTCAGTTTATAATACAACTTTAAGTCGAGTTAGAAGACTCAAAGATCTGGCTATACTAGGAAAATCTCCAAGAGATTTGCGTGGTCAAAATCAAAGTGGTAATAAGTTTGGGAACCATGTTCAACTTTCTATTCGACAACACATTGAGTCGTTTCCAGTTAAGTTGAGCCATTATGCCAATCGAGAAGTTAAATATTTGGACAGTCAGCTAAATCTAAAAATTATGTATGACTTATTTCAACAAAAATACCCTGCAATAAAAGTCAGTTATCCCTATTATACAAGGTATTTTCGAGAAAACTTTTCATTAAGATTTGGACGTCCGCAAGTGGATGTTTGTTCAACGTGTGAGACTTTAAACAACAAAATTAAAAACCCGCATTTAAACGAAGTTGCTAAACAAACAGCAGTGGCGGAACTGATGGTTCACAAACGTCGAACTAAAAAATTTTATACTAAACTGAGAAATGAATCGAATGAACCACGTACTGCTGATAATATTTTAGCGCTATCCATTGATTTTATGCAGAATATACAGCTCCCAAAAACACCAGTAGGTGAAGTTTTTTATTATCAACAATTGACAGTTTCGGTGTTTTGTATACATAACATCAAAGATAATACAGCAAGAATGTATCTTTATCACGAAGGTCAAGCTAAAAAAACTGCCAATGAGATTGGATCATTTCTTTTGGACTATATAAAGGAAAATTCAGACAATATAACTGAAATCCACTTATATAGTGACAACTGCTGGGGGCAAAATAAAAATCACACCCTAATTCGGATGCTCCTTTCTTTAACCGATAGTGGACGATTTTTGAAAATAATACATTATTTTCCTGTGAGAGGCCATTCTTTTCTTCCTTGCGATAGGGACTTTGCAGTAGTAAAGCGAAAACTTAGGAGATGTGACAGATTTTCCACTGTTCATGAAATAACCGAGTTGATTGTAACAAGCAGCAACTCAAAAAAATTCACAGTCAAAGAAGTCAAAACAGAGGAGATAATAAATTTAAAAGATTGGTGGCCAAAGCTATATAAAAAAAACTCCATATCAGAAGAAACGTCTTCCAAAAATACTCCACGTAACCAAAAAGTTCATTTCAATATAAGTACCTTTTCGCAATTTACTTATGATATTCAAAAAAAGGGGTGTGTCAAAGCTTCCCAATTTATTGATGGAGCTTTAGAACACACATTCAAACTACAACAGTCTGGTAAAAGTGCAGTTGTATTACCATCTAATCTTGCATATCCATTGGGAAAAGTTCCTATGAAAGCAAAAAAGCTTCAAGATATAAGAAAATGTGCTGCTTTCGTTGAGGAAGAATATCAAGAATTTTATAATTCAATACTTCTTTGGCCAACTATTACTAATAATTAATTTAAAAAATGTTTTAAGTCGTTTGTAATAAACAATAACCTTTAAATTTAATAAATATATTAATTTTTCCCTGTGCTATGCAGAAAGCTCACATGTCCTTTTTTTAAAAAAATCGTAGAAACTAAAACTTATATTTTAAAACCAAACATAATATTACATATTATTACAACTGCCTTAAACTATGTTTTGTAGCTATTAAACCAATGACAAACCCTTTGTAATAAATAATATAATGTTTTTTTCATTTTCCCGAAATTTGCTTTTTTGGACATGTGACGTTTCTGCATATAGCGATTCAATTATCTTTGAATTTATTACCTCTATTAATAAAATTTCTTGTCAGTATGTTGATTGCATTCACTACGTGACACAGTTTCAAAAAAAATTTTTAAAGCTCCATCAACGTCACCTTTCACCTACAATTTACTCTATACTGCTAATATTAACTGCAGCACTCTTTTTTGTCTCCTAAAGATGAAGGTTACTACTTTCGAAACATGTAGACGCGTTTTCATAAAACTGAGCCTCTGATTGCTCTTATTAAATTAGTGGAGAAAGACTTTTTGACTTTCTTTCCTCTCCCTATAAATAAACAAGTTTGGTATACTAATATTTTTACATAAGAAATCTGTGGTTTCGTCGTGTACCATTATTTAGCGATTAAAAATGGAAACGAATCTTATTCATGCTGGCCTCTTATGAGCTTTTCCTTCCACATTTTTGTGATTGTATTTTGTCACTTTTACAAGGTTAAGTCATTAAACCAACATTATTTTACATGATATCTGAAATATTGAATGAATCACGCACCAAGCTTTGACAAAAACCTTGTGGCACCGCCGACGTCAATTTAATGAGGGGCTTATCACCTCCAATAAATCTTTACGAGCTCAAAAATTTGTGTTGTAGGGTGAACAAATTTACAATAACCCAGCTAAGGAGTAGATTGTCGATAAAAATAATTTAAATCGTCCTTTATAAAACAAAATAAAATACCCGGGCATGTCTAACAGCAAAAAGAAAGCAATAAATAACTCTCCGAACGGGGTAAAACTTTTTTTCTTTAAATTTTTGATAAAATATGCACCTTCTGAAACGTGGCTATTAAAGGGTAAATAAAATTAACATAACTGCTCCGTTACGGGGGGTTCGCCGTCTCGTCGTTCGTAAATTATGAGGTCGATATCCAATCGCCTTTAAATTGAGTTTTTAATTAATTAATGGGAGGTTCGAAAAGAGCTGTCTCGTTAAAGGAAAAAACAAAATACGAGCTCCTTTATTGGCAGTCTGATGAAAGTCTTATTTAATTTCAGTTAATTCGCTTCGATAACTTCAAAAACTTTTATGGCCTAATATAAACAATGTTGATTTTTGCAATGCTTGTTTGCTAATTTAGTTCAGCAAAGTTCACATCCTGTTGAAACGTACCGCGGCGGGACATAAGACCCCAGGTACTTTTTATGGTGAGAATCCCAGTCTGAGGTAAGAATAGAATGTGAACGTGGTCGCCGATCAGACGATTGACTCTTCTTAGGATGGAATTCAATAATATCAGGGTATGTTTAGGAGCTTTTCAATACGCTAAAAACGAGTTTTACGGGAGGCTCAAGGATTATTATGGAATACCAGCATATACTTAATGCAGATTTAAAACCGTTGTACGTCATCAATCAGCTGATAATTGTCAATTTTTGCGATATTAAATTTATTACAAACTTAAAGTATTCTTCTTTGATACGAACTCACTTATAGCAGATATTTTGTTTATTTAAGCTTGTAAAAATTAATATAATTTGAATCATATTGGCCGATAGTTGGCAACACAACTGTAAACGGTGCGATGGCGCCAGCTCGTTCGTTGGCTTTGTTTGACGTTTATGCAAAACTAACCTTAATTATTGTTTTGTGATTCTATCTTGCTGTGCCGTCTAAAACTCCAGATCTTTTCATAAATAGCATTAAAAAACTGTTCTTTTAAGAACAACAAAAGTGCACATACATATCTCTGTCGATTACGTTGTTTACTATTTGTGAAAAATGCCAAAGCATTTAAATAGTCGGTGCAAAGAGCTTATAGCCCTCTAATAAGCTATTTTCAGGAAGAACTTAACAACAATGGCCCATTGTTACCCTTGAGAGCAGTTAGTTCCAATTTACTAATTTTTAGCGTGTAGCAGCTGCCCTAAATTTGAATATGTCCACTGTAAGCGCAGTTTCCACAACAGTTAAGTAAAATAAATTATTGGAGTCACCTAAAAGAAAACGTTCTTATTTAAAGAAAGTTGTAAATGTGTCAAGATTGGATATAGGTTCTATCCGTGACACTATTTATGGAATGTATAAAACAAGTAAGTTGTATTATTTAAAAACTAATATTTTACATTAGTTATGCATAAGCTGTAACTTTTCTTAGAACATCATGTAACTTTGACAACTTTAAGTTAGAAATTAAAAGACAGAGAACTGTTCAATTATTGTCTTAATTGTTTAAGAAGCCTCTTCAAGAAAATAATAATAATAATAAACAATTTATATTAACCAAATAAATTGAAGCATACCAAGTACAAAGTATTATAATAACAAAAAATAAATTTAAAATTAATTATACTACATTTATAGGTTAATAAGGGCCTGTTATTACGCAGACAACTGGTATTGCGCGAACAACACCAGATACTGTTAAGGCCAAAACTTATATAATATATTAGTTTTCAAAACATTCTAAACTATAAAGAAAAACTTATATCATAGTGGCAAACAACATAATATAATGGTAGATGAAAAAAGAACAAAAGAGAAAGGAGGGGCATATTACAGTACAAAAAACATTAGGTATACCAAAGAATAATTAATGGAAGCAAAATTCTACTGACTCGAGAACAAGAGGTTTTTATATTTACTTTTAAAGACAATAGCCGAGCATTCAACATCACGTGCATCCAAGGAATTGACGCAAGAGGCAAAGTTGTATGAAAATGATCTTTTGAAAATTTCTTTTCGATGTCTAGGGATATTTATAATGTTATTTCTACGAAGATTCAGGCTATGAATATCATTTCTAAAAACAATTTTAGTGAATAAGTATGAAGGGGCTCTGGATTTTAAAACTTTGAGGCAAAAAGAAGCAAAATGTAATTTTCGTCGATTATGCATATTAAGCCATCCCGCATTTGTCAAAAACTGAGAAACTCTCTGCGTTCTTCTGATGCCATAAATAAGCCGCAAACACGAGTTTTGCATTCGTTGTATTCGGCGAGAGCCTGCACTATCAATACAGGGGCCATACACAACATCACAATGATTAAAATGGGACAGTACTAAAGTGTCACATAACAATTTTTTTATTTCAGAGGTAAGAGAATGCCTGTGATTGTAAATAAGTTTTAAGGTACAATATGCCTTTCTGACTTTAACTTTGATGTGTTCTCTAAAACGAAGATTAGAATCAACCAATAAACCCAAGCTTTTGGAGACACTTTTATATGGTATTGCTACATTGTTAATGGTGATGTTCAAAGAATTCTGTACCATATTCCTTAATGTTTCATTACCAAACAAGGTGATGGATGATTTGGATGGGTTGATTTTAAGTTGATGGTCCCTGGATGCTTCGATTAAATTCTTAAGATCTAAGTTAATATTTGTATTAACAGAATTCAAATCAGAAGTGTCAAATGAGCAATATATTTGAGTATCATCAGCATATAAGTGATAGTTACAATAATTTAAAGTTTCGTGAAATTTTCCCGTATAAATTGTATACAATAGAGGTCCTAAAATACTACCCTGTGGAACTCCAGTAGTCAAACTAAGGGAATCCGAAAAGCATTCCGCTATTACCACCTTTTGAGTCCTGTGAGTTAAAAAAGATTTAATTAGTTTAATAGCCCCATCTCCAAATCCGGTGTAGTGTAGAATCGAGAGCAATATGGAGTGGTTGAGCATATCGAATGCCTTTGTAAAGTCTAAAAGAATAAGTGCACTTATCTTTCCATCATCACAAGCTTTAAGAACATCATCGACCACATCTGACATAGCAGTGTCACAGCCAAAACCAGGGCGAAAACCAGACTGCTTAAGGGGTAAAATATTAAACCTATCCAGAAAAGATCGTATTTGACCATCTAAAATTTTTTCTAATATTTTGGAAAAGGTTGGGAGGATACTTATTGACCTTAAATGTGAAAATTCTGTGGGTTGACTGATCTTTGGCAGAGGCAAAACATGGGCATTCTTCCAAGAATCTGGATAGAGAGAAGTCTCTATGCATTTATTAATCACATGAGTTATAAAGGGAATAATATAGGGGCAACATAATTGAATAAGTGTAATATTCAATGCGTCACTGCCAAACGCTTTAGATTTTAAATTCATTATTATTTTTAGTATATCATCTTCAGTCACCAGATGAAATTCCAGCTGATCAAGAATGCCTGGTTTAATGTTATGTTGATAGAAATTTAATAAATTAGGGTCAGGAGTCTGTCCAAAAGACACAGCAGAATTGATAAAAAAATTATTGATATCGTTAGGATTAGAGAGATGGCCTGGAATGACGTTATTTTTATTTTTGATAATATCTAGTTTTTTTAATTCCGACCATTTTTCTTTTATTGAAGAATTCGAAAATCTTTGCCGTAGATATGCTTTCTTTTCCGCCCTTATTGCAGCTGTGGTGTAGTTCCTTAGTTGTTTGTAAGATGAGTAATGCTCTGCCTGTCTTGTATTCTTAAATCTTCTTAATGCTTGGTTCCTAAGTCTTTGAAGAAATTTAACATTATCAGTTATCCAAGGCGCATATTTTTTATTTCTTTTCTTACAAATTTTAAGTGGGGCATGCATATCGAAAAACAGTAAAATTGATGAGCTTAAAAAATTTACTTTTTCTTCAATGTCAGGCATATAAAAAATATTTTCCCAAGGCCATGATTCAAGATCTGCCTGAAATCTGTCAAAGTTAATGTTTTTTAAAGGTCTATATTTAAAGGATATTAGAGGTGGACTTTCAATGGCCAGGGGAATTTTAATGTAAATGGGAAAGTGGTCTGACAACAGATCATCAGCCACACCAGCGCTTAAAACATCAGACATATTGCAATATAGTAAATCAAGCAAAGAATATGATCCATCAGCCATCCGTGTAGGTTCCTGAATATATTGCCTTAAATTAAAAATATCAGCGATGTCTTCAAGTTGTTTAGCATTATTACTATTAATATTCAATAAGTTAATATTAAAATCACCACAACAGATAATGTTATCATAAGTTGTATAGAGATTTGAGAGTGAGTCCTCGAAGTAATCAAAAAAACTTTCTAAATTTGACCGAGGGGGTCTGTAGAGTACACCCAATAAAATATTTTTAGAGTTGAATATGAGTTCAACCCATATATATATTCCACAAAATCCAAACATCCAGAGCTCAAAATCTTAAATTTAATTGAGTTTTTAATATAAATACCAACTCCACCCCCTCGCCTCAACACCCGATCTTCGCGAATTAGATTAAAACCATCGATAGCTACAGTCTCAGCATCAATATCCGGACGCAGCCATGTCTCAGTGACTCCAGCTATGTCATGATTATGTTCCGTTATATAGTGCCTAAAGTCAGCAAAATTAGCTGTTAAAGACCTCACATTTGTATGAGATATTATAATGGACATGTCCCTAAATACAAAACTAGAAACGAAGCTGAAAAGAGGATAAGGTAAAGCTGTTAATCATAGAAAATAAAATTTAAAAATTTAAGTTTGACGAGAAAAAAATTAAGGAAATAATATTTATTAGCTTATACACAAAACATTTGGTAGCAGCTCCCTAAGGGAAGCAACGAACAAAACAACGCAGAATTAAGATAGATACTATTCATATCTGTACCCGGCCTACGCTGCCACATTTATTAAAATAATAAGTAGATATCTCTATTGTTATAACGTGTTCAGACCCTGAGATTGCAGAAAGAAAACACAAAACTTGTCAATCAATACAGAACTAAAAGGTAAATTCAATTCCATAACAACCCGTTTTAGAGCATCTAAAACAATTAAATGCATTGAATATAATATTATTAAATTGCTCAAAATTGGCAACAAATGCAAAGATACAATAAGCTATAATATGTAACTCAAATAAAATTTTTATGCTTTCTAACCTGGACAACTCCCATCAAATCGCGGTCATCATCAGGCACCAGGATCAAGGAATAAATTAAACAAATATAATCATGATATGTAGAACAATTATTTTATCTTTTCAAATCTAATTAGTTCAATAAATACTGCTTACTTGATCATACTACCCAGCGAGAGAAAAAAAAAACATAATATAAAATATCAAGATTTTACAAAAAACGGTAATGAAGCAACAATTACCTGGTAATTAAGTACCTATACATTTTAACATTACCCACGTTTGTCCTGCTGTGAACTATCCAGGATTTCTAGCTCCTCAAGGCGATTCACACGGTGAACTTTATCACCAATTTTTATATAAACAACACCATTAAAACACCAAGCATATTTATAGGAGAACTTTTTAATTGCCTTCGACAAAAGCAACTGCCGATTTTTAGTTAGGTCTTCCTTAACCTGCACGCCCGTAGATTTTAAATTTTTACGATTTTTTAAGACAGCTGTACGCTCGACATCGCCGAAAAACTGTACTAGCACGGCCGGAGGCTTATCGCCAGGGTTCCTCGAGGTTATCCGATGGCACTTTTTTATATGGGAGTTATTAATGTTTACATTCATTTTTTTGAATATATCAATAATTTTAGAGTGCAAATTTTCATTATCAGTCACAGGTACCCCAAATACACGAATATTTAGGCTTCTTGATGCCTGTTCCAAATTATCAAGGGCCTCATCTGATTGACATTTGGCTTTTTTTAGTTCTTCGAATTCCTGCTTTAGAAGACCAATGGCCCTTTCCTGTGCCCTAAGCTTTTCCTTGTATTTTCTGTCGAGAATCTGGGTAACTTTCTCAACGATATTATTCAAAAATTGATCGGAAAATATTTCCTTTATTTTCTCGATGTCTTTATCTGTCAAACCCATATCCATTTTTTCCCGCGCTTTTCTTAACCTTGCACTAGGACGAGCACAAACTTAGGAGTTTTTGAAGACAACGGGCCAAAAAGAGCAGAAAAAACTGTCACACCAGGAAACACAACACAAACTGAACAACGTGTAACACTTTTTGTGAAAACTATACTTAATATTTCTCGTCAAAATGACTAATTATTAGTAACAGCCACCACTTGAACCACTATACATGTGGCGCCACCATGACTATTCGGATGGTAAAAAGATGAACTGAGGCGAGGGCTTATAAAACTTTCCCATGTAGCCTTCAAACGACTAGTATTTTTGAAAGAATATATTAAAGAAAAGAAGCATTCTTGTACCAATTCGTTTTCTTGGATGAAACGTGGATTTTTTAGAATGGTGCCAGTGGTCGATCTTGGCAAGACGAAAATACAAGAAGTGTTGGATCTACTAAAGTTGATGGTAAAAGGTATTATGCAGTAAACAAATATATAAACTATGGGAAATTTTCGTATTTTTATCTTGTTTTTATGAAAAAAAAAACTGTAATTCCCTCACTCGGATATTTTGGTTACAAGCTGGCAATACTGTCGATATCTGACGTCACTTAAAGGGTATGACGTACAACGGGTTTAAATTTGCATTAAGTATAGAGCTGTAGGTGTTGTTAATTGATAGTTTTTACCAAAACTTTGAATGCGTTAATCACAAATTATTTTCGTTTAAATTATGTACAAGATAAAAAAAAATTAACCGATTTGAATTTAATTTAAGCTCATTTTACAGCACCTATTAATTTCCTAAGTGAAAAAGGAGGTTCTTAATATAAATATATTTATCTTAACAAACTTCAAATTCTATTTTTTTCCCGTACTGTGGGGGATTTCGCAATAATTTGATAAATTATAAAACCTATACCAAATTTCCTTAAAATTGAGTTTTAATTAGGTAATGGAAGAATCGAAAAGAACCTTTGATCGAAAATAACTTATTTATTGAAAGCCGGGGGGCTGTTCAAATATAATTCTTGTTAAGTTTGGCGATTCGATTTATAGAAAGTTGGAAATGGAAGCTTCAATGTCTATGTAAACTACGATGTAAAAAACTTTAAAAGATTGCTTCCGGATTTTATTCATTTAGCGCTTAGGTGTATTTTCAGCGGCGTACCATTACGATAATCAATTTCTCTTGACCAATCGATAAAAAAATTTCGTATTGGTATATTGGCAACAGCTGGTTACATAATGAATATATAGCGGTTACAAAGATTTATAAGAATTCTATAATGTCTTATAAGTTGTAAGTGTTACGTCCTGATATCCTAGCAATTTCTAAAAGTAATATTATAAAATAATTGATGTAAGTTTTAGTCATATAATTTAGGTCCAAATTATTAATATATTGTTAACGATAGAACCATTGAATATAAAATATAATGAAGAGCAAAGTGAGGGGGAAGAAGGTGGGTCAAGCAGCGTCCAAGATGCAGAACTAGCGCCGCATGCAAAAATTTTTGGAGACAACGTCCAAACTTCGCTTTTGTCTACTGTTCTTATATTGGCATTGAACAAGATTTGGAGTTTTTCAAACCTGTTAAATTATTCTATACCATGCTTTAGATGTTGCAAAATGGCGACAAAATGATGAATTAATGCATAAAATTCAAATGTCTTTTACAGATTTTTTTAGAATTTTATTTTTGATTACTTAGCAATAATTACTGTGACAAATTTGTTAACTGTATTACCAGAATAAAATTTAACGCGTTTTTGACACGAAAATCCTCGCTCATTTGACACAGATGTGCGTGACAATCGACTCAAGTCGAATATGTAAATGTTTTGTTTACCAAATAAACTGAATCAAGTTCACGACGGCGCTCCCCCTCACTTTGCAGTACGTGTTAGAAACTATTTAGATCAATAATATTCTGCTCGTTGGGTAGGTAGAGGAGGACCTCACCCATGGCCGGATCTGAATCCATTGAATTTTTATTTTTGGGGTCACCTTAAACAACTCGTTTATACTACTCCTACTGAAACTGAAAAAGACCTTGGACTGCGCATAGGCGTAGTAAGACGGTCAACACTGAGGGTGCTGAAGTCCTAAAAAAAAAAGAAAACAGATTGTGTGTATTTATTTAATTGCAATATATTTAAAAATGAAAACAAAATAGGTATTTTATTTTACCTTAAAGAAAAGTAAAAGAGAACTATTACGTTCAAAACTAACTGCATTCATATATATCTAGTATAACATACAACCTACCTACAAATCCACATTGCATTAAACAAAATCAGTATTTGTTAATTGAAATACCGAGGAAGGGGAACTAAATAGAAATATTTAAATAAAATTACGCCTGAAGTATTAATTTTCTGCTTCCCTTTCCTGGGCCCTTTATAAATTCTTGTAGAACCATTTCCACATAAATTTTTTTTAGCAAAAGGATTTTCTATATTTAATATTGCTAGATTTCTAAATCTATTTTGAGTCATTGTACTTCTTAGCCATGTTTTAATTCTGCGCATAGCCTAGAAGGACCTTTCACAAGAGGCTGTGTTTATTGGTAAAATAAGCGCTACTTTATATAGATTAAGGTAGTTACTAAAAGTTCCGTTATTCAACAAATTCTTAAGTTCCTCTCTATTATTGTGGTCTGTTAAACTATTTTTTAAAATTAACATTTCAGCCTTTAACACGTCTTTTCTTGTTTTGCAAATAATTGCATAATGGTCAATAAATATTAAACTTTCGTCAAAATTGAAATTTAAAAAACTCTCAACTCATTCTGAGATTTCTCCATTAATAATATCCGTGAACTACACGGTACACGGAGAGAAATTTGGAACACAATCCGCAACTACCTAAATATACTTGAATTTGTACCAGAATTCGAATGCTTGAAATATTAATATGAAAAATTCATTACATATAATGTATATTATAAAAATAGGTTAGTTCTAAAATTAGCCTATATATTGAAAATTTTTTTTGGGGGTGCTAATTTAGATTTCGGGGGTGCTTAGCACCCCCAAGTACCCCCCTAACTACGCCTATGGGACTGCGTATTAATAATGGTTTTAATACGATTCGCGCCAGTCCCGAAATTTTCCAAGACGTAAGAGACAATTTAGCACGTCGTGTGCATGGGTGTTTACTGGCTCATGGAGGACATTTTCAGAAATTTATTTGACTTTTGTTCATGTGAGTTCATTACTAAAAGTTTTTCAATTAATTATTAAAATGATTATTATTGCTTTACTAATTTTTTTTTAACACCCTGTATTTCGAAAAAGAAGCGACATGCGAAAAACTTTTATACCACATTTTCATCTAATAAAATAAGATGAGGATTCACTTCCTTCATTTTTTCAGAGAGTTTAGGAAACACCTGTATAACTAATCATTATATAAATAAAAAACCTAATAAAGTACAAGCGTTACTTCTTCCTCCTGCGAGAAACATCCCCAGACGCGTTTCGCAGATGAGTTCGTTTTCAAAACGGAAAAATGATAATTAACGGAAAATGTAACGAAACGGTTCCATCTCGTGCTGTTATATACATAAGCGTACCTGCTCCCTCTGACATGGAGTCTTACAAAGTCACTTATCTGCTTTTCATTTTGTCAGATCCTAACCTCAAAGGCAAACGCGTCTGTGGATAGATCTGGTAGGAGGAAAAGCAATCCTTGTACCTCATGGGGAAACTAATATGGGGAACCCCGCAACAAAATGAGTCATCATGAGTACTTAGCCGACTTGCCACCACAGGGCCACTACGGTCGGCACTGCTTCTTGCTCGTTTGTGATACATCAGCCTGCACATCAATATGTAGACTACCTCTTTCTCATATCTTTGATGTTCAAAAAAGAGACAGACCCAATAGACTAGGAAAACTCACTCCAGCATTTATTTATCGGTTTTTGGATAATAACATAAAAAAAAGAAGAAGAACTGTGAAAGCCCGAACCCCGAGCGAATTTTGTTGTTTGTAAAGGCTCGAAAGATACTTTTTAAATTTTAGTTCATAATGAGCTGTTTTAGTCTTTGTTTCACCTATGCAAATGTTTCTAATATAATGCCAAAGATAATTAGTGTTAATTTTAATTAAGGTAAGTTTAGGTTTCCATGTATTGCATGAACTACTCGTGGAGCCCAAATACCCAAATGTGACCATTAAATTAGACGCGACATTGTACCTTCACCTGGCTACGACATTTTCCCCTGGAGGCGACGACTACATTTCACCCTGGACACGACTGGAGACCAAGTATCTAACCTATGTTGTCTGTACTTCTACCAGTCACCCAATTGCTATTTTTTTATTAAGATATATATTTAGAACAATAGTTTTGCTGTTGTTTTGATATTATGTCCAATATTATAGGTTACGGTTAAATCAATCTTCAGTATAACTGGATTGGATAATCCTAAGGTTAATCTGTTACCTTAAAAGTAATCCGAACCTATATTATCCGGTATTAGTTATTAATTTCTTTTAGGACTTGATCACACCAATTTTTTATAGTTCAGTTAAAATACATTTTAACTGTTTTTTATAAGAGTGTTATTTACACAATCGTTAATAAATGACAACAATATTTGGTCTTTAATGACAATTATTGCTTTTTGGGTATAATTTTCCATATGAAACATTAAGTATTTATTAAAATATATAAGTGGTTTTTGAATTTAGTGATATATGGTATTTTATAGTATAATAACTTAAAAAAAAATAATCTGGCTTTAAAATCTCAAATATTGTTAAAATAGTAAAACAGTAATTAAAAAAAGAAAGATTTGAATTACCCGCTGGGGTAAGTCAGCCCACTAAAATCTTTGTTTGGCTACTTGTCTACGTAATTCGCATTTCTAACCTGTTATTTGTTTTGTACTTTGTACTGTGGTATTTGATTTATTGAACCGACATCCAGGTCGGGCTTAGCGCTGCCTAGCGACTGCCTTTGTAGGTGATATCCTTTGCTATTGACTTTGTAAGAAAAGGTGTTCCCTAACAACAGTATGACTACTAAGGTGGTTACATTCTCCGCTGAAAAAGTTTATTATGGCATTATTTTATAGAAAAGTGTTTTCTTAATTGAAAGCACTCTTCTTTTGTACTTGTCAATGATTTGTAACTTAGAGTGGTTGGAAATATTTATTAAAGCTCCCATGCAAGCAAAGCTAATACTGGTTCATACGTATTAATCCATTAAGTCACCGTTGAGAAAAAACAAAACAAAAGTTATATAATAAAGGAGAGCTTAAAGTGATTGTCGCCCGGCATACCTATAAAACATCCTGTCGATATTACTTTGGTCTGTCTGGAGCAAGATTAATATCCCCGGGATAAAAGACAAGTCCAATAATTTTCGTTGTTCCTTTTATGAAATGAATGTTTCAAAGAATCTTTTGGCTCTTGTTAGCCAATTAAAGAAGAACTGATGCTTTAATTACAGAATTGAATTCAATGGGACGCCTGTCGCTTTAGGTATAATTAATTTTTGGGTAATTTGTCCGTTGTATTTTGTCTTTGTTACAGTAGAAGGAGAAAAATTAATGGCGGATATTTACTAAGCGGGTAATTTCAAGTGGCTCCTTTTAATTTGACGTATTTTTTAAATAATTTCCACGACCATTAGACAATACAAATTTAATTCTTAACAAATTATGTTACTCATTATCCACCTTATAAGTTCTATCCGTCTTGAGTTATGAGTATGACTTCATAACGCGATGCTTTGCAAACAATCATAGCAGAAAATATTAACTTGATTAATGTATAAAAAGATGTCAGCTGCAATAGAAAACCAATATTAGTCCCCTCAGAGGATGATTTGTCAAAAACTAATAAGTATTTATACAGGGTGTTACTTATTCAGTGGCGCAACCAAGGGGGGAAGGCTACCGGGCTGCAGCGCAGCCCCCCCCCCCCCCCGAGCGAGCGTAGCTCAGGTCGTCTAACTACCTGTTTACAAGAAAAATAAACTCATCACTAACTAAAATAACACAAAAATTGAAACGAGTCTGGCTGTTTTTGTGATTTTTTGTTGTATTTTTAATTTTTCTTACTTGAAAACCAAGCATCATCATTAAAAAAAGGGCGCGGCACCCAAAAATTTTTCAGCCCCCCCTGAACTTATTTTCTAGTTGCGCCACTGTACTTATTGATAGGCCGAGCATTCCTGAACCAAATTCAAGTCAAAAATTTAAAAAGTAGTCCATACTTGCAGTGCGGAGTTCGCGTAATACAAATAAAACAATCAAGTCCTCCTTCACAAAATTTTTAATATAAAATGTTAATAATGTTCCCTACAATTGCCCTGCAGATCCTCGCGGATCTTGTAAACCCAATATCGAGTATTTTCCAAACCTCTCAAATTTTTAGATGGCTGTCAATTTTTATGATGTCATATCTGTTTTCCAAGTAGGCTGCACTTCGAGACACGTGTGTGTAGAGTAAATACGGTGATAATTAGCACTATTTAAATTTTCTAAAAAAAATTTTTTTTTAATTTTTAATTTTTTAAAATGATATCTACTTTTCAATTTTGGTTACCATGGGGCATATACCCATTTTTCTAATCTTTTCTAATTTATCTTTTAAGCTAACATTTTAAACACGAAGCATGTCTTCAAAAATTAAATTTTAATTAAATTTTTTCTTCACAATCTGAAACCACCACAAAATAATCAATAAAATTTAAAATGTCTTAATTTAAAAATAAAATTATTGAAACCAAAACACTTTTTCACAATTCACATAAAATCTTCATACAATCACCATGACAATAATTTTAATAATTTAATTTGCAAGTTCACTGTTTTCCAAAAATTTTTGAAGTTCCTACTCACATCCAGTTGCACTCATTAATTTGAGGTAAATCTAATTAATTTTATTTAACTCGATGTTGGGTAAGCCATTATTTATTCCATTTTACCTGGTCGTTTTATCATTTTGAAATCCCTTTTAGTATCTCCTGAAGATAGAGGTCTAGACGCCCGAAACATGTAGACAACATTATTGACATTTTATATTAAAATTTCGTGTAGGAAGATTTGATTGTTTTATTTGCATCAAGTAGAAAAGTTCATATAAACATGTGTCCTAGAAAGTCTGGTTTTCAAGATATAGGGCGTTAAAATAAAAAAAAAAAAAATGTTATTTTCGTGGTTACTCAAAACAGCAATTATTATAATGCAGGCGAGTTCTTCAAGTGATAGTAACCAACAAGTTACAAAACGATGTCATTTAAAACCTGGGGAGCGTACAATTGTGAAAAATGTGTATGAGGAAATTCTAAGTACACTTATATCATTCACTGATGCAGCAGAACTTTGTGCCACATTGACTAAGACATCTTGCCGTACTGTTTATAGAACTATTAAGGACAATAGGAATACTAAAGTGTCCGATCAGAAGGAAACAAGAGGACGGAAAAAGATTTTTATTGATCAGCAAACAAAGTTAGCCATTCGTCGGAAAGTGCACGTAACGCCTTTATCAATGGACTGTCCACTGGATTAAAAGCTCCTTCAGGAGAAGGTCGTCGGTTAATTATAACCCACATCGGGAGTGATTCTGATTTTCTTGAAGGTGGATTAAACGTGTTTAAATCTCGTAAAACCGGTGATTATCATGAGGATATGAACTCGGGAGTGTTTGAAGATTGGTTTAAATACATCTTACCGCGTATTGAACGTGGGTCGGTAATCATGATGGATAATGCACCATGCCACAGCCGTCGGGTGGAACCTTTGCCAACTTCTGCTTGGCAAAAAGGAAAGATTGTTGAGTGGCTCGAAGAAAAATATATTAATTGATTCAAATTAATTGATTCAGCCGATACTAGGTGGAAATCCATAACTAATGTTATGGGATGAAGTAAAACAAAGTTGAACTTTAAAATTCCACTATATTAAAAACAAAAATGGCATGTTTCGCTAACACTGTAGCTTCGTCAGATTACAATGAAAATATATTGCATTTTGCGAAAAAATGCTAAAACTGCAGTTGCTCGATCTTGCAAGACTTCACAAAAAAAATATACGAAATATATAGTGGATGAAATTGCTCGTGAACGAGGTGTTACAATATTACGTTTACCGCCTTACCATTGTGAACTAAATCGAATCGAGCTTATATGGGCGCAGATAAAAGACGAAGTGGCGCGTGAAAATAAAACTTTTAAATTAAAAGATGTTAAAGAACTGTTAAAAATGGTAATAGCGAATGTACAAGCAGCAGATTGGTATAAGTGCGTATTACATGTCGAGGGCGTAAAAAAAAATGTGGGACTTAGATGAAGGTACGCGTTGAAGTCATGGTAGAACCTATTATTATGACTCCTGCAGATAACAGCAGTGGCGACAGTAATGAAATATTTTCATCGTCAGATAGTGAATATTTGCTGTAATCGTAATAATGATTTTAAAATTGTAACGTATTGTCATTACAACACTTTTTAATGTCGGCGTGGAATATAATTTGTCAAATTATTATCAATTCGTGTTCATTACGTAACAATAGTTAGGAAATTTAAAAACATTTATAATTTAGGTTTAGGTTTTGCCCTTAATCCACTATTATATGTTTTTATTATTATGTAGTATAATAAAAACATTATGAAAATAACATATACCGTTGCTTTATTATTCTTTTTGGATTTTATACCTGCGTAATTTAGTTTCTCTAATTACTTCATTAGATCACCAAATGTAAAAGCTTAATTTATTTTTCAGTTTAATTTATAGTATTATATTTTTGTTATATTAAATGTATATATATTATAATAATAAACAAAAAATTCATATATTTTTTGAATTATTATTGTTTAAAATGACACGCCTCTGGAATTGGCGTTCCCCTTACGTCTTGCACACCCCGGTAAAAATGAGTAACTGCTGCCAATTATTTTGGTACCGGAGTATACTTTTAGTGTGTAATAAAATTGGTAATTGTAATTGATGCTTTTTTCGGAGTGTAATGGGTATTTGTAATTCAATTACTTTTAAATAGTAGCTATGTCAGCTGTGGTTTTGATACAACCTCTAACGTTATAGTATCTATAATGCATATAATATTATCAGTATTGACAACCCTTAACCTACTAAGGTATTCTAAACACTTACTTACATATACTTGGGTGTTTGATTGAATACTTTCTCGAAACTGTCGATGTAGTCTTATAATAATTTGAACGGGTCCCAAAGAAATTTAATTATAAGTCGTTGCGTGGCAAATTCTCGAAGAGGCTCTTCGTGCATAGCTGTCAAAATGTGTAGGTGTCCCAACTTAAACTATATCAGTTAATAAAAAAAAAGACCTGTCATCATCCGCTTCAACAAAAGGAAATCGAATTTATATGAGTTACACGTTCAGGACTTTTGAATAATAAACCAAGTTTTCGAGGCCCGGATTTGATATAGAGACTCGATTAGCCAAAAAAAAGGCCCAGGTCGAACGGGAATGATAAATGGATAATGAATCGGGCTGTTTTGCCGATAACTGGCCAGAAAATGCCCCTGCCATGCTAACCCATTTCTTGTCCGGTAGGATTTAATTCTAGTTATTTTTTTGTTCTCGAATTGTTTTTGAGTAACAAATCTTCGTCTATATAGGGTTTTTTTGCTATAGAATTCGCATACAGGGTTTTGCAAGAATAATTATGATCTACCAGAAAAAATACCAAAGTTTTACTGCAATCGAGAAGAAAACTTGTAGAAAGTTTATAAGTTCTCAAAATTTTTACTATTCTTTCAGGTCTAACCATAAAAGGTGAAATAAAAAATAACTGCAAAATATTTTATTGAAATGTTACATCATTATTTAAAAATATTAACAAAATCTAAGTCAAAAAAGTCTTCATACAGTAAGATATACGCAAGGAAAACTACATTATACTTAGTTGCACTTAATCAAGTAGTCATTGCTAGCTAAATTTAAAACAAATGAATCATTTTCAGCCATACTTTTTAATCTGTCACCCGTTGTGATTAATTTTGCAGTGAATTTATTTAATTGTTACAAAAATGAGTGAAAGAAATAATTGTGAAATTCCCAATGCAGTTCAAAAGACTGTAATTGATTTATGGAAAGATGGAAAATTATTTAGAAATATAGAAAAAATTAAGTGGTTCGTATCAGATTCGACCCCGCTCCGGTCGACCTAAGAAATTAACTCCACGTGAAGAGGCCAGTATTGTTAGAGAAATAAGTAAAGATTCAAAGAAAAGTGCACCCAAAGTTGCAGAAGAAATTAGAGAAGAATTTTCGAAAAACGTTTGTCCGCAAACTGTGAGAAATTGCTTACACAGGGCAGGTTATAATGGACCTGTAGCCAGAAAGAAGCCGTTTATTTCAGAAATTAATCGCAGAAAACGGTTAGAGTTTGCTAGGGAATACGTTCCAAAGCCTCCTGAGTTTTGGGAAACTATAATTTTAGTGACGAAACTAAGATTAATATTTTTGGGTTTGATGGCAGGACTGAAGTTTGGAGAAAGAAGAATACAGCATTTAAAAATTGAAAATATTTGTTCTACAGTAAGACAGCATGTTTATCTAAACATTTTAAGGAACAATTTGCGAGAAAGTGTCCAGAAATTGGGACTCGAAGGAAGGTACTGTTTCCAACAGGACAATGATCCTAAACATACCGCAAAGATGGTCCGCGAATGGATGATCCATAATGTGCGACAGCAGCTTCATACCACAATCACCCAATATTAACCCCATCTAAAACGGCGCATTCGCAAACACAATTTTTTAAATAAGGAACAGTTAAAAAATATAAAAATGTCAAAAAGATTACAAGAGGTTATTAAGACCAACGGAGGGCCAACTAAATATTAGGTTAAAAGATATTATAATTTTCTGTTAAATTAATATTGATTATTGTCAAGTGTATGAAGACTTTTTTGACATAGTATTTGTTAAATATTTCTAAATTATGATGTAACATTCCAATAAAATATTTCGCAGCTATTTTTTATTCAATTTTTTATTGGTTAGGCCTGAAATAATAATATATATTTTATTTTTCATAGTTCCAGTTAGCTGGTTAAAACTAATAAAAAATATGTATAAACATATGTAGTGTATGGAAACCTTTTTGGACTGACTGTATAATTATATATTTTATATTATATCAAATATCTGGTCTTCTCCTGTTAACATATAATTTTATTGTCATTTAAATTTTGCCTCGTATTCAAAGAGGTCCCCTATTGTCATCAAAAAGCATAAAAGGCAAGGTCGGAAAAGCACTATCCAACTATCCTTCCAATCCGCATCCTGGGGTACCTACCCCAAATAATAGAGACCAGATCCCTAAACAGGAGCTAACCCGCAACAAATGCAGCTCATTGCTGCCGATCCAATTTCTGGTGTACTCCAAAGGGACGCCAGGGCTGCTTTGGAGTCCTGTTATTATGGCAAAAAGAGCACGACTCCTTAAGGAGCCCTTTCAGGTTCTCTGGCGATACTAGGGATTCATCAAACGATGTTTTTACATTATTCTATTCAACTTGGTCTTTCAAGTAAAATTTCAATAATTGTGAAATTACGCCATATCTTATTTTCATTCTAGCTCTCTTTCCTAACCTGGCAGAGATTATCTCACATCCATGTGGTCTCTACTGGACAACAACATTTATTAAACCGCGAATTGTAAACAAACATTAGTACATAGTTAGATATATCGAACTTCTAGACTCTTATCCCATAAGAAAGACGATGAGATCCTGCATTTTTAGTGCCATTTTAAGGTGTGGTCCTTTTCTTGCACATACAGACTACTATTGTCATGTTGATGTTGTGATACCGTTAAAATGAACCTATTTATTTAAATAAAGTCTGTGTTCTAAACGGGGTCTGTTTTCTAAACGGGGTCTGTTTTCTAAATGGGGTATGTTTCCTAGACGGGACATGTTTCCTAAACAGGGCCTCTCTTAAAAGAGGTTCATTCTTATAAGAGATTCGTCTTTTAAAGCCGATCTGTTCCTTGAAATAGGACTGTAAGGAACACAACGGCATCACAACAGTAATAATAGTTTGTATGTATAGGAAAAGTGTCACGCATTAATGTGGCACCAGAAATGCAGGTTTGAGGCCCATGATGATTCTAATTGGATTTTAGTCCAAAACTCCAATAGGTCTATCTACTACAGGAATCAGAAACCGGTTAGCGCCTTTTTATAGCATTACTTTTTAAAAAATGTAATTGACTAAGTTGGACTAGCTGTAGTTGGAATGACCTATAGGGTAAGTCCGGGAGAGTTGGCTCACCTTTTTTAAAAATGGAATTAAATTGAAATCCAGAAGGATAAATGAACGCAAAATATTTATTTAACATAAGAAATAGTATAGTATTAGGTTATAAATATTATATAAGAAAAAACTCAAACAACTAGCTTAAAAAACATTTTTTTTCAAAATAGCTATCTGGGCCAACTCTCCCACATACTGTGGGTTAGTTGGCCCAGGCATGTAGGGTGAGATGACCCATGGTAAATTTTATCATTCAAACCTTTTTTTTATAATGTTTTGCCACACAGGTCGCAAAGGTTTAAATACTTTGAACAGCTTTCGTGGAACCACCTCTGGCAGTGTATGCATTGAATCCAATCATCGTTTTTCGTGGTAGCATTATAGTTTTTACCACACCCAAGGCATTCGGTCGCGTCTTCTTCATCTGGGCTATCGTCAGAGTGAGTCTCTAACTCATCTGACACATCTCCATCCGTAGATGATTCTATTTTATTCATTTTTTGTATTTTTCCTTTATTCTTTTTTATTATTAAGGTGTTTTGCTTTAATATTCTTTTCTGTTCTTGTTCTTTTTTGCGTTCAATCACAGATTTTCTTTTTTCAGTATGGTCCGAAGACGTCAAAACAGCAGCTACTTGTTTTGCCCTTTTTTCACTTTCTGGATGTTCGCTGATGATGTGTTGGTGCAAACCCGTGTTTTTGTAGTTTTTGTATATGAAATTTTAGTTTTGATTCATTCTGGCTGCCAAAAACAGAGGGTGGCCCGAGAGTTCTCTTCTTAAAATCATTATTTTTATATCGTCTTCGAAAGGTTGGAGGAGGGATGTTGTTAAAAGTGCGACACGCTTCTCTAACGCCCATTACACCATTTCTGACTACTTCTGCAGCATTAACCAGATCTTCCTCAGTCCACTTTCCTCTTTGCACCGTACCTTTTCTATTATATTTTGTTGGCATGACTCTAAAATTAAAAATATACAGTAATCACAAGAATTTTAGTTTAGCTATTACAGTCCGGGATAGATGGCCCGTGAGCCAACTAACCCGAATAGACGTTGGGCCGTCTCTCCCAAAAGTCGGGGAGAGATGGCCCACTTCATCGACCTACTTGTGTTAAGTCGTTGGCCCACTTAATATATTCACTGTTCTATGTAATTTTAAAACTTTCGAGTCATTAACATAACCTCAAAGAACTATATAATAAAGATTAGCAACAATTACGAGCAAAAAATACAATGGTGAAACAAAAAAGTAATTTTATTATAGACTTTAAATATTTTCCTTGCCTATAAAATAATAGTTTCAACATAACTTACCCAAAATTGCAAAAAAATCAACCAAAAATGGTGTACGATATACACTTCACGTTAAAAACAGGTGGCTAAAGTTACACTAACGTGGATCTAAAATTTCGGTAAATATTGAACTGGGCCATCTCAACCGTTGGATCATCTCTCCCGGAATTACCCTATTGTAAAAAAAAATAAATATGACAACACCGCATACTGATTTGTAAAAAAAGTTAAGAAAACAGTAGAATCCCGGAAATTAAAAGCGAAAACACACCTAACCTGTGAGTTGAAAGACCTGACTAATTGTTCTCTCAAAAACTAGATCCCCAATAAAAGAAAACTTAAGAGTTGTGATCAGCAAACTTATATTAGGATGTATGTGTACTTAAAAAATAATCAAAAAATATGTCGCTTCCACGTTTCCAAATAACAAACATTTCTTAAAATAACCAGATTGTTCTCAAAAATTCCAACCCCAGAAAAATTTCTTCTGCGATCTGCGATTATTTATGTGATAAATTTAAAAGTTTTTATATCGAAACTAACTGTCAAACAATTTATGACAACCGTATTTTTTCTCGCTCTTCTTGTCGTCAAAAACACGATATGCTTTGTAAAAAAATATTTCAATTTAAAATCAAACATTAAGCTTGAGCGTTATCTTAAAAATGGAGTGGAAGAAAAACAGAAAAATTTAAAATCAGCAATATTTCTTTCTGATTTTCTATACGGCATTTTTATGATGTAATTAAACACTGTCTCTTTAAATTAATTCTTGCCCGTCTTTATAGGAAAATAATTCCCCTGACAACTGGGACCATTAAAAAAAGAGCGACGAGCTTTAAAAAGAAATGATGCAAATTATTATGATTGAGGCACAAATTATTAATGTTTTGGTAACTTAACTAACCTAAGTACAACATAACTTCTAAGGATACTGTTATAGATAGGAGTTTGCCCTGGCTTTACATCTTAACAACCCTAAATCACTACACCGAGATACCGTTAGGATTTCCTTGGTTTTTACCGTAGAGAATGAATCAGAACTTGAATTAATTACAGCCTCATTGCCGTCTGAATATCACGAGGGTTATTTGAAAGACATGTTCTGTAGTGAACGGAATATTTCACGTACTTACGCGGACTGTAATATACTGAAGTGCAACTTCGTGCACGTCTTAACCAAACACAAAGAATGTAGTCAATTTAATTGCGAAATTCACGGTACTTTTACTGTACGCTTAAAAGAATAGTAACCTGTGTTACCGGGCACGCGTCCCCAAAATTAATTAATAATTACAAGTACTTAGGAATCCTTGTAATTGTTAAAATGTTGTTTCACTGCGCAGAAAACGTAACTACCCCATGTTCAAAGGAAGCGAAACGCTTAACTCCATTTATTTATAGCAAAATAATATATCTTGACAAATTTATACCGCGGCGTAAATAAAAAAAGGATTTTATTTTATAAGGTACCTACTAGAAAAAAGTAGTTTAAAGCCATATTAATGTCAAAAGACGATTTTTTTGCTCTCCTTTAAAATTTGTTAATTTGGAGTTACGCGGTTTTCTCAGGAGAAGGTAACGGTCATGCATGTGCCAATTCATTATCAATAATAGTGCCACCTTTTAGTCTGACAGTAAGAGCGCTGCGATATATCGGTCAATTCCAAAAGAGCGAATTTTTGCTTGTTTTTTCTTTCTCGTTTTAAAATTGATTAACCAAAGTAAACCATAAATGTCTCCAAGAAACTAACTATACTGGTTGTATTTACTACTCTTGAGCGTAAATAATAGCACAGTCATAAAAATATAACAAGATTTTGTGAACGAAATTTGATGTTTCCCAGGGGCCCACACTCCGATGTTTTTTATATTTCAGCACATTAAGGCAAAATGGTTTCCAGTTTTTCTTCTAAAACATATGAATGTTTTTATGGGTTATGTTGTAAGTACACTGAAATGCTTTAAATGATTTGTGTTGCTGACTGTTTCCGTTTTGTTTTTATTTAAACTCGCATCTACATTTAAAAAAAAAATTCACAGATATTGCATCTTACGCAACCATCCAATGTATTGAAAATACCCGACACAACTTTTACATTTTAATGTTTTTCCATGTGATGTGATAAAAATCCCTTCCAATATAGGTAATAATAATATACTGTTTACTAAGTTTATCTTAATTTGTTATTTGGCAGCATCTTATACCGAGTGGTGAATCGCCAAGCTGGCGACAGGAAATTCAACGTAATGAGAACCATACAATGTATGCTACTGATACATAAATTTTTTTTTTTTTGAATATTAAGGAGAATGCAAAATTGCAAAAGTTAAATAAAATAATGCCAGACACGACTTATACCTTCTGATGTTTAAATCTAATTACTCGTTACTATTATCAAGATTTTGATTTGTGTCAACATTAACCTTCAATTGGTATTTTGCCAAAACAACCAATTTAATTTTTTTAAAACTGGTGCTGTTTGCAGCATCTCAATCGCATTGCCATATTATCCTGGTTAATTATTATTGTAGCAACAGCTGCCACAGTGAGCTAAATGATACTTTTGAAAAATTACCTTGTTTGGCAATAACAACCCATTATTCAAGCCATTTTAAGCAAATTATTAAAAAATTACATTGGTTGTTTTTGCAAAATACCCTTCAATTAAGATGAAAAAATCAGAAAAACAAATATAAAATAAACGCATTTTAATATTCTTAAAGTACCTATGAAAAATGTAAACATTTTACTAATATACTTCTATGCGGGCCAGAAAGGCCAACAATACCTCTTCGCGCTCCATTTGAGTAAAACTTTAAAATTGCTTTAAATCGCATTAATTAAAAAAAAAAATTATGTGTCACTTGTCTTTTATGATGTTACAAATGGGTACAATTTCGACTTTAGTATTTTTAATCTCATTTGGAATACTACAGTTTTTGACCTGATTTACGGGTATTTATCATGGATATTTCATCTATAAACCTTGGAAACTGGCCATCCCTTACCTATAAAATTTCCGTTTTTTGACAAAATCCCGTCATCTAAAATAGTAAAATCATTACTATACGATCCAGTCACCAGTATAATAGTACTTCCTACCCCTTTACGAAATTTTATTTATTTTATATTATACCAATTTGAAAACTATTAAACACCCAAACTATGTATGTTTATTTATTAGACAAATTTGTCACCGATTAAATAATTTTAATAGTACTTCCTACCCCTTTACGAAATTTTATTTATTTTATATTATACCAATTTGAAAACTATTAAACACCCAAAATATGTATGTTTATTTATTAGACAAATTTGTCACCGATTAAATAATTTTAAAGTTCATTCATATTAGATACGCTAAGCAGTTTCGAGCCCGTAACATTGCGACTAGAATCAAAGACAGATGATATCCCACTGCCGACTGCCGCCGCGCGCCGCTGCATGTCGTTTTCTTCTGCATGTCGCAAGTCGACTATTCTCATATAAGCGCGCCCATAAGTATTTTCAATACTAAAAAGATGGATTAAAGCAGTTTTGTAACTACACTGTGGATTAAGGAAGTTTTGAATATGTCGAAATGGGATTAAAACAGTTTTTAAAAAGTAATAGACAGTTTTTTATCTGAAATTATCTGGTACAACATAAAACTCAATAAAAGTGATTCTTAAACATTTCTTTTATTGTATTGAAATTAAATTTGAAGTCCATCGTCTCTTTAACGGCTATGGCATCGAAACCATCATCCTTATTATAGGACGTTTGATAGTTGTTTCTACCACTTTTTTCCAATCGCAAATGCCAAAGTCCTTTTGCATGTCTAACACTGTTGCATAGTCAGAAAAAATAGCTCTATATTTATTGGGTTCAACTATTACTTCTTTTTTTCGTACTATCTTCCCATTTTTTCTGTCAAACGGTAAATATGAATGACCAACTATAGGGAAAGTTACATGAATCTCTCTGTTGGTTGAGTTGGTAAAATACAGGGTGTTTTGTAATTGAATGTCAATAATTAAAGGGGCGATTTTTGTGTTCATTTTAAAAAGAAAACTTCATATGAACGTACGTCCTAAACGTCTTTATTTTTGATATACAGGGTGGTAAAGTTTTCAAAAATAAATAGTTTTTTAATAATATCTGTAATACCACTTTAGATATTTTAATGAAATTTGGCAGACATGTACTATGTATCAAGATGCATTATTTACCGTACAACAATTTTTTTTATTTCCACCAGTGGCGTTCGTACGGAATTTCACCTGCCTATTTTGGCAGACATTAATGTAACGCTACTGATTTCTCGTAAAAATAAATTTATTCCTAAAATCCCCAATCATTTCTAAACAAATTTGATCTCTTGAATTTTTTCAATCCGATGCACGGTTATCGCTTAAAAAAAAATAAAACCTTTTCTCTGCATGATCATAACAATATCGTTAATATGACAATATCACCATGCACAGAAATAGATTTTATTTCTTAGATCAAGTTTGCTTAGAAATGAATAAGGATCTCAAAAATTATTATTGCAGTAGGCTGTGTCTGTAAGAGTTATTAATTCTGTTGTCAGGGCGGTTGTCATTATTTTGTTTGACAGTTTATCAATATTTAAATTCGGTTTTTCGTGTCTTATTAATTTGGTGTTTAAAGATTAAAATTGTTATTTTGAAAGATAATGGTCGGGTTTACTAATGAGGAGTTGGCAGATATGCATTACATGTATGGTTTGGCTGATGGCAGTTCGCCGGAAGCTAGGCGATTGTATCAAGAGCTGTTCCCTAATAGAGTCATACCAGATAGGCGAACATTTGCAAATGTACATAGAAGGTTGACTGAAACAGGTACTTTTATGGCAAATAATCAATTAAAAGGATCCCATCGGACTGTAAGAACTCCAGAAATTAAAGAAGCAATTTTAAATTATATTGATAATAATACTGAAATAAGTACTAGAAAAATTGGACATAATCTGAATATCTCGCACGTCCTGGTTTGGAAAATTTTGCACGATTTTTTATTGGACCCGTATCATATTCAGCGGGTCCAAGCGTTTCTTCCCCGAGACTTTCCCTTGCGTGTTAATTTTTGTCAGTGGTTTTTGGAGAAAATTGCGCATAATCCCTTGTTTGTCCATGAAATAATGTTTACAGATGAAGCTAACTTTTCCAGAAACGCAATCAGAAATTTTCACAATAACCATATTTGGGCCGACGAAAATCCCCACGCAGTTGTAGAATATAACCAGCAAGAACAGTTTTTGGTAAATGTCTGGGGTGCAATTGTTGGAAATTATTTAATTGGACCTTTTTTCCTGCCAGAAAGGCTAAATGGCCATAATTATCGCCGGTTTCTAGAGGAGGATTTGCCCATATTGCTAGAAGAAGTACCAACTTTAATAAGAAACAGAATATGGTTCATGCATGATGGTGCGCCCACTCACTTTAGTGCTGTAGCAAGAGAATATTTAAATCAAACATTTAATAACCGATGGGTTGGTCGTGGCGGACCTCAACCATGGAGGCCTAGGTCCCCAGATTTAAATAGTTTGGACTTTTTCTTATGGGGGCATCTTAAAAGTCTGGTTTACCGCACCCCAGTAAACACTTTAGAAGAGCTGGAAGATCGTATAAGAGCTTCCTTCGATTTAATAAAAAATACTGAAGGTATACTTCAAAGAGTGCGCGACAATATGAGGAAAAGAGCTGAAGCGTGTATCCTTCAAGGTGGAGGGCATTTTCATCAACTTATCTAGTTTCTATGTATGTTCTTTTTTTTCACAAAGGTTGTTAGACGATCCTTATTCATTTCTAAGCAAACTTGATCTAAGAAACAAAATCTATTTCTGTGCATGGTGATATTGTCATATTAACGCTATTGTTATGATCATGCAGAGAAAAGGTTTTTATTTTTTTTAAGCGAAAACCGTGCATCGGATTGAAAAAATTCAAGAGATCAAATTTGTTTAGAAATGATTGGGAATTTTAGGAATAAATTTACTTTTACGAGAAATCAGTAGCGTTACATTGTTGTCTGCCAAAATAGGCAGGTGAAATTCCGTACGAACGCCACTGGTGGAAATAAAATAAAAATTGTTGTACGGTAATGCATCTTGATACATAGTACATGTCTGCCAAATTTCATTAAAATATCTAAAGTGGTATTACAGATATTATTAAAAAACTATTTATTTTTGAAAACTTTACCACCCTGTATATCAAAAATAAAGACGTTTAGGACATACGTTCATATGAAGTTTTCTTTTTAAAATGAACACAAAAATCGCCCCCTTAATTATTGACATTCAATTACAAAACACCCTGTATAGCTACCGCATAAGCATACCCATCATAGTAGTATTTTTTTTTGCCCAGGACCATCCATCGTAAAAAAGTTTTAAACTTGTAACATTTTGAAGATTTAATAATAATAATAATAATAATAATAATAATAATATGTCTTTATTAAGAATATCTAGTAAATTTTACAAAAAAAAATAATAAATATGAGGGCGGTATCCAACATTGTTGCTCTTATACAACCCCCTAGTAAAATAAAAAATTAAGCCATAATTTTAGCAATATAAACAAATAAAAAGATAAAAAAAAAATAGTAAATAACTTATATGTAACAAAACTTAAAAAACTATATAAACAATTTCAATAAATATACCTAATGTATGTTAATCTATGTTAGATCTCTTGTTTGAGCAATAAACCGCTTTACTTTACATTTAAAAACGGACTGGGTGGAAGCTCTTCTGACAACGTCAGGAAGTTTATTGAAATTTTTACTAGCGGTGTAGCTGAAACACCGCTGAAATTGAGCTGTACTATGTCTGGGAACGCTGAACTGATCTCTGTGGCGTGTGTTGCGCAAATGAATGTCGGATCCTCTAGATAGTTTTTCAAAGAGATATGAAGGTTGCTGTGAGGTGATAATCTTATTGACAAGACCTAGAAGCTGTATCCTGTATCGTTCTTCCAAATTAAACCATTTAGAGCGGTTAAAACCGTCAGATATATGGTCAAACTTGCGAAGATTGTAACAGAATCTTATGCAAGAGTTCTGGAGCCGTTGAAGACTCTGTTTGTCTTTCTCAAGAAGTGCTGGCCAATAAACATTATTGCAATAGGAGAGGTGTGACAAAACTAGAGATTCTGTAAGTTGAAGTTTGATGGGAGTATCAAAGATATCTTTATGAATATAAAGTACTTTAAGCTTGGCGTAACCAGTCTGTAGAAGCTTAGAGACGTGGTTTTCAAAACGCAGACTGTCGTTAATAAAAAGTCCAAGATTTTTACAGCTGGTAGAGGGATTTAAAATATTATTGTTAATTCGAAGCTTGCGATGCTGATCATTACAAATCTCTAACCTGTCCTTTCCAAAAAATATTACCTGCGTTTTATTTTCATTAAGTAATAAACCGTGCATGGCTGAAATACTACTAAGTGCAGTTAAATCAGAGTTGATTTTTTCAAAGGCGTTGTCAATTTCTGAATAATAAAAAGAGTAATATATTTGAGTATCGTCTGCGTACTGATGAGAAGAGCAATATTTTAACATTTTGGGAAAATCAGACGTGTAGACCGAAAACATCATTGGACCAATAATACTACCCTGTGCGACCCTTTCCTAATAGGTAGGTACTGCGAAAATCCACCCCTAAAAACCACACGTTGGCATCTATCCTTGAAATTCTTAAAAAATTCTAGTGCCCTATCGCCTACACCAAAGTGTTTAAGTTTAATGTTTAATAAATTGTGATCTAAGGTGTCAAACGCTTTACTATAATCTAAAAGAACTAAACATGTATTCTTCCCGTGGTCGCAAGCTCCAAATTTTTCATCACTGACATTTAACAGCGCTGTTGAGGTACTATGATTGCTTCTAAAACCCGACTGAGTTGGTGGTAAGATGTTATTTTGATTTATGAAGGTACCAAATTGTTCAGCAATTATTTTTTCTAAAATTTTGGACATAGTTGGAAGGATACTGATGGGTCTAAAATGTGACGGTAGGGTTGGGTTGGAAATTTTAGGAATGGGAAGAAGAAAGAAGTCAGCTTTACATATATCATTAATGAAGTTTCATTAGATCCTTTTCATCTTATATTTTCTGTCCACGCATAGCTGGTAACGGCACTCTTTATTTGATGTTTAGAAGTAGAATGTCCCTCACAAACTTTAAAGTTATACAGGAGTAATATGCTGTCTGATAAGGAATACAAGGAAGTGCCGTATCATTTTGGCAATCAAAACTTAATTTAATTACGTTTTCTTCTGGTAGTTTAGCATTTCATAAAATGCCTTTGATTTTAGTTTATGCGCTCATAATTTGCATATTAGCTCAGCCTTGATCTCTGCATTTAAACAGTTTTGGCGCCAAAATATTCTAAACGATAAAAGGAGTTTTGATAATGTTAAAATTCAGCGCATTGCAATTGCAATGGATAAGAGTTCTGATAACAAATTTTATAATTGGATATAGATAGTTTTGTGATTGTAACAGTACGTGTGATGGATTAAAATAGTTTTGGAACTATAGACAAGGTTTATATGCAATTTTTAATGTGATCTAGATTTTGATAAACCATATTTTAGACATAGATAAACGTCATTTAAAAAAAAAACAGCGCCACCGCTAACTGATTTATTTTTTTTTATAGATTAAAGCAGTTTTGGAATTGGGTGCCTCATATCTACATACGGTATGAACTAACATTGCGCTATCATAACCCAATCAGTAAGGCTTTAAAAACATTTAACGACCTTACCCTCGATTTAAAAACCGAAAAATCACTAGCCAGATTCCTTAGAACACCACAACTACACTTTTCAAGAGAATTACCATTCTCTACTGTTCCCTACATTGATTGTCTTTAAAACTGAAGTTTTATACCAAGACTAGATGTATTGACTGGGAGCTCACCGGTCTTGCAGTGTTCATGATAGTTGCCCTAGACACTAATATTATGTAATACTAATATAAAGATTATTGAAATTGTATGAATATATTATTACGTAAATTTAAAGTTACAATACTTGAATATACCATTTCAAAAAAAAAAGGTGTTAACGTATGAAAGAAAGAAGGAAATTAAATTTAGTTCGAGCTGCTAATTGCTAATATTATTACGGCTAGAATTTTGAATGCACGTCATCAATCGGGTGATAATAAAATTGTAAATTCGTAAGAAACCATAAGGAAATTTAATCTGGGCAAAAAATATTAAAACTTTATGCGATATTGAATGTACTACAAACTTAAAGCATTTTTCTTTGAAACGAACCCAACAGTCTCAACAACAGTTATGAAAAATAAATTATTAGAGTCACCTAAAAAAAAAGTTCTTATTCAAAGAGAGTTTTAAATGTGCCAAGATTGGATATAAGTTCTATCCGTGACACTGTTTGTGAAATGTACGAAACAAGTAAGTTGTTTTATTCAAAAACTAATATTTTACATTGGTTATGCTTAAGCTGTAACTTTTTTTAGAACAACATGTAACTTTGACAACTTTAAGTAAGAAACTAAAAGACAGACAACTGTTTAATAGTTGTCTTAACTCTTTAAGAAGCATCTTAAAGGAAATAGGCTTCGGTTGGAAAAAAGATGAACCGAGGCGAGGGCCTATGGAACTCTCCCATGTAGCTTTCAAACGACTGGTATTTTTGAAAGAATATATGAAAGAAAAAGAAGTATCCTTGTACCAATTCATTTTCTTGGATGAAACATGGATTTTTCAGAATGACACCATTGGTCGATCTTGGCAAGATGAAAATAAAAGAAGTGTTAGATCTACTAAACTTGATGGTAAATAGTGTTATGCAGTAAACAATGAGAAACTTAGATAAGTAAAACATATATTTCTAGGTACTTAATACTTTAAGCTGGTAGTGAAGATGGTTTCGTTAAGGGCACAGGGGCAATTTTTTTATGGTGCAAGAACCAATTATTAAAAAATTTAGCAAAGTCATCTGTGATTGTAATAGACAACGCCACATACCATAATATGTTGTTAAAATTCTTTTCAGACATAAGCCACCAAAAAAGTATTCAGTCGATGACCTGGCTGAGCAATATGGACATAAAGTTTTACGGCCACTGTATATTCAATCCGATTGAACAAATTTGGGGGATTACCAAAAATTATTATAACAGACATATTGGATTGGCCGATATGGCAGTACAGAAACTGACTGTATTAATATGTAGAAAGATTCATTGCGTACTGCTACTCCTGATGTTTGGAAAAATTCGATTCGGAACACAAAAAGTGAGATATTAAAATAGTATGAAAGAGAATATGACTGAACATTCAATCCATTATTATTGAAGTAAGTGAAACGAGTGATTCAAGTGATCTGGAGGATGATTGAAGATCCATCTTTGTATTATCATTTTTATTATTGAAATAGCCAAAGCGTATATAAAAAATCAACAATAAAATTACATTACTATTCTAATATAATTTAGATACATATTATCATCCTGTACGATTTTACAAATAAGGTAAATAAATTTATGTTCATTTTTGTAAATTTATCTTGTTTTTATGAAAAAAACAAAACCACTGTAATTCCCTCACTCGGTTATTTTGGTTGCAACCTGGCAACACTGCCGATAACTGACGTCACTCGAAGGGTATGACGTGCAACGAAAATTGTTTTGCAAAGAGTATACAACCGTCTTTGTTTAAAATAACTAATATAAACTATACATACGAGTAAAATGTATTGGTTAAATTATGTATATGATAAAATCTGGCACGGATTTCACATTTTAACTCAATTCCCTACAAATATGTTCTTCTTTAACTCAACCGAAACATCGGACTTCGGACGCAGCCAGTCTTTAATAAACATGAGCTCAAGCATTTCCAGTCCCATAACAGTATTTTATAGTCAAGTAGGGGCTTATGCGCTATAAAATCATTTTTCCGGGGCAAAGAAATCCGACTTTAAACTTGACATATTTCTCCTCGGTCTGGAAATTAGGTGCATATTGGATGCGGTCTGCACGGTAAAATGAAATACCTTCGTCAGTCTGGGGACGCACGAAAGCCCAGCCAAGCTGAACGGACTCGACGACGAAACAGAAAAAGTTGACATCGCTTTAATAACTTGCTCTATTAACAGGGCGTTTTTTTTTTATATACGCCGGCTGATCCAAATCAAGTGTCCATCAAGCATAGTGATGCCGCCGAGACGAGAAATTCTCGTGTCTCGTCTCGTCTCGTCTCGGCGAGACGAGAGTGAAATTTTTTTCTGGAGAGAAGTCACGAGACGAGACGAGAGAAGACCGTTTCTCGTCGAGAAATTTCTCGTTTTTTCTCGAATTTTCTCGTTTGTTAGAACACTGAATTTTAGGTATCTCCTAAAATATATAGACAGAAACATAATGTGTTTAACGTTCTCACTCAATCGTATTGTGAAGGCATTTACCTTAAAAGAGATATTCAAGAGAACAGAATCAAATTGTCTAGCCTCGTCTTATGGCCGCTTGCAATATTTTGTTGATCTAAGAAAAATAGTTTCTAAGTCACATGCCTAACAAACCGACTTATATTAAACCCTTCTGCGAGACGACCAGATACTTTTAAATGTTTACCCCCTTTAAGATTCGTATAAAAAAATATTTTTTATGATTCCCTACTCACGAGAAAAAACGAGACGAGACGAGACAATGGCACTCTCGAGCGAGAAAGACGCGTTTCTCGTCGAGACGAGATAAAAAAAAATTCTCGCCTCACGAGACGAGACGAGAATGGGCCAATTCTCGTCTCGTCTCGTCTCGCGGCATCACTAATCAAGCATAATCAACTATACTTAATGCAAAACAAAAACCGATGCACGTCAAACCCATCGAATGACGTCAGTTATCGACAGTGTTGCCAGCTTGTAACCAAAATATTCGGGTGAGGCAATTACACAGCTTATATCTCATAAAAACAAGATAGTTGTACAAAAATTTCCCAAAGTTCATATTTTTGTTTACTGCACAATACCTTTTACCATCAACTTGAGCAGATGTAACACTTTTTTTATTTTCATCTTGCCAAGATCGACCAATGGTACCATTCTGAAAAATCCATGTTTCATCCAAGAAAACGAATTGGAACAAGAATGCTTCTTTTTCTTTCATATATTCTTTCAAAAATGCCAGTCGTTTGAAAGATACATGGGAAAGTTCCATAAGCCCTCGCCTCAGTTCATCTTTTTACCATCCGAAGCCTATTTTCTTGAAGAGGCTTCTTAAACAGTTAAGACAATAATCAAACAGTTTTCTGTCTTTTAATTTCTAACTTAAAGTTGTCAAAGTTACATGATGTTCTAAAAAAACTTACAGCTTACGAATAAGTTATGTAAAACATTATAATTTTTAAATAATACAACTTACTTGTTTCGTACATTCCATAAATAGTGTCACGGATAGAACTTATATCCAATCTTCACACATTTACAATTCTCTTTGAATTAGAACGTCTGTTTTAAGGTGATTCTAGTAATTTATTTTCTTTACCAATTGTTGAAATTGCGCTTACAGTGGAGATATTTAAATTTAGGGCAGCTGCTACGCGCTAAAAATTAGTAAAGTAGAAATAAAATATCTAGACCTCAACATACTCTTTAAATTTACTTCTCTGTACTGCTGTCAAGGGTAAGAATAAGCCATTGTTAAGTTCTTCCTGAAAATAGCTTCTATGGTTCCCGCAAAACCAAAACCGATGCACGTCATCAATCAGCTGATAATTGTGTGTATAAGAAGCTCTTTGCACCGACTATTTAAATACTTCGGCATTTTTCACAAATAGTAAATAACGTAACCGACAGAGATATGTATGTGCACTTTTGTTTCTCTTAATAGAACAATTTTTTAATGCTATTTATGAAAAGATCTGAAGTTCTTGTTAAAAATAGACGGACAGCAACGCGGAATCACGCGCAATTAAGGTTAGCTTTGCATGAAACGTCAAACAAAGCCAACGAACGAGCTGGCGCCACCGCACCGTTTACAGTTGTGTTGCCAACTATCGGTCAATAAAATTCAAATTATATTAATTTTTACAAGCTGAAATAAACAAAATATTTGCTATAAGTGGGTTCGTATTAAAGAAGAATACTTTAAGTTTGTAGTAAATTCAATGTCGCATAAAGTTTTAATACTTTTTGCCCAAATTTAATTTCCTCGTGTTTTCTCACGGATTTACAATTATCAGCTGATTGATGACGGGCATCGGTTTTTGTTTTGCATCAACCATATGCTATTATTGGATATGAATACAAAATTATTTAAATTTGCAAACCGTTAGTATTTTTAGCGCTTAATGAGATACAGAAGAATGTAAAAAACAATTGAGCATCGTGTTTTTGAGTTTTAAAATAATTATTCTGTTAACGCTACAAAATTAAAAAGAAATCTTTTAGCATCTAAAATAAGTAGACTGCATTTTTAGTACAACTGTCCACAAATATTTACAGATTATATTTTGTACTTGAGAGGCCTAGTTCCAAAATGTACAATATCCAGTTTACACAAATTTACAGAAAGCGAAAAAACCTCTAAATTGAATTTGATTCCTTTTTTTTTAAATTTGAATAGTCTTTTGAGATGTAGTCCTTATCTATAATAGATATTTAATAGAATTATAGACAAAAAAAGTATTTCCTATTTTATTTGCAAAAAATCATATCAAATCAAATCAAAATATGCTTTATTGTCATAAAGTATTATTTTTATCGACAAAGCCTTTTTTTTAAATTAAATTACAAATAAAATATAATAATATAGTAAAACTTAAAATATCGGAATAAAAAAAAATGCAAATAATTATGACAGAGTATCACCAAAATATTCATCCATAGAGTATAATAAGCTTTTTCCAATAATAAATTCTTAACATTTTTTTTAAACATTTTAAGATTTGATATTTTCTTAATAAAATCTGGAAGATAATTAAAAATTTTTTTAGAATCATAAATTATAGATTTTTTTACAAGACTTGAAGAAGGAATAGGTAAACATATATTAAAGGTTTATCTTGTATTATAAATATGTGAATTAATACTATTTCTATGCTTTTTATGAATCAAACAAACTGTTTCCAATATAAAAATGGAAGTAAGTGTTAATATTTTTTGTGAGATAAATAGAGTTTTACAAGAATCTGTAGATCTAGCTTTACACAAATATCCGATAGCTCTTTTTTGTAAAATAAAAATTGAATTTAAAAGATATTGGCTTAAATTTTCCCAGAAACAAATTCCATATCTCAAAAGAGATTCTATTGAAGCAAAATTTCTTAAAAATTTTATAAATTTGGGGTTATTAATTATGAGATTGTCAAAAAATATATTATTAAGTGAACATTTAAAAGTTAATATATTTGTTTTATTGATATTAAATGAGAGAAGATTAGAGTCACACCCCTTTTTAACATTTATTAAATCTTTATTAATTATTTTAATTAATTCATTACAATATTTACTATGCCAAAGTATTGTTGTATCATCAGCAAATATGGTAAATTTACCATTTATAAAAATTGACGCAAGGTCATTTATATATATTAAAAATAGTAATGGACCGAGAACTGAACCTTGAGGTACTCCACAATCAATTTTATTACTTTTTGATTTCTAACCATTTAACAATACTACTTGAGATCTTTCAGATAAATATGATTTAAACCATTTAAATGATATACCTCTAAAGCCATAAAGCTCTCAAGAAATGAAAAAATAGCATCACTAGTATTTTTATTTTTTTGAAATGCAAATTGGTTTATATTTATATTATTATTATATATTAATATTGTTTTTATTTAAAAAAGAAATCATTCTATTTTTAACAAGTTTTTCAATAATTTTAGAAAGTGTTGGAAGTAAAGAAATTGGTCGAAAATTAGAAGCAGATTCACAATCACCTCCTTTATGAATTGCAATGACAATAGCTGATTTAAGGCATTGTGGAAATATTCCATTTTCAAAAGAAACATTTATTAAAGACATGGAGACTGTACTGTATAGTTTATTATAGTTATTCTTGTTAATTAATATGGTAACAAGACGGGCCACCATCTCATAGAGTACGAGCAGCGAAGTGATTTTATGGCAAAAAAATAGGTAATGTAATTCATAAAATAAAATAATAAAAAATTGAGTTCGTAAAAAGCGTAAATATAGTAAAAATCATTTTTATGCGAAACGGATGGACAGCAATAAATTTTATATAAAAAATAAATTCAGTTTATCGCTCATAAAAAGTGAATTAGCATTTTAGTATTTATGCACCTGTATAGGCATCGTAAACCTTTCCCTTTTAAGCTTTAGCCAGTTTGTGTACCAGACGTTAACCTATTGTCGTATTTTGCAATTTGCATGGAGGGAATCAGTTGCCGGTAACTAGGGTGATTCTAAACTTTATGACTTTTACAATATGCGGTTTCTTGGGCAGCAAAAAATCATCGTTAATTAAAAAGAATAAAACCTAAAAATCGGCAACTCACCTATTTGTTTGTTAAATAAAAAAACATGTTATGCAGGCCTAGTTTCCAGATTAGAAGAATTTACCTAGCTTACCTCCTTAACAAACAAGCTAATTTTCATATTCTTATGGTAGGTAATGAAGTAAAGCATTTTTAGGCTGCGTTAAAATTTCAGGCAATTCGGGATTCACATGTATGCGTGAGTGAAAATTACAGCACCCTTGAAATAGAACAAGAGCTGAAGAAAAGTTCAGTTGTCTATTTGCTTAATTTATTAACAACGAGCAGATATCAAGTCAAAATATAGAAAGCATGGCAACGCCGCCGTTTACAATCTTTTAATTTGTCTACGGTGCATCGAGGCGAAAAATCCGCATTGAAACAAGACAAGATAGTTGAGTACCAAAACGTATAACCAATAACAATTCCCTAGAATACGCCGTCTACAACACCGAACGTCGCAGTAAGCGGCATAAACGAAGTGTTCATAGCGTGCGTGATGTAAACGAAGGATTTATTGTTATGCAACCAGACATACTTACGTGTCAATGAAACGGTATGACAATATGTTACTGTGTGTACGAGAGGGATGATATATCGCAAATACGAATTTACACGTTTTGACAAATCAGATACGTTACAGCCTTTGTAGAAAGCACACGGTCTCCTCGCGGCATTTTGCGCGGGTTTAGTTGATTTTATGGCACTCAAGCCAAGTAATTAAATTGGTCAAGTCGCGGAGTTATCCCGAAGATATACTAATGTGATTATTATATCCAGACTTAAGTAGAGTTCCGTATCACGCCTTGCAGAAAGCAGACGGTCTCCTCGCGGCATTTTGCGCGAGTTAAGTTGATTTTATGGTATTCAAGCCATGAAATAAGTTGGTAAATTTGCGGAGTTCCATTCCGAAGGTGTACTAATGTGATTACTACATCCCAACTCTAGTTTCGTTTATCTGTTGAAATAGCTTGGTTCGCGGTGTTAATGCCCGAAGGTAGAATAACGTAGTTATTATACCACGACACGAGTCCTGATTATCTGTTGTAAAAAGCAGTCTTAAGTTTGTAGATACGATAAATTCTCGAAAGTTTAAGAATACAGTAGTGTATCCCGATATTATTTTTTCTTTAGTGATGTAAAAATGTATAGCTGTTTTAATGCAGTAAGTAGTTACCATACTAAGTTGTAAAAGTAAAAAAAATGTTTGCTGCTACGCAGAACGGATGTGAAGATGAGTAACTAACATACCAGAAGTAAATAGATATATTTTGTGTAAGAAAAGAGCCTCTTAAATCAACTGACATATTTTGAACCACGCAACCTATGAGAAATACAGTAAAAAATTTATGTTTGGGGCAAGCAAATACAGGCGGCGCCAACAACAAGTTGCCAAAAACCAAATTAGATTGATGCGCGATAGTTTGATGCACATGAATGCAACCATGATTCAAAATTGCAGGATGAACATGCATAGGTGCGGATCGGCCTTTAGTACATTGATAACTTGGGCCTTGGTAAGGCTACGATTTCCTCGAAAGCGGCACCGTCATATTATAGCGACGGTCAAAATCCGGTAAATTACATTAAACAGCGGTGAAAAATGCCGCAAGCATAGTAGGTGGCGTCCGTTGAAAAGTCAGGAAAGCAACGAAAGTTTGCCATTTTGCCATTTTTCTTAACATAATAACATAAATGCCATCGATCTCGCGCTTCTAATAATTTTAGAAGAAGAAGATGAAAAGGTTAAAAGGAGAGAGGAAGACTCGGAATTATATAAAAAAAAAGTTCGTGCAGAAGAAGGCGCATATGAATATACCTGTTTAACCGGAATTAATATAAAAAATTTTCGCCGCTACAGTCAACCTAGATCAAAAAACGTTGGGCCAACTGTCATCACTTTCAATATGACGGTAGCAGCGCTATCTTACGTTACGGTATTGAGTAACCACTTTAACTTAAATCGTACAGCAGCTTTTGTTGTAACTTAATTCACCAGATTTTGACGACCGATCTATGAAGGTGCTGCTTTCGAGGAAACTGCAGCTTAAGTAAATGAGCGTTGAATTAAAGCTGTCAGAAACCATACCAACTTTTTGTAGCAGGTACATTGAGGTACTGTGACTTTAAAGTAGTCAGGTTTTACATCCAGGTAAATGAAAGTCTTACAGGCAAATTTGATTGTTACTTCTGGTGCGATTCCTATACGGTAATGTGGCGCACGTTTATGTGTAATCGCGTAAGTGGAATTCGTCACTTAACCACAGGAAATCAATGGCAATTAGTAGTCTTGCGGACCTTCCATCACGGAATTGCACATCCAGCTTTTGTAGTCGAGATGGTGTTGGCTGTATGAAAACAACCGAACGTTGATGAAGGAGAAGTATACAAAGAATGTAAGAACAAGTTGGTACCAGCGTTTGTCAATGTCAATTCAACTGATGTTTGGCATTTGTCATATTTTAGCAAGTTTACTAAATCAGTAAGGATGATAGCTTGGGCCTTTAGGTTCAAACACACTATTATAAAAGATCCTTGTAATAAGAATTAAGACGATTTAACAAAGAAGGAGTTAAACTTAGCAGAAAAGTTTATTGTTAAAGTAATTTAACTACATATAAGTATTTTTAACGATCCGCACGATCTGGTAACGCTTAAGGAGCATTTACACGTATCCAGTAGCTGGCGCCAGTCTCACTGGCCTGCCAATTCTTGGCTGGCTAGGCGCTGAACCCAAGTCGTTTACACGAGTCCAGTCAATCGTGTGTTTTCACTGTCGCATCAGCATTCCTTTTTAAATGAATTCGAGAAAAATTCGAATGTTAAAAAGAAATATTGTAAAAAACATGTGTTTGTTATTAAAAGAAGAGATGGGTAACACAACACAACGTTTCATTTTCACTATATTTACGGGCCATTTTATATGAAAAACAGAAAAATATACAATCCAATAATGACAGCAACTGACGCCAACGTGTTTAGACGTTGCCTGTAACACAGGCGCGGGTGTTACGGGGTAGGGGGTGGCAGCTACTGGCAAGGAAAATGGACGCGGTCTCTATACGCTCCAGTGCTGGCGGCCAGCGCTGGACTGGCACGAAAAAGTGTTCATACGATGCCACTAGTATGACAGTGCTGGCGTGCCAGTGAGACTGGCGCCAGCTACTGGATACGTGTAAATGCTCCGTTACTCCAGCTATGTTTTTACGCGATCCGGCTGATGATAATCTACCTGAATGTGATGAAGTCGATAAAATGTCACTGTCACGTAGTGTACCTAATAAGCAGAAACTACGACATGACCTACACGGTCGCTTTCGATTAGAAAATCTGGGACAACTAAAACTTTTGTGTGAAAAGAGATATAAACCATGGCAGTAAAATTGGGCGTTTTTCTACTTGTCAGCAATGATAATACCAAGCATTTAGAGTGGCCCATTGCACGTGTAACGAAAGTAATGTCAGGAAAAGATGGGCGAATTACACTAGCACAAATCACCGAAATAAATTTAGATACGCAACTGGACTCTTAGAACTGTCAAAAACTAATTGGCGCTGATGTCCTAGTATTTGCGATCCGAAACACGCGAGAAAGATAGAAATCTGTTTGGCAACTATGGGTAAAAATAAAGAAAACTGTTTTACCCACTTTTGATAAAAATCTGTTTTATCGGTAGATATTGGTGCCGCTTTAAAATTTAAAATATTCCTTGGTTTAAATATCCATTTTTTTCTGCTTTTATTTTTAGTTCAGGGATACACGTTATTTGTAACTCTTGTTTTTAAGTTTGGAGTAAATACTTTGTTGGTAAAGTAACAAATAACGTATATCTAAGAGCTCAAATAGAAAGCAGCAAAAAAGGAATTATTTAAACCAAGCAATAGCTATTTAAAAAAATACAGCTGACTAAAATAAAGCGAAATAGGTAATAAAACATTATTTTTATGATCAAAAATTATCGGATCTCTTTTTGGTAAGCGGTGTCGCATGCCATGTTTATTTAAACAGTTTGGAACACAACATTTTTTAGGTTTTAACGGAGGTGCGTAGTCCTCCGTAACGGAAATAAATACGCGAACTTTAACTAACAAACCGAAAACACACTAAAACTAAACAAAAAGTCAAAACAACTATTATGTAACACGCTACTATTAGCGTACTATGTACACACAGAGACCGAACGATCACAAACGGCATTAAAATTCAACACAACTTAAAAGAAAATCGAGAATAGAAAATTGACAATACACTTCAAATTTTTGGCAACAACGAAATCTGGGAGGGTGCTTCTTTTTGATCGCAAATCGCAAATGAACGTTGTGCTCTCTATACGAACTTAATTAAACCAAATTGGGCGATGCCACTACCGGCGCCATCTACGAAATGCGATCCAAACAAAATAATAATGTTTGGCGGGAACGCCCAGCTTACGTATCTAAATTTATTTCGGTGATTTGTGTACACTAGTTCGGGTTGAAACTGCGCGGGACGGTTGTTAAGACCTATTCAGCGATTGTTTCCATTCAAATATGATACTCAATGTTGAGAGAATGGCGTCCAATCCACCAGCCATGCAACCAGTGTCAACGCAGACAGAAGTGGTGTCCAAAAACACCGAAACCGTAGACACTAGTTTAGGAAAAAATGCGAGGTAATTTACGGGTTGTAAAAGTGCGCATTACGCAAAGTGGTAGATTAGTAAAAGTGTCAGAAGATTTTTTATAAATTGTTGTTTGAAACAACTAACATGTTATTGATATTTGATCATAGATTATGTATATTCATGTAAGGTTATTATTTGTTTACTATCTTTATTGTATTGATTCTTAGTGAGAAACGTTGAATGTCAATGTTTCTTAGGTGGGAGTATGCCAGAGACCATACCTTCTTTTTTGTGGCACATTGAGGTGTTGTGACTTTAAAGTAGTCAAGTTTTTATGTTAGTTTAGTTTTAAAGATAATTGTATAAAGGTCATCATCAAATGTGTGCCGGGGAATAAACTTATAGCAGTTATTATTCTCAGTCTTTATTTCCGTCTTTGCCGGAAAAACTTTTCAGCGATGGGACAAAAAAAGCAGTTACGGTTAAAATGTAAATGTTGCCACCATATACAACCGAATCCCAAGAATTGGCGTTTCATACCTATAAATATAGATGTTAGAAAGAATCATATCTTTTACTGAATTATTTGTAGTTTTACCAATGCAGAGTGATAAATCCTAGCATATTCTGTTTGGTTCTGGTTAAAGCACGGAATTGGAATTAAACAATTCTGGGTTTATCGCATCAATCTTAGGATTTGCCCGTTTTCGGACATTTATGGTAAAAGATAGACGTAAATGAATCAGGACCCTTGCAACCTATATCTGGCAATTTTTTTGATTTATTTAAAAGAAGTCACAAAAATTTGGTATAAATACTTTGAAAGAACACAATTAATATCTTTATCTACTTCATCACCATTACTTTAGCTAAAATTTGCATAAACAAGCAAAAAATTACAATATTTCCCCCGGCAACAACAATAATTTTATACATAGGTATTAAAACAAATAAATATCAATGGCAACAGTTACATTTAAAATCTACACTGATTTATTTGGAAGGGTCCGAAGTACAAAAACCAATCAAATAAATTTTATTATCAGTATGAATATACACGGTGTTTTAAAAGTGCGGTACGTAACTTAAGGGGGTCATTCCCTATGATTTTCTAGGAGAAAAAGTTAATATGAACATGTGTCCGGGGTTGCCTCGTTTTTGATTTACAGGGTGTTAAAGTTTTTAAAGAAAATTCAGTTTTTTATAATTTTTGTAAACATCCTTTTACCAATTTTATTGAAATATTGTACCGTTATTCATAATGATAAGGGTCTTGATTAAGCCCAACTAGATTAAATGTATTAAGTCCAGTGACGTCCCGGGGAGCACCATAACGAATATTATTGAAAAAAAATGTGCGCCATTGAGTTTTTCTAATTTTAGTATTTCTTTTTCAGATTTACCAACTAATATCCTGCTTCGTTTTCGAGAGAAAAAATAGAAACCACTTTATTGCATGTACAAAAAAAATACCTATGTATTTCAAAGTTAAATAAAACATTTAAATTAAAAATAAAATATTTTTTTTAAATAATGATACAAAAAAAAAACAGTTATTCAAAGCAAATGTTGAGAAAGGCCACCTTCTGATAAAGCGCACGATTGCAATCCTCTCACCATTGATGATTCTCTTACACGTTCAAAAATGCCCGCCTTATTTTGTATCGCATTGCAACTTTCAATAATTCGAGTTCTTTATCTAGTACAGGCGTCTTGTATGCAAGAGACCTTAGATGACCGATAAATAGAGGTCTAAAGGGTTTGTCGGGACTGCAAGCTGGCCAACCTTGGTGACCTGCGTGTCCAATCCAGCAATTAGGAAAAGTGTTGTCGAGGTATTAACGAGCAACTAGGCTAAAATGAACTGGGGCACCGACGTGCATAAACCACATAATAGCTCTTATTTGTAGAGGTACGTCTTCTAACGAAACGTCAAGTTCTTCAGATAGAAACTGCGTATATAGGAGTTTCCATTCAATCGAGGTGGTAAAAAGGATGGTACAACCAGATAGTCGCCAATGATCCCTACACATACATTCACCGAGAATTCTTACTGGAAACGACCTTCTCTAATTGTACGAGAATTATCGTCCACCGAAAAATGTTCGTTATGAAAATTCGCAATAGCTTCTCTTGAAAAAGAGGCCTCATCAGGAAATAAAATGTTCGGTAAAAAATTGTTCTTATGTGCTACTGTATGCAACAACCAATTAAATCAAACCTTGGCTGAAAATCACGGAGAAGCAGAGCTTGCACACGTTGAATATGGTATGGGTATAGTTGATAAAGATGCAAAACCCTCCAAATAGTTGATGTACATATTTGAAGTTGCACTGCCACCTTCCTGCCGCTAGTTGAAGGATCATCTACTATCTCTCGAAGTATAGCCTCTTCTAACTCATGCGTGGTTACTATTGCAGGTCTGGCAGGAAGTTCCGTAGTACATTTAAAACTCCCAGTTTTACTCAGTCTTGCATAGAACTGTCTAAATGTTTTGGCACATGGCAGTACTCTATTTGGATAACGTTCCTAATTAATTCGCCGCGCTTCTTTAGCATTTCCATTTGCTAGGCCATAGTTAAAATGCATCTGGGCCATTTCACCGGTAGTAGTTATGCATTTTTGACTTGTTATTGATAAAACAGGTAAATTAGACATCAAAACTTACCTTTACCTCGTTATATCCAAAATAATTGTTAAAATAATGATGACAGTAGATATCAAGATATCAGCAATGTTCTTTTATAGTTTTTAAAACGAATTTTTATTCTTTCTTGTGCTGTAAACGTGAGTGTACCCTATTATGTTTGAAGTTCTGAGTAAATATCGTTTATTTTAACCCTAAAGAAGATACCATCTGGATTCTGGGTGTATTTTCCTGGTTTTTGTCCTTACCCGACAATCCACATTGATTGATTCAAGGAGGCAAATTTGCTCAAATAATTTTATTAATAAAAGATCATCGAAATCTGGACATCCAGTAGATACAGCTTTCAGAAAACTTAATTAAGATTAATTCCAGTGCAAACTTTGCCGTACAAACTAAACTTTAGAGGAACCGATTTTAATTTTAAATGATATCGGCAAATACGATCTGCACAATCACTTTTATTTAATTTCGATGCGATGAAGTGATTTCAATGATTGCTCGTGCGATGTTAAGTGATCAATGCTTACGGTCCGCTAGATCGTTTTGCGATTAATTAAATTCTGAATAATTTCAGTTATACAGAAAATGTTTACGGAACAATGGTTTTTATGATGGCAAATGAGACAATATAATATTTTGGATAATAAAAATAGGAACAATAATGAAACCCTTGCTCGTTTCCAGTTTTTTAACTCCAATTAGCAGGAAAATTTTTGTAAGGTCTAGTTATGTGCTGGGAGTTTAGAACATAGTATAGTAAATGGAGCGTTCGCTACCCCACTGCATCGTTTCAACCCGGCCGTGGAGCACTTTCAAAAAAGACACGCAGGAACGTATAATCAAAGAATAACTTCACTAATTAGGGGAGTCACTTATTGGTTAAATAGCCTTGCCTGTCATTTAACATGACAGCGATTTTGAAACTGACGTAGAGTCCGTCTATCTATCTTACAAAATCATTATAAATGCTAATCCCTTACCGCCAAAATAACCTATTGTGTGAGGTGTAAAATTCGGCCACTTGATCTGGGGACTCCAGGTACGGATCTAATTCAACAATATTATATATTTTCCCAGTAATTCTCTTAGGGTAAAATAAAATACGTTTATTTTAGTTATTTAAATATGCTGATTTTTGGATTTAAAATTCAGTTAGATGTTTGTATTGGTTTAGGCAAGAAGTTATGTGTTGCCAATTAAACGTGATATCTAAGAATGTTCCGTCCGTGGGAAGAAACCAGTACGCCAAGTGGATCTACGGGTCGTAATAAAAACCAATTAAAGCGTGATATTTTATCACATGACACAAAAAAAGTAATCTTTGACGTTTACACCACCCTTCTTGAACGTGGTTTTTCAAAATTTGGTGCAGTGAAGGAAGCGACAGCTTTGACATCCAGGCCAGTGAGCACAGTGTGGTTTGTTGTAAATAAACCTATAGTGGAGAGAAGAAAAAGGAAAGACTCTTTTACTTTTAAGAAACTGGACGCGACGGATGTCGATATAATTGGTAGAAAAATATATACCATGTACAGAGAACAAATGATCCCACTTTAAAAACCCTATTGCAAAGATTAAAAAAATATGATACAGGAATAGTGTTGTCGTAAGACTCTAAGAAAATGTATTTTAAGAAACGGTTTTAAAATGAAAAAAATTAACAAACGACAAGTAATTATGGAATCGGCCCGGTTAAGAAGATGGAGGACGGAATATCTAATTGCAGTCCATGGATATAGACAAGATGGAAGGGATATTATTTATTTGGACGAGACGTAGTATGACATACACGATGTTCCAGATAAAGGTTGAGTAGATTTATCGGGTGAATGCAGAACCAAAGCTGCATCAAATAAAGGTAAGCGTATAACAATAGTTCATGCTGGGACAAGAAACAGATTTATACCAACCGCTTTGGACTCCCTTGTTGATTATTACGATGATACTACGGCAGAACTATTTGAAGACTGGTTTAAAAACAAATTATTACCAAATATACCACCAAATAGTGTGATAGTGATGGATAATGCGAGCTACCATAGTCGTAGGTTAAATAAAGTTCCGTGTTCCAATGACACGAAAGTAACCATCCAGGATTATATGATCAAAAATAATAGGTATTTTGAGGAAAATTACACAAAAAAGCAATTGCTCCAAATTTTAAAATCATTTTCAATAAAAAAGATATATTATTGTGACACTTTGGCGGTAGAAATGGGTCATACCGTGTTAAGACTTCCTCCTTATCATTGCATGTTCAACCCAATTGAACATATATGGCACCAGCTGAAAGCATCGGTAAGGAGAAATAATGTTTGCCAACCTTAAATTCATATCAGGCTTTTATATATATCATTATTTGAAGAAGTAGTCCATACTTGCAGTGGCCTAGTGTAGGTAATAAATTAAAACAACACTTCTGTCTTCCTCCACAAATATTATATATTTTGAAAATTTTTAACGATTGTCCCTACATGTTTCGACTATACATACAGTCATCCTCAGGGGAACTAAAAGGAATGTGTGAAAGTACAAAAATAACAGGTACCATAAGAGACTTACCTATATCGAGTGTAAATTGGGTTCTAATAGTTGTCTCAAATTAATGAGTACCTACAACATTTAAGATAATCATAGCAAGTGAAATTTGTTTAGTTGAAGACTAACTTGAGGTAACTCAGAAATGTGGATATGTAAATCAGCACATTTTAGTTTATTTTAAATTTGTTAATAATAGTAAGAGAATTTAATTATTTTTATTGAGCATGGTGTAAAATAAATTTTAATGATTAAAATATGAGCATTTTTTGATATAACGTGGTTTATGTGGAGAAACCAAAAAAGAAAGAAAAATTTTTTTGAATTATTTTATAAAAAACTATGAAATTTCATGTTTTGTTGAACCATAAAAAAAAACTAAATATAGTAGGATAGGGCTAAGCCCCTCTGGGTTTAAATAGAACCGCATTTTAATATGAAGAAGTAGAAAAAAAATTTTTAAGAGAAACCAAGTTTCGTGCTCATCACTACCACGTGACTTAAAAAGAATTTTAAGGAAAGTGTGGTTAATGTATGAAAAACAAGTACTTGTTATGCCATATGTCAAACCACCTTTCATTCATTTCAATCATTTCATACATTAACCACACTTTCCTTAAAATTCTTTTTAAGCCAAACGTGGTAGTGATTAGCACGAAACTTTGTTTCTCTTAAAAAAAATTTTTCTACTTCTTCATATTAAAATGTGGTTTAATTTACCACCGCTGGGTCTTATCGGCATTAGGGATTAGCATTTATAATGAGTTTGTAAGATAGATAGACGGACCAAATTTTAAATCATTCGAAATAATGAAAAACTCGAAATTAATATTGGCAGGTAATAAAAATAACTGATAATATCATTATACCGGTTAAAAGGGATGTTTGTCTTATCTTGTGCACATACAAAAATTGCTAAAGCACTAATTTAATTTTATAGGTAGGTAGGTGGGTATCCAAATTTTGTTGTAACTTAGCTATACGCGAAACATAATTTTTCATTTTAAGGTTTCCCAAAAATTAAGAAGTATTAGATAGATGGTTTAAAACTTTTGGAATATCCACAGAATGCAGTGTAAGCTTAAGTGCCTTTAGCCAACTAAACAGTAGACACTTTCGAAGGACAGGTATCATAGAATCTGAAAATGATGATAAACGTAAACTTTGTGACGGTGCTATTCCTTCGGTAAGAATTGTCGTGTCGATGGCATGAACAATTTTCGAAAGAGATTGCGGGTTTCTAGTTCTCCAGACTCGAGAAATACCAAAAAAAGCCATTAGCCGAAATGCTGAAAATGGAAAAGCAAGCACCTCCAACCCCCATGACAAGAAGTGTGTTTTTTGTGGCGTATGAAATGGATCCTCGCAACTGTCATATTTCATATTTCCAAGTGATGGGCAATATATGGATCATCTTCGTTAGAAAAAACAACTGCTAATGCAGGTATTAAATCGAATGGGAGGAACTCTAAGCAACGTTGAGCAGTAAGATTTTCGTCAAAGGAATATGGTCCTATAATTCTGTTATTAATTTCCCAGCCCACACTTTTGAGGATTTTAAAAGCTCAGTCCATGTACTACCGTGCGAGAAAAAACAATTATCATCAAATCGTGCTTTGCATCCCCTAAGACCGTAGTGCTTTGCGGTAGAACTGAATTCCTGTTCAGTGTCAGTAAATACCAGCATTATCAATTAATCACTTATTCCACAAATCACCGAAATAAATTTAAATACGCAACTGGACTCTTAGAACTGTCAAAAACTAATTGGCGCCAATGTCCTAGTATTTGCGATCCGAAACACGCGAGAAAAAAAGAAATCTGTTTGGCAACTATGGATAAAAATAAAGAAAACTGTTTTACCAACTTTTGATGAAATCTGTTTTATCGGTAGATATTGGTGCCGCTTTAAAGTTTAAAATATTCCTTGGTTTAAAGATTCATTTTTTTCTGCTTTTATTTTTAGTTCAGAAACACACGTTATTTGTAACTCTTGTTTTTCAGTTTGGAGTAAATACCTTGTTGATAAAGTAACAAATAACGTATATCTAAGAGCTCAAGTAGAAAGCAGCAAAAAAGGAAGTATTTAAACCAAGCAATACCTATCTATTTAAAAAAAATACAGCTGACTAAAATAAAGCGAAATAGGTAATAAAACATTATTTTTATGATCAAAAACTAACGGATCTCTTTGCGGTATCGCATGCCATGTTTATTTAAACAGTTTGGAACACAACATTTTTTAGGTTTTAACGGAGGTGCGTAGTCTTCCATAACGGAAATAAATACGCGAACTTTAACTATACAAACCGAAAACACACTAATACTAAACAAAAAGTCAAAAGAACTATCAAAAAACACGCTAATAGTACACACAGAGACCGAACGATCAAAAACGGCATGAAAATTCAACACAACTTAAAAGAAAATCGAGAATAGAAAATTGACAATACACTTCAATTATTTTTTGACAACCACGAAATCTGGGCGGGTGCCTCTTCTCGATCGCAAATCGCAAATGAACGTGGTGCCCTCTAAACGAACTTAACCAAACCAAATTGGGGGATGCCACTACCGGCGCCATCTACGAAATGCGATCCAAACAAAATAATAATGTTTGGCGGGAACGCCCGGCTTACGTATCTAAATTTATTTCGGTGATTTGTGCACTTATTCCGTCAACTTTTTTAACAATCGTTACAAGTAATATGATTCATCGCTAATTTAACCAATTTCTTGAATAATTTATGCCATGAGTTTTACGAAACAGCACAAGAAATTTATGGTTGAAGCGTTTTTTCGAAACGGCATTAGAGTCAATCGTAAGTGGCAATACAATCAGCGCGCATGGACGATTTTCGAGAAAAATTTCCTAACATCGCAACATGGGATTTTTTTCATTGCGTGAGAAGAACCGTGACTCTGTTTAGGGAAACAGGTTCTATACAACATAAAAAGGAGCCGGAAGACCAGAAGAACAGAGGAACTTATTGCAAATATTCATGAAATAATGCAAAATACGCCAACAAAATGTGTGAGACGCCTGTCTACATCTTAGGGAACCTGCAGGACTGTTCTGAACGAAAGGTAAATTTGACTCCTTATAAAGTGGCAAGTATTCCAAGAAATACCAGTTGCAAATTTGGAAAGACGCAGGAATTACAGTCAGTGGTCAAAATTTATTGAAAATAAATAATTTATTAGACCTGGCATTTTTTTCTGATGAAGCCGGTCTCACCTCACCGGTTATGTAAATTCTCAGAATACAAACATGTGAAGTAGAGAAAATCCACATTACTTCCTCTAAAAATTGGTGTCTCATTGACTGTTTCCCGAAGAAGAATTGTCGGTCCTATTTTTTTCCATGGCGTAGTTACAGTACAAGTAGCGACAATATTTTAAATCCATTTGTAGAGCAATTACTTGACGATGAACTACGTTTTGGTTATTTTCAACAGGACGGTGCAAGCGCCTATACATCCGCCGAAATTATTAACTGCTTACGCAGTTTTTTCGACGACACATTGATCAGTTTTCGAACAGACTTTGAATTCCCACCCAGATCACCTTGTGTTTGGGACACACGTCATATTTCTGTCGTGACCCAGTACAAAGTTAAAGTAAAAACGTGGAACTCAATTCTAGGAACTATAATGTAACGTAATACTAATCTAAGCGGCAACGCCGCATTCGTGCTAAATTACTATGTTTTTATGTAACTACTAAATGCTAAAAAATAGAGAAAAGTACATTATATTCCCATGCAATATAACTGGCAATACCGCATATTAAAGTAATGGCAACGTTGTACAAATCCATAAAGATATATGGTCAAGTCGAATCCTTATGTATAAAAAATCTGTCTGATATTTTGTATTATTCTAACACACAAATTTAAGTGCGACATACTCTGCTTGCATAGTAACAGCGAATCTCTATTCTTATTGGTTAACAACAGTATCGTGACGTGAAAGAAGCCATCTTGGATTTCGACGTATTAGGACCTGATTGGTCAAGGTGTCGGGACACGGTACGAGACGGGCATTATTTTGTCAACAAAGCAGTGTCATTCGAGAGTCTGAATAGATAAGAAGTGCTCCGTGAACCGGTAAATCCTTCACGTAAAAATGGTCAAAAGTATTTAAAAGTAGTTAAGTGGTTGTTCGATGCATCTAAGTTACAAAGGTGTTACTATGTCATACCCATGCTAGGGTATATACTGATGAAGTGATTAATCTGTTAATAAAAAATGATAATGCAATGAAATTCAAAAGAAATTTTATTTTCCAAGTAAAGCAAAGTTTGAACCAGTCGACTTGTGAAGACACAGGTTAAAGTTTTTAGTGTCGTTCATTGTTACAAACGTGTTCGCACACCTTGTTTGACGGTTATGGATTACTTCATTTTTCCTTATTTAAAAAACAATATTTTTAAAGGACCACTTGAAAATTTAGAACAATTAGAAGAAAGGAATATCTAGGAACGTGGTAACATTTCTCCGGAGATGCTAGTCAACGCTTTTAAAAATATGAACAGACGTGTGAATTTATGCTCAGAGCATGGCGTTGGTCAATTTCAGCAATTTTTATCATTTTTATTTTCCTTTCTGTATATTCTTACTTTGTTAATTTTGTAAACAATTAAAATAAATTTAAATTTGTTTACTTATTTTAATATTTATCAGTTTCGCATATCATAATATCACAATATGAACTTGACACAATGTTAACCTACATTTGGTTAAATATATCGTCCCCTTATAATTGGGATCTAACGTTTTTCAGTCCAAGTCCTCTTGCATAAAAATAATTTTTGCTCGCACAGTATATTGTCTAAGGCTGGGAGCCGCCTATGGGGATAAATCTTATTGTAGTATAGCAAAAAATATGCAGTAGCTTATCCATCATAGAATTTAATGGACGAATACGAAAGGAAAGTCGGCATCCATCGTGGACTTAAAAAATTAACACAAAGTGGGGTTTCTATTACACATGACCATGATATTCAGTGATTATGGCCGTGAACATCGCTATCGTGTCGTATTTCCTATTAATTAAAACAAAAAAACAGATGTATACCTGTAACTCATTAATCTGGTTTGGTTTATAATGGTTGGCTTACCTTTTATAAAGAATTTTTTTGATTCTGCACTTGGCGAAAACTAACGTTCAAGCCATAATTAAGTTGATGTAATTAGTAGGTATCCAATTTCTTTGCCGATCCTTCTGAAGTGATAGGTGACAGAGAATTAAAGGTTGTAGTAATTATACCAAGTGGAATAAACCGGCTTTGCAAGATGTTAGCAAAATAAAAGACGTAGGTAGAGATTTGTTAAATTATGGCCTGGCGTATTCACGCCAAAATGGAATATTGATGACATGGACAGATCGGACAGTTAATGTTTGTCAGGGTTGTAACCTGAATTTAACAACAAAAAGAACTCCTTTCTTCGATATTGCCCGATGCTAACCTGAACTAACCCTTATTTTTAAGTTTCTAGGCCTAAACTGAGACCAAAACTAAGAAATCAAAACTAAGTGAGCAAGACTGAAGAACAAATTTTAGTCGTAGTAGGTCTTGTCCCAAATGTTAAGGTCACTTAACCTGCAATGAATAATGTTACTTACTGACTATTAAATATCAATATAAACTTCGCATATATTATTATATACTATATTTGATCCTTAGCTAAATTGCTTATTCCACTTCTAATTTAAAAGTAAGTGTGACCTAGATTTCTCGCTTCCGTATTTCTCACCACAATTAAACCATGCACCTTTCCAAATCAATATCGTTTCAACACGAGAGACAGAATCCAAACAATTTGAATGATATTCAATACCTATGGGAAATAAAATATAGACTCCTATTTAACTTGCCATTAAATATTAGCCTTTTGTTTCTCCCACTAAGTGACACCCTAAGGTAAGAATATTAGGTTACTTTTTAAGGTGTGAGCTCAAAATTTAACACGTATGTATCTTTTAGGTTATATGAAGCTTGTTCCAATCAGCAGTCCGGGACTAGGTTTTAATCAGAAATAGAGTCGACCAGATCAATATTGCATGTAGGCCTCAGGATACCTTGTTAAGTACTACAACTGGTTAATTGTATTTGACAGTTTGAAACTGTTAGAGACTGATGGTTAGAACAGGCCTTAAGTTATAGAATGCAGATCAGAGTTTGTTCGTTTGAATTAAAGAAATATTTCAAAAAAGATATTTAAAACAAACGTGGGGAACCTTTTTTTTTCCTCTATATTATTTATACAGGGTGTAACTAAATAAGTGTAAAACATTTAAGGGGCTGATTCCTCATCGAAAAAAAGATAGGATCTTTCATATAAACAAACTTTATTGGAGCATCCCTTATTAAGATACAGCCCCTTAAAGGGGGTACATAAAATTTGTTTAACAATTTTTTTCACAAGCACTAAAAAAGTTACAATATTGAAATTAACCTGACATTTTCTACTACCAAAAAGACACTTAGCCAGTAATTTATTTGGTTTACCCCATGGTTGTAAGGGGTGGAAAACGCAACCCCTAAAATTTATTTCCAATGCAACTTTTTGCCTTATTATTTGTTTACCATTTAAAAATTAATTTCCGATAGCCTGTTTCATTCCAAACAAAAAATGTCTCTTGAATTTTTTGCCCAAAATAAACCAGTTCGCAGCAAAAAATTATTTTACGACCAAGATACATATCGCCATAAAACGAAAATACGAAACTAAATTTATCTAGTAGGCCGCTATTAGCGATAGTGACAATTAAATTGGTATCAAGCTGTCAGTTTGTAAATTTTTGAGATTGAAGTAATACTAATTGTGTATTGTTGTTCTGTTCTTAATTTGTTAATTTAATAATTTTATGTACCCCCTTTAAGGGGCTGTATCTTAATAAGGGATGCTCCAATAAAGTTTGTTTATATGAAAGATCCTATCTTTTTTTCGATGAGGAATCACCCCCTTAAATGTTTTACACTTATTTAGTTACACCCTGTATATTGGTAAATTTCCCATGTTAATGCTAAAATTATATGAAAAATGGTATATGGTTATACCTATAAGGATTAGTGATGCCGCCGAGACGAGAAATTCTCGTGTCTCGTCTCGTCTCGACGAGACGAGAGTGAAATTTTTTTCTCGAGAGAAGTCACGAGACGAGACGAGAGAAGACCGTTTCTCGTCGAGAAATTTCTCGTTTTTTCTCGAATTTTCCCGAATTTTCTCGTTTGTTAGAACACTGAATTTTAGGTATCTCCTAATATATAGACAGAAAAATAATGTGTTTAACGTTCTCACTCTATCGTATTGTGAAGGCATTTACCTTAAAAGAGATATTCAAGAGAACATAATCAAATTGTCTAGCCTCTTTCTTCTGTCTATGGTTAGTGGTTGACATTTTTAAATAATTAACCAAATCTGAAAGAAAGCATTTTCGATTGAAAACGTTGTAGCGGCGGTGATCTTAAACCAATTACAGTTTACATTGTATAACTCATATGTAAAAGAAGGACACAATAATTATCTAATGTTACCGCGATTTAGTCCGAATATTTCATAAACTATGAGAGATTTATATGTCAAATAGAGCATTTTCGGAAATACTTTTTTAAGTTCTTTCTCTTGCACTTTCTATTAATGTAATAAAAAAATTAAGGTTTTTCCCCGGGTGACATTCTGGGCTGATCCCTTTATTTAGTCGAATATTTTCCAAACTATTGCAGTTAATTATGCCCCGAATTATGCTAAAAAATAAATAATAAAAGAAGGGTAGTTCCATTATGAATCAATTATTATTATTATAAATCGTTCTCCATTCTGTATCTTTTACCACCCCGTATATTTTGGACTGAAAATACCTCGGTGCCAAGCCTATTACATTACGTGAATTATGTCTTATGGCCGCTTGCAATATTTTGTTGATCTAAGAAAAATAGTTTCTAAGTCACATGCCTAACAAACCGACTTATATTAAACCCTTTTGCGAGACGATCAGATACTTTTAAATGTTTACCCCCTTTAAGATTCGTATAAGAAAATATTTTTTATGATTCCCTACTCACGAGAAAAAACGAGACGAGACGAGACGAGACGAGACGAGACGAGACGAGACGAGACAATGGCACTCTCGAGCGAGAAAAACGCGTTTCTCGTCGAGACGAGATAAAAAAAATTCTCGCCTCACGAGACGAGACGAGAATGGGCCAATTCTCGTCTCGTCTCGTCTCGCGGCATCACTAATAAGGATTCACCTTTTTTATTTTTGAAGATAATCACATTTAAAGGAAAATCGAAATATTTCTAAAAAACTTTTAGGAGAATCACTTAATCTCTAATTATTGTGAGAATAATAGGCAACAAGGAAATTCAATTTTTTTTTAAATGTATACAACGTGGACAAGAAAGTTCTATACAAATGGGAATTTTTTTTTTCTACGGCCGCCTCGAAAATAAAATTTTCGGTATTATTTATTAAATCGAAAGTAAACCACTTAACACAAATGGTACCGAAAGTAGCTATTTTCGGGGCGATTTTTTTCACTTTCGAAACGATTTCTTTACTTTCGAGACGATTCTTGTTACTTTCGGAACGATTTGGGTATTTATGTAGGCGGTTTTGACAATAACATGAACTTTGTATTTTATTATGACAGCGCTTGTCATGTAACATTGGTGTGTGTTTTTCCGCTTCTCAAATCCAAAAAAATGGAAATCAGTAGTAAAAGTGAGGCTGAAATGATTCCACATGAGATTATTGAATCTGCTAAAGTGGCTACTTATGAATTATTGCCGGTAAAGTCAAGAGAAAGGTATGAATTTTGGTCTACAATTTATTAATTATCGTATATGTAATTGTCTATATAAAGTTCATACGTTATTATCCATCGATATCCCTTTTAACATACAAAACGGCTACAGAAAAAATATTGTACGTAACACGATCCAAAAGTGATTTTACAGGACTCGCAGGATTCCAGGACTCGTCCTGGAAAGTTCCTACTCATCCCGTGAAATATCACTTTCGGAACTTGTTGCGCAAATTACTATATTGCGTTTTATGAGAAAAAGTGTCTCTCCCTAAAAAGCTCTGTTTGGCAAGAGACTAAGATTTACGAAGAGAAAAATGTATTATATTATACAGGGTTCTCAAAAAGTACAAGATTGTAAAAAAAAGTAGTCCAAGGGAGAACTACCGCTATTTTTAATTTTTAGGCAAAACGACAAATAAAAAAGTGGTTTCAAATCTTGTTGGGAATACAACATTTGCTGTATGTAAAAGATCTTTCAAAGAGCTTTGTCTTGTGCATTGGTGGTATTATTAACCCTTTAAAGCGAATATTAATATTATGGACATGAGAACGATATACAATCTTACAGTGCAAGTATGGAGGTTTTTTATAATAAATAATTCTATGATAAAAACACGCCGAGTGTACCCTCCTCCTACTCTCCATATTTAACCAATTTGCAGCACGCAGCTTATGAGATATTCTTTCAAATTTGCGAATTCCATATTTAAGACGAATACAAGAAATGATTAAATATGGACAGTACAAGTGAGTCGCAAAGAAGTTTCTTAAGTTTAGCTGACAAGTCATGACGACTTGAGTAAAGTAGTTTTAACCTAGTGTAGGCGCGCTGCAAACAACCCGATATATGTTTTTCAAATCTTAGCGAATTGTCAAAAATAAGTCCGATATTGCGTACATTATTGGTAGGTTCCAGCACAGTATCACCTATTTTTATATTTACATAATTATTTACACTATTTACATCATTCTTCGGACCAAAAAGCATCAAGCAGCATTTTTTTGGACTCAAAACTAACGAGTTTTTTAAATAAAAGGATCTTAAGCTCTCTATATCACTATTCATTTTTTGGCAGGATTCAAGGACTTTTTCTTTTTTGAAGGATATATATATCTGAGTATCATCAGCGTAGTACTGAGTGCTACTATTTTTTATAACATTTTCAATGTTAGACGTATAGATAGTGTACAACAAAGGACTAACAACTGATCCCTGAGGCACGCCACTGGTGATAGGCAACTCGGAGGAGACAGTTTTATCAATCTTAACACATTGAGATCTTCCGGTTAAAAAATTTTCAAAGAACTTTATGGCCTCTTCACTCAAGCCTATGAAGTGCAAAATAGCAAGAAGAATTTTGTAATTTAACGTGTCAAAAGCCTTTGAGAAGTCTAGCAACGCCAGTATCGTAACTTTGCCGGCATCAGTAGTAAGAAGAATATCGTCAGTTACATTTGACAATGCAGTCGAACAGCCATGATGCCGCCGAAACCCAGATTGAGTTTTCGGTAAAATCTGATTTTGTTCCACAAGTTCTGTAAGTTGTTTCTTAATAATTTTTTCTAAAATTTTGGATAAACAGGGAAGGACGCTTATAGCCCTTAGACCTTTATATTCTTGTGGATCGTTTGTTTTCGGTAATGGCGTCACTAGCGCTCTCTTCCACTCATCAGGATAAACAGAGTTTATAAGACAAAAGTGAATTAAGTGTGTAAGGTATGGAAGAATGAGAGGACAGCAAAGATTTATTATATTTATATTTAAGCCATCGAATCCCGAAGCATTGGATTCGATTTGCATAATAAAATTTAATTTGTCTATTTCCGATACTACATAGTTTAAATTTTAAAAAAGAACTTATCCCACCCTTAATATTATTTGTGTAGTATTTACCAAAATCTTCATTGTTTACACAAGCTTGAGGTATTGATGCCATAAAGAAGTTCTTTATCTCAGTAGGCTGCTTTAGAGTTTCTGGCAATTCAATTTTGTTTTTTTTTATTCCGCTACAATACTTTTTCAAATCCTGCCATATTGTTCTTTGATGTAGATAACTTAGCATTTAGATAAGCTTTCCTTTCATTATTAATAGTTAAATTGGTTAGGTTAGGAAGAGATTTATAATATTCTCTATTCGCGTCCGTTCGATTCCTTTTATACCTACTCAATGCTTTGTCTCGCAATTTCATCAAATCCCTAACATTCTCCAACCATGGCCGAAAATCCTTGGTTAATCTTATTTTCCTAAATGAAGCATGTAGGTCCAACAAAGCATTCAAGTTATCGTTAATAAATTTAACTTTTTCATTTATAGTATAAATATCAAAAATGTTCCGCCATGGTATTGACCGCAGATCAGACAGAAACTGTAGCATGTTAATATTTTTAATATCAAAAAACAAATTCGTGATCCGACATATTAGGTGCATGCAATGTATCACTATTTAACAATACAAGATCATTAGATACTAGTAATAAATCGATGAGAGTACTTGAATTATCTGTAATTCTGGTAGGAGTTGAGATTGTCTGTATTAAACCAACATTTTCTAGTAAATAGTTAAATTCTGTGACGTCATTTGACAATATATTCAAATGATTAGTATTAAAATCACCTCCATAGCAGAGTTTATCAGATAAGGTAGTTATTGATGTTAAAACATTATCAAAATTTTTAAGAAAATCCGAAAACTTGTATGAAGGTGGTCTGTAAACACATCCAAATATAAAACTAACTTTCCGAAACAATACCCTTATCCAAACCTGCTCAAAATTTTCGTTCCGTGTAAATTCACTCATAATTATCATCTAGTCAGTGCTAACTCTGCCATATTTCACCAAATTCGTCAAAAGAATCTTTGAGATATTCATAAAACCTGATTTTTTTTTAAACTTTGACACCCTGTATCTTGAAAACCAGACTTTTTAGGACACTTTTTTACTTCAATTTGGTTCAGGAATGCGCCCTTGGAATTACGGACTAATTATTAAGTAAGTAACACCCTGTTTGGTTATCATTAGCGTTTGGCAGGTACTCTATATTGACTATACTTAGTCGTTATGCCTCTTGGCATATTGATAAAAACCTCCTTTAAAATAAAAATTCCTGCGTGGTCCTATCTGAGAAGCAGCGCAATTTTGAAAGGATGTTGAGTAATAAGAGTACTTTATTTTATTGTAGGCTTACATTTTCGACGCGTTTAAAATATTGCAGCCCTTATTTTGGGCGCGAGTTCTTAAATTCTCACAATTTATGCCCGTCGTCTTTTAATTTAGCTCTTTGAGAATTGTAAGTGAAAAACGAAATATTACCTATTTTTTGGGAAAACATGCGATAGTCCACTGCTTTTACATTTCGAAAATTTACATTTGTCAATAAACAGCTTATGTGTATTTTATTACCTATTGTATAATGTCGAGGCGACCACACTAGAATTGTAAGTATTGCCTTTGTATCACATAACATTTTTATTCGTATATGCCGTTATAAATATACAGGGTGTTATGGAAATGACTTATTATATTTTAAGGGGCCACTCCTGAGGTGGTCTAGAGTTACACTTGATAGTTTTTTTTTCTAAAATCGGAAGTATTTTGAATTTTGTAAAATACCTTAAAACCGGACTATGTGCGCCTTCCATGATAGTTCAATGCCCCTGAACACATGTGTTTTTGACAAGACAAACTGCTGGAATGGTAATTGTTTAGTTTAGTGCAATTAATGTTGAATTTTGTGCTAAAATTTCGTATATAGACTAATTGAGGGTAGCTGATCACAATTTTCCTTTTGCGTTTTTACGGCAAATGCACTGGTTTTGAGAAAAAAAAATGTTAAAGTTTTTCACTTACAGGTTAGGGTATTCTTTTGTAAGGATGTCTTCAATTTCCTAGATTTTATGGTTTTCCCTTCAAAATATGTGATAAAACTTTCACCAAACTATCTGTTCATAAAATAAGAACAACATTTTAGCAAAAAAACAATGGAAAAGGCACAAATTTAATTAAATTCGTTGTTAATACGCCGACAAAGTAAAAGCGTCTCTTTTCAGATTCATTGCACTCACGTTGCCAGATTGTTCTTCTTTTTCTTGTAATTATTAATGGCTTCCATCCAGGAGAATGATATGCAATTAATAAAAATGAATTGAAAAGTATAGGCAATTTATAATACACTAACAATCAACATGGGTGCAGTGAACCTGCAAACAGGCTCCTTGTACCGTGCAGTTTGCTTCTGCTTTTTTGGCCAGCTGTCAGTGAGCTGTCTCCCGTCTTTTTCCAGATAACGTAGAGTTTTCTGTTCGCTTACAAGTTATCCCGTTTTTCAGAGTTTCCTTGTGGCATATTTCGTTTATTTCAACTCAGAAGTGTATACTATGACTCCGACAAGTAATATTTTATTGAAAATAGCAACATTTTAGGATTACATGCAAAATAACATACCGGTGAGTTAGAAAAACTTTAACATTTTTTTTTCTCAAAACCAGTGCATTTGCCGCCTAAACGCAAAAGGAAAATTGTGATCAGCTACCCTTAATTAGCCTATATACGAAATTTTAGCGAAAAATTCAACATTTGCACTAAAGTAAACAATTACCCAAATCAGCTGTTTGGGTCATTGGCGCGTAGGTGTTTTGGACCTAAATTTTTGAAGGCATTTTTCTCGAATTTCTAGCTTCGAGCGCCATTTATAGCAATTTTTCCCCAATTCGTCTCGACCTATATATTTACGGGTTAAAAAATAATAAGTCATTTCCATAACACCCTGTATATTTATAACGCTTTTAAAATATTGCCGAATATGTTTGGGCGGCCCATTTTAGAAGTAATTTAGTTTAAAATAAATCTTTTTAAAAATAAAGTTCTTAACAGTTTGAGTGATTTAAAGCAGGTCAAGTGGATTTGAAATTACATACACCTAGTACTTGAAACATAATTTGGTACCTTTAAGCACAAATGGTTAAACATAAAATAAGAAAAGGAACATAGATAATAAATAATATAAGTTTTGTATAGCAGGATGAGCGAAAGTCTGGACTTGGCTGAATAACGCCGAACTAAAACAAATTTAGGTGGTGTAGGTGTAACAGATCATTTTGTATTTAATAGTGATCGTGAAGACTTGTGTGTGTGTGTGTGTGTGTGTATGTATCTGAGTTTTTTTGGCACTGGTTTAAACCAACTGGCCAGCTTTGTCTCGTTTAGTCTTTGTTAATACGCTGTTACAAATATGTTAAAAGCAGTCCCGTCACAGAGTCAATTAAGTACTGTACTTAGGAATTCATTTCTTCTAAGGATAATTTTAACCTATTCACCAATTTTTTACAACTCTATGTCAGGCTATCTGTAACTTCGCTAAATGTAATTTTTATCTTATTATATATTTTATGGGCATTCTTTTTTGCTTCTATTTCTTTTCCTTCTTCTTTTTTTTTCTTTTTTTTCTTTTTTTTTTATAGGTAGGTACTTGGTTTTTTACCTCCACCAATGGACTAAAGTTGTAAGTTGAGTCTTTTGATGTGACCGTATATTAATCTGTAAACATGCAAATTTTCGATGGCTAGTAAGTATTTTAGATTCACAGGTCACAGGCCATGAAACCTGAGTTTTTATATTGGCAAAAAATACATTAATTTCATTTTGTTTTAACGGACATTCTAAGACCCAATGTTGTATCTCTCCTATTTCGCCGCATTTATAGTTACTATTGGTTTTAAGTCCTATCCTGTTCATGTGAGCCGGGTACATAGCATGAAAACTCCTGAAAGACTTATTTAATTTGGTAACGCATTTAGAAGCATGCACAAAAGTCGAAATGTCCCTACGTTGCTGCTTCAATTTATTTAGAACAAGACCTATAGTACATACAGGGTGCCCGGATAAGGATACGAAGATGCCATATCTCGAAAACGATACGTCTCACAGATTTAAAAAGAAGCTGCCATGATAAAAATTATAATAATAATAATATTAATACTTTATTGTCAACAACGTCAAATTCGTATGCAAACAAACGGTAAAATCAGTAAAAAACAGTATCCAAAGATCCAAAAATCAACACTCCTGACATTAACTTCCTAACATTAACAGAAACAAAGAAAAATATAAATATACAGAGTGGCAAAAAAGTCGCGCATGATGCCTGTAACTTTTGAATTACCTCGTATACGAAAAAGTGAATATGAAAGTTGTCCAGTAAATTATTCCCCACATTTCTACCTGCATGAATTTTTTCTATCATGTCTGGTTTGGTTGCCATAGAGATCAACTTGCTTTTTTTAAATGGAACGCCCTGCATATGATTGCATATTTGGATTCTACTGGGAAAACTCTGAATTTCTTGTATTTCAAATTTTTATTTATTTACAGTTATAATAAACTTTATAATAACAAAATAAATAGCGTAGACAATTCAACATTTTAATATCGGAATAATAAACAAGTGAAACCTTTTCAGTGGATCAGATGTTCAAAATGACCACCATTTTCTGCTAAGCAGAGCGCCAGTCGATCCCTGAACCCGGCTACAACGTTTAAAAGGAAGTCTTCTGGAATGGCCCGAATTTCAACACTAATTCTGACTTTTAAAGATTCTCATTTGAGCGGTTAACATAGACTTTATTCTTTAAGTGTCCCCACAAAAAGAAGTCGAGCGGGGTTAAGTCCGGGGATCGCGCTGGCCAGTCAATAGCACCTCTTCTACCTATGCACCGTCCTGGAAATTGTTCGCTTATATATTGTCTAACATTGCCGCATAATGCGCAGGTGCTCCATCTTGCTGAAACCATACCTGTTCATTTATATCATTATTTACACCCGGTAAAAAAAAATGTGATTCCTGAGGAGGTTCAGATATTTTTTGCCATTCAAATTACCATCTATGAAAAAAGGATCCAAAATATGTCTATTAACTATGCCCGCCCAAGCATTAACTTTTTCGGGCCTCTGAATATGACCTTCCTGGAACCAGTGAGTATTCTCAGCAGACCAATAACGATAATTGTATCCATTGACACTGCCATTTAAATAGAAAGTAGCTTCATGCGAGAAAATGATATTTGTTGCGAGGTTATTATCGTTATTGAATATTTTTATCATCAACTCACAAAATTCAGCTCTTCTATCAAAATCGTCCTCGTTTAACTCGTGCACCATGATATCCAAAGCTTTGTCTCCCTTTGTTGCTGTTTTAGGTCGACCTGATCTAGCGGCTTCCCTAACACTGCCTGTTTCTAGAAATTTCTTTACCACTCGACACACCGTTGACTGATTTATTGGAGGTCTATTGGGATTTTTACCTATGGGGTTAGTTAAAGGATCTGGTTTTCCAAGAGAGACTAATAACCAAGGGAAATATTATGGAAAGGACAAGAAATGCCGCTAGAAGCTTATCCACGGCTAAAATTGAGGCAGCCGTGTTGTCTACTGAAAGAAGAATAGCTAAGTGCTTAGAAAATGATGGCAAACATTTTGAACATATGTGATTTTTTTTCTCGCTAAATTGCTAATTAATTCTAGTTCTTAGATTTGTGCATACTTTCATATTCATATTTTATTCAGTAGTATTGATGTGTGTTTAGGTTAGTTGGCCGTTATGATTAATTAGGAAACTTGGGGTAATTCCTGAATCATTGATTTAAACTTCAAGAAATTCCCTTTTAAAGAAGTCCATGTTCAAGAAAATCCATTGAAGGATAACGACATGATGACACTTATAAATATCCTAAAGGCTTCCCGCACTCCTCTATTAGGCAGGTTACGAAAAATTCTAACTATAAAGGTATAGTAATGAACGATCTACTGATTTTAATTATTTATTTGTTTTTCTACGCTTAAGTAACTTGCTTAATTGGAAAGTTCAGATTAGTCTAGAAACATACCTTACTATGAACTTTTAAAAATAAATGAAAATCCTTATCCGGACACCCTGTATATATCATCCATCTTCCGCCCCCACCCCTCATCAGAAAAGTCGCTAGCCATAACATAGACGCCTCTCGCCTCCACAAGCGCCCACGACATTAACTCCAGTTTGGTGACGCCACACGCCCGCCACTCGATGGAAAGCCCCAAATCCCATCAACCACACATACTTTTAGGTTTCAAAGGCTCGGCGCTGATAGTGGTAAGAGCCAGCGGAAAGATCCGCAGGTGGGAGAAGGAAACCAGCCTAAGGTGAATAGGCGGAGGTCGGAGCTCGTAATGGATAGCTTCAGCCATGGATTATTCTCTCAAGGTGGGTTCTCATTCACCAACGACGACTTATACATAATAATATATGAAGGGGGTAAGAACCCAAAGGGTCTAAGTGCCTTTTTCTTTGTTTTGAGATATTTAATGTCAAACTTAGTTGATTATTGTAAAATCGGTGGAAATATTTTTTTTGTTATTTTTATGTGAAGTATCGTACAGCATACTAACATCTTTGCTGTTGTTGAAGAAATTCTATTATATGCTTGATTTTTTTCCAAAAATAGCACTTATTTTTTAGAAAAAAATACATTATTTGCATATAATGTGAAGCTTTATTTAAATAAATAATAAACACATAAGGAAATGTAATTTTTTAATCTTCATAATCAGAGTAAAGGACATCTTCGTCATTTTCTTCTTGATCATTTTCCTCTTATGTTTGATTTGGCTTTTTTTTCTTTCGTTTCCAAATTTATCTTTTTGCTTTCATGGTGGACCATATTTCGATAGAAGTTATGATGTATTGGAGGAATGTAAAGCAAAAGTTGAATGAGATTGTTCCATTTCGCATTTTTTATTTTCAAAGCGGATGTATAAAGAGGCTTGTTTAAATTTTCTAGGGATAAAGTTGGTCTACCTGCTTTAAGGGATGATCACTTTTCAGAATAAGAAACAGCGAAATTCGGATTCCTTGTTACATGGAACAAGAATAATAAAAAGTGTTCGCGTCTATACTCAAACCACACGATTTGTCGCCATTTTAAAGAGTTTTTTCCATGTCTTTCTTTACATGTATCATGATCGTATTAAGGTAATCAAAGGAGAAGAAGTCACTTTGATCCATATTATGTACTCGAAACTTCTTAGAAGTTTTTTTTTTATCATGTCTGTCCAATTCTCCACACTAAAAACTTAATATATTAGGTACTCTTGGAAAACTTCACAACTCATCTAAAATATTCCGTACGTTTCACAGTAAATGATTAAGCGGTCTAACCTCGAGTCTAAGTAGTAATCAAATTTTTCCCGGTTAAACGGTCTAAGTCCTCTTGGATCATTTTACCTCTGCTCAAATAAGCCGTTCTGGTAACCTACTTTTTTCACCTATTAATAGATGGCGTTAAAGGTTCAAAAATCGCTTGGATCGTTTTGCTTGCAACTGATTTGTAGTTTTAACTTTCTCAATCTGTACTTAACTCATTTTGACAATAATTGTTACTTAGACCCTTTTGGTTCTTACCCCTTGATATGGTTTACCCCAATAGAAAATAATTTAATGGCGAAATTTCGTCCCAAAACGGTTAATGCACTCTTCTTGAATTGAAAAGGTCCAATGAAGTCTGCGGCAAAGCTATCGACCACTTATTGTATTGCCATTCCTTTAATGGAGTTTTAGACGATTTGAATAAGTTCCCTTGTAGTGTAAATCGACAGCTTGAGACCATTTAGAAATATTTTGTGAAAATTACAGTTCGTCATCTCTACCTACCTGTTTTGAAGCGAAGAGACAAAGTAATGCAAAGATAGTAAAATTTTCTTTGTTGGAGAAGTATATAGATATTTTAGGCGCAAGTATAAACTTTTCCTTAACCTGTGACCAAGGTTGTAGACTTTCGTGTCTAGGAGGAAGCCCCTTAAAGTCGATGAATTTTTTAAACGGGCCGAAACAATTTGAGTGGTTTATCGGGGGCTTTTTGTTTTTGCGTTTTCAATTTTTAAATCGAATAAATATAACATATCAGTAGATAAAGCTATGGGAGTTCGGGCCCAAAATCCCATAAGAAATAACATGGGACCTAAAACTCGTAATTTTATCGCCATTTTAGGGCGTGGTCACTTGGTCGGCGCGAGCCCCAGACCCGCGGCGGAGGAAGCCTCCACAACAGGCGTTGAGCGCGCATGATGATCGAAGGCGATACCGCGAGACCCTATGCATAATTCGCGAGGCTAGCTCAGGCAGGTCAGCGACCCCGAGCGGTGGTGACCCGATGGTTACCCGATGATCGCCCGAGGGTATCCGATGCCGGTAATATAGGGCCCTATTGACCTGTGTGGAACCCTCCACTGCTGCCACCTAACCCCCCACACATTATTCTAACCTAACTTTTGTCCCAACGGAACCCAGATCACGTGTTACCCCGATTATATAGTAATATCATTGTAGGGGTGCCACCTAACGGGGAGAGATGTACGTACCTGTTATCTTGAGACCTGTAGCGCCACCTGCTTTTCATATAAGGCATCTTGTTTACCGCGATGGTAGGTATGACGTTGTAAATCAGTTAAAATATTTTAAAATATAATAATAACAGAAAAAAAGTTTTTGTCCTCGGTGGGATTTGAACCATAATCCTCTGGGGCCGAACCTCAAAGCCTTGCAAAATACGCTACGAGAGCATATAGATTAAAACTGCTAAACAATGTTAGACAACGTGAAACCACGGGGGCACATCTGATTAGATTGCTGGAACAAAAGGTCCTTAAGTGGGATTATGGTGGTGTTTTCCAATGTACAAAATTAGGGTAAACCAGGCTGGGAACTCCAATGTTAATTTTCGGAGGGATTTTTATGACTCATATCTCCGGAACCAATGGGCCTAGGATATTGCGCATGCGAAGTTGGGGTCTATGAAATGGGTTCTTGCGCGTGACCCGAAAACGACACCTGTCACCTGTCAATTAAGAACTGTCACCTGTCAGATGTCACCTGTCAAATGTCAAAATCGACAGCTGATGTATGTCACGTGTTTAGGGTGATGTCATGAGTCGTTTAAAAAAAGAACCGGGTTGATCGGGCCAATAGGGCCAAAGTTGATATAGCTAATGCCCGAACGGCAGGAGGGTGAAAGATTGCAAATACATATCGCGTGTTTAGGGTGACGTCATGAGTCGTTTACAAAATGTCGACCCGAGTAAAGTTGTTTTATACCAAATAAAAGACTAGTTATACTTTAATATATTTATTTATTTTAGCTGTTCTTGTTGCGTTTTTAATAAACATGCGTTGTTTTTAAATCATAGTTTCATTTATTACAAAAAGACTCAAGTATATTAATCTTTAAAGCAAACACAATTTATCTTATATAAATTCTCAATGTGTTTAGAGAATAAATCTATAAGACTTTCATCCCAACAAAACAAGTATTGCTCATTTTCTTCAAATGTTAAACATCGGCTGCCGAAGTATGTATGGAAACGCAAATTGTAGTTGTCAATTATAATAGTAGTTTCAGGCCAGTATTCATGAACACCGCTGTAGGTAGTTATAAACTCCTCAAAATCATAATTGGAAAAATATAGCTCTCCTTCAGCAATCTCAACAATAACTCGCTCGTCTGCAGTAGAAAATGTTACTGTAACGTCATCCCCAATTTCATATCTGATTTGAACACTCATCTTGAATATTAAGTCTTGACAATAACTTAACCAAAGATTTTCGGTCTTCGTAAAGCTTTATACGTTTCTTCAGCGCACGAATATTACTTAAATGATCTTTGATCTTCTCTTCAACTACCTTCGTCATAGGTTCGAGAACAACTGACAGTTTCGAAACAGAGCCTAATTCTAAATAGATCCGTTGTGAACGGACTTTGTTCAACAGACCCTGTTCAACGGACCCTGTTCAACAGACCCTGTTCAACGGACCCTGTTCAACAGACCCTGTTCAACGGACCCTGTTTAACGGACCCTGTTCAACGGACCCTGTTCAACGGACCCTGTTCAACAGACCCTGTTCAACGGACCCTGTTCAACAGACCCTGTTCAACGGACCCTGTTCAACGGACCCTGTTCAACAGACCCTGTTCAACGGACCCTGTTCAACAGACCCTGTTCAACGGACCCTGTTTAACGGACCCTGTTCAACGGACCCTGTTTAACAGACCCTGTTCAACGGACCCTGTTGACCCCTCTGTTACAGAACACAACCCCGATAAAGAAACAAAAACGTTTGAGCTATGTGGGAAATAAATAAAAGCTGGTTTGTTGAAAAATTTAAATATTTATTAAGGTAAAAGACTATAAATATATTGATACAACACTTTGGCATTTCTAATACTACAAACATGAATATCTAAAATGTGATATTTACAACCATCAACTCTCTCTCCCTTCTCCAATTTTGGTACATCAATGCTGTCTTCTAGGTTTATAATATATGGCGTCCTGCAGTTTAACTCCGAAAATGTTTTAACTAAAAATTCCTCTTTAACACGTCCTTTAACGTAAATAATGTCTGCGTCTATCAGATTGTTGGATATGATATTATGTAGTTCCTTGTAATCGGTATCATCATAATTATAAAGGATACCATGATGATTTCCAAATAGATATTTGACTTGTTTCTTGCAAGCCTTACTTAAGGTGTCGAATGGTTTAACTGGTTTAAAAAAGTAACTTTTCATACTATTCCCATCGTAAATAGCCAATTCTTTGGCGCAAAATTCAGGTATGTTAAATCCTTGAATATCGACTACAACGAATTTCATTGTCTGAAGACTCAAATCAAACTGATTACATAAGGTCTCTTACTTGTCCAGTTAAAGCTTGATACTCGAGAATACGATCGTGAACAATGATACAGAAGGCACGCGCATTATTCGAAAAGTTTTCAGAACTTTGAAATTCTAACTTGACATCAACTGTTGCACTCTTGATGCTCTCGTTTTGTTTAGAACAATCAATTACAAAAAGAGTCCTTTTGGCAAACGCCGCAAAATCCATTAGTGGTTCACTAGTCGGCTTGCCTAGATATGATTTTTGAAATTCCGTGTACATCCTGTAAGCTTCCGTAAACTGTCTATTGTTAAAGTTTAAGTTTAACGATTCATATGGATACACTTCGGAATTTAGAAACAATTTAACATCTGTGATATTCAAATTATCTAAATATGTACAGTCGGACTGAAAATTATCCTTACGATTGTCCATAAAAAATACAATGACATATCGAGCACGTTCAGACATTGTTTTAACGGTCCAAATATCTTTCTTAGTTGTTTTTAATGCGGGTAATTCGTGTATTTCCCAATTTCGAAAAGGGATAAAAATCGGTTTATTTTCAGCAATGTCATCTAAAAGTCTCAATTTTATTGCGTCGCTCGGATATATGTGTCTAACTTTCAACTCGATAGACTTTAAAGTTATGGTAGCCTTTTTATCGCCATTAGCAGTAACATTTCTATAGCAGTTATCATCATGTCGAGCACGTACAAGCTTAATTTTTTGTTTTCCCATAATTACATTCTTATAATCAGCAAAAACACCTAGCAAGAAAGAGAGAGGAATACGTATATTAAACTCGTTTGTAGTGCCCTCTAACGTTTTTAGTACACCACTGGGCCAATTCCATCCTGCAATCTCTAAAGCACGACTTTCTTGGTCATTTAAACATAGCAAACTTTTAACCATACTAACGATACCAGGATCTCTAATTTTTTCAATCTCCTTGCCATTGACTTCATAAGATATGGACTCGAAAAGAAATGCACCAGCATTATTTGTTAAAGAACAATTGCCGGTTTTTCCAGCAGTTGTTTCTTCCTTAAATTCACCCTCAATGTAGAGTTGGGCTTCGCTCATATCCA